>BOPP01000001.1:27835067-27875031 GCA_017312745.1 Gryllus bimaculatus | reverse complement strand
TATTGATACCTGACAATATCTCTATTTATTGATCAAAAATATTGTTAATTAACCGAGAGGATTTTAAAGCACTCGTATTACATTTCTTGGCTATGAAAGGTATTCATATGGGAAAGGCCTCCTAATTCGAAATTTGTGTTCACAAATAAAAGAACAGTAGCAGAATTCCAATCTCGTAACACAAAAAGACTACAACTTTCATTGTTTTGCGACTTCGTTAAATCCTTCTTTTCCCATTAATAATAGAAATATCAAGATGTAATTTCCGATTGCATTCAATTTTCAACTTTTAATACCTTCGTTGCATTAAATATAAAAGTCTCTCTGGAAACATTTTGATTAGAGATTTGAAGGTTATGTTGTTTAAAATGCCGTACATTTCTTTCAAAGGAGCTTGTATTTAAAAACGAATCATTTTCAAATGGGTTACAATATACAAAATGATTTATCAACACCGAATAAGGCAGTTTTATTTGTAAAGCAAAATAACAGGTTATCTCATTTTATTACGCAAACATCTTTTTCAATTTGAATATATTCTTCAACAAATTTATTTTAAAAATATTGATCAAATTTTGTTTAGTAGCCAACGCAACTTTCGTTAGAAGCAAACCTTACTCTTTCTTTATGTTTAATATTTTTAAATTTTAGTGTCTTATTCCGATTCAATTTGATATATCAAAACGGAGCTCGAATAACTCTACTGAGGTAAAACATTTTTTAATATTTTTCTTGATCACACGTGAACATTTTGAGATGACTTGCAAGGTTTATTAAGTTCCGTTGATATTAATACTGTAAATAATTTTCTTCACTCGCGGATTTTATTCAGTAGATGGCTGATATAGAAAGCAATATTTTCTTTTGAGTGTCGGTAGAATGTTAACAATATGATACACACTTTTAAGCTGATATGAACAAAAATATATACTCCATCAATATTTACTAATCTTGAAGAAAAAATGTTCTCTTTTTCCTGATTTTGTCGCGTGCAGCAGTTTTCAAAGATGGTCCACGTTTAAACAATATAATTATACGTCAATGTTATCCATGAAAAAACAAGGTAGGGAAGAGTAAGTCACAAATATTGAATAAAATTGCTGTAAAATGGACGTGCTCTATGAATACTTGTTGCGAACCCGTTTCAGCTCGTCCTAATTAAATTGGCAAAATGAGTAGGATTGAAATCTGAAACTCAGAGATAGATAGTACATGTGAATAATCTACATTAAGGGGCATACAGAAACGCAATAGCAAGTTGAAACAATACTAAATTGGTTCATGAAAAGAATTTGATTGATATTGATTAAAAAGAATTGAATTTGATTTGATTTGAATATTGCTGGAAAAGAGAGGTTGAGCTGAACACTAGCCGATCAGCATATCTAATGGCACAGCTCCCGTTCGTAAAGAGTGATCATTTTTAAATTCCCAAGATTAACTTTAATTACTAGTCCACGATAAGCCACTTAGCTTCATTCCATCAATAAGATTTATGTTATTTACCTTTTTGTTCAGATTTATTTTAGAGAGCGATTATACATATTGAAAACCAAAATAAATTTACGAAAACGTAATTTAAATTGAAAAAATGTAGTATCAGGTTCAATGAATTTTAAAGCTTTTTAAATATTTCAACTTATCGAGGATCACTTTTTCTCTTCTTCAAGAGTCTAACTTGAAAGTAAACCGAAATGATGATAACACAAATTAAAATTTTCTTTCTTCTTTCTTTAAGCTATTTTTAATCTACGTAATAATTATGACATTATTTTAATAGATTAAAAACAATCATTTAAAAGAATAGTATAATTTAATAATGTGAGTTTATTTGTAGCTTGTACACATTTTATATAATAATTTGAATTTGTTTACTACAACGTTAATGTTAGAAAATGTAATTTGGTTTAAAAAATAATTTCTGTTTATAATCAATAGACAGACTGAAGTAGAGGAAAAGTCTTCCTCAAAATATTGAAGAGTTAAAAAGCTTCTAAAATTAACAGAATATATTAATAGATTTTTCAATCTAATTTGGTTTTTGATTAATTTTTTTTTGGTTCTCAATGGGTCTGAAATAAATCTGTCTAAAATAAATCCGGACAGAAAAACTTTTTTTAAAAAGTCATGAATAAGCTCGAACAACATAATTTTTAGAAATTTAAAGGGTGCATTGATAATTTCCAAATAAATTCAGCAAAGTCAATTTTCTTCAGATAGTTACTTCGCTTCTGCAGTGTGGTAATCCAATGCCGTTTTCCCATAACCCACATCTAATATGTTTTACAAGAGAAAATATTTCACATAATATTTTTGTTAAAAAAATGGATGACCCAACCAGAAAATGTAAGAGGCGTATCACTTGCCAGAAAAAATCTGTTTTTGTGAGGAAGCCTACGCAGACCATTTCAATGAGCATAACCTTCCGAAGCCTAAAATTCCCGGCCGGCGATATTTTTTCCCACATTGTCACTGATCGCGACTCCACACATTTCGCAAAAGCGGCGTTAACTTTTGCATTCCCTGCCCCATCCCTTCTGTTTGTCGCCCTGCTGCTCGTCCACCGTCGCGGGAGTGGCCTCGTCTAATCTAAATTAATTATGTATGTAAAATCAGCGCGAGCTTCTCGTCACCGCCGCAGTGTTTGTTTTGGTTTACTGACGGACCATCCAGCGCGTTGTCCTACCGCCCTGAGCCTCTGACTTTGCCCTTCTCGTCACCGGCTCGGTGGCTGTGCCTTTCTCTCCGTTGTGATTCTCACCGGCAGGGTCCTAGGGGACGAGTCCTATTGGTGGGAACTTGCAACTCTTAGCTACATAGCTGTTTGAAGCGGCCTGCCTGCTCTGATCGGTAGTTTTGCGTGGTTTCCCCAATCAATACCAGGCGAATGCGGCGGCGATGGTGTAATGGTTAGCGTACCGGACTGTTGGCGGGTTCAAACCCGATCGAAGCGTGGATTTTTAAGGGCGAAAAAATCCTTCGTACGCTTCCTTCGGAGGGGAAGTAAAGCCGGCTGTCCCATGTTCGTAGATTTACTTGCATGTAAAAGATCCTCAGCCTAAATGACGCCTCTGAGCTAAATTCAAATCGCCTGTTTCTCGGCAGTTCAAATCGCCTCCTTTCTCTCCTAGTTGGTGAAAGGAGCGTAGCGAAATTTGCGTGGTCAGACGGAAGAGCGGGCCTGATGGCCCGAGTTTCGCCACGTAAAATAAGGCAAATTCAATTCAATTCAATTCAATTCAATGCCGGATCAGCACCTTACAGATTGTGCGCTATCACACTTCTCTCTCTACCCTCTTCCACTTTCTCGTCTACCTCTCTTTCATACTCAGACGCACTTGTGTACCACATATGTCAGAGGTCAATCAGAAGACACGTTTGTCACATCTGGGGGAAGATGCCTGGAGGGGATATATCTTCAGCTAGTTGACAGGGGAGGTCGGCGCCGCATCTCAATTTCCAGCGTTGACGAATCCACCACGACCTCCCGGGATAAACATTCACTACACAAACGGAAGTACTGACGATAGCAGTAGACGTGCCCGGAACATCATTCAATCAAATAATCAAATCATCGGTGGTTGGGATTCCCACAACAGTCCTTTTGCTCCGCCGCGTGTTTCAAGCCCCTGTGATACGGAGAAGACCAAGCTTCACCAGCGACTTCAACGAGAAGTGCGGTATACTAAAAATGGGCCACTTTAATTTTCTTTACCAGATTTCGAAACATATTGATTCCACGTGTTTTTACCTCTAAAGTTTCTCGTTTTCCTACACACTCCTTTCCTTTTTCGGATATTCATTGTTTCATTATTGCTTTTTGAGAGCGGAAGTGAAGCTTTAGACACTCAGCATTTGTAGAGGTATTGAAAATATGTCTTACAGAATCTCAAATTTTGTATAACAACTTCGTTTAGCGTGCAAAGCCATATTTTTCGAGAGCGGAAGAAACTAAGATATCTTCTAATGACATTTTTCACTAAGTAAATAAGGACAGAAATCTAAAAAAAAATAATAAAAATTACAGTGAAACTTGTCATAAGGCGTAACAAGTTGTATTGAAAAGGGAGTAGTAGAGATGACCGAATATGAGAATATGGAAATGATAAATCAGACTGCTTTTGCTGTTAACTTAAGGGTATTAATAGTATATACTTTCTTATATTTAAACTTGGATTACAAAACACTGGTTGTTGGGACTATAAAAATCATTTGTAATGAAGAATCTTTCACACGTGTACATTAAAAAAGCTCGCATGCAACATCATTCAGTTCCCAGTTTTTTCCCTACTTTCTGTTTCGCCTTCTTCTTTGTAGACAAAATTCCCAACTAGACATGATGCAATTTAGGACCCAAAGAAATTTCGTTTGCCGAAGAGCTTTCATACATAAAATGTCAAAAAGCCAATAACGCAAATGAATTTCCTTACCTTTTTAGCTTTTCTGGAATTGGCCTAGTTGGCGCTAGTGGCCCGGCGCTAGCGCCAAGTGGGAAGCCTGCAGCGCCCCAGAGTGTTTGGGTGTGGTTTTGGGGGAGGCGGGAGGAGGTGGTGCTGGATGACGTGGGGCGGGACGTGGGGCGGGACGTGGGAGCGGGACGGAACGGGACACGGCGGAGCGTGGCGGGAATGTGCGTGGCGGGGCTACGCGTGATGGAGTCTGCGTGGAGGGTAGCGTGTGTGACGTTTTGCAAAATGAAACCTTACGGCAGGAATTAAGGCGCCGGGCAGGTGCGCGAGTACATATTAGGCAGGTCCAGATGCCAGGGGGGTGAGTAGAGAGTTACACACACAGAATAGAAAGGGGGTGGATATTTGGGAACTTCCAAGAATATACGAGGAGGAGTGCCCAAACCTCCGTGACAGCGCGGCGGTCACGTGGCGGGAGTTACCGCGCGAACGCAAGATAACGTCGCATGTCACGTGGGTGGAAGATATACTCGTATAAGCGAGAGTGCAAGACCCGTGGGTGGGTTTTGAGCTGAGTAAAAACCTTGTGCAAACGCACAAGACTTTTGCCCAGAGCGGTGCGAAGGCCAACTATGCTCGTGGGGCGACTCATGTGTTGGGAAGCCGTTGTGGAACAGTTGTTCCACGTGTGACTGCGGTCATGGAATGATTAAGGTGAAGAAAAGTGAGGACGACTCAGACCGAACTTTAATCGGATAATCCCTGCTATCAGGGAATGGGTATATCAGAGCTCTAAATAACTGTTTGAGTAAATACTTGTTTATCTGTGTTCGTCTCTGTATTTGCTGTAGTGTTCCCACGACGTCACAGATGCCACGAGTATTCACTGAGGGGATATGCGAGAAGCAGCTACGTTGACTGTACAACGCTCAACGAGACTCTGCCCATAGGACTTTATGTGGCGCGGTTATGCATTGAAAGACTGTGCGTGGCAGGGCTATCTGAAGAGGAGATACATGTGGTCGAGGGATGGAGCGAGGAGGGGCAGCAAACGGACGTATAGAAAGGACGAGGAGGGAGGCTGGGACGGGGAGGTCAGAAGAGACCGAGAGGAAAGGGTGGGGTGCAGAGGAGAGCTGGGTAGGGGAGGGGCGCAGCCGCGAATTCCTCCACCTAATGCGCCGAAATTGCGCGGCGATGGGCTGCTGAAGAGGCGGAATTCTTAATAAAACGCGCGCTTTATATTCACCACCACGAAGCCGCGCGGGGTGGGGAGGGGAGGGGAGTGCCAAAAGGGAAGTAGAACGGGGAGGAAAGACGCAGGCGTGGAGGCTGTGGGGGCGGGGAGCAACCCGCGTCCATGAAGGGCGAGGTGGAGACGGGGAAGGGCGGTGAGTCGCAGGGGGAGGGCGAAGGCAGGGCAGGACCGAGTGGCATGAGAGGTGCTGGCGGGAGGAGAAGGATGGGAGGGGTAAGCGAGTGATGTGCAACGCTCAAAACCGATTCGATTCACTTTATGATGGCGTGCGGAGTTAAAAGTTAAGCGGGCCCTGGCGCCGTGCTGAAATTTCGCTTACGGGGGAGGTAGCGAAGGGCGGGGAGGGGGAGGGAGGCGGAGAGGAAGAACGACGAGGGAAAGCTTCGCGGTTTGAGTGCGCGCTGTTGGGCCCGTCTCGTCTTTCGATTGAATTATAATATTTCGTTGCTGCCATTTGGTTTGTGCGAAATGTTTTAGTAATGAATACGCGAAATGTATTATATAACTCCAACTTAGATCTTAAGTTGATTATCTGAATACAATTAGTACAAGATTTACTTCGTAAATATCTCTCACTATATCACTTTTCTCGATAAAATTATTAGTGGTTTCCGAGGAAATTAAATTGCTTGTTGCTCTCTTCTAGTAAATATCGGTATGTAGTTACTGATATTGAAATTAGTAGTAATAATTTGTGGTAAAATATTAGTAAAAAGGCTACAAGTTGATATACGTCACCTGGTAGGAAGATGTATTGGATTACTTCTTCCACAGAAACAGTTTTTGGTACTATTATGTTGTATAGAAGATGCACAGCGCCATAGATGCATGCTACTTGTGGGATTGGCAGTCCTATGCGTGTTCAGAGCAAACCGCTGCTTCCAAATTTTCATATATTAATACGACAAGAGAAAACTCTGTATCACTTTTTAAGCATATTGCGCACACTGAGAAGTGAGAGATTTGGCATAGTTGAAGTGTATATGGCGAAGTGCCAAAAGCAAAAATTTATATATGTAATATAAATTATACTTTATACACGAATAATTATGTATTCATAATTATTTAGGTAGTGTTATAATTTATGTCTGTATAATTATGTTTTTAAAAATATATTTTTTACAAAAATTATGAAATAAAATAATAGCGTGCAGATTCAACTCGTAAGACACTGCAGCACACCACTGTTGTGCATAACTCGAATACAATATGTTTTAGAGCCCTAAAACGTCCTTTTGTTTGTAGGGGCACATGTTTTGTTTTTATACCCCCTAATTTACAAAATACGATTATTAGTCGTTTTTAGACGTATTCCGAGTTTAGCGTATAGTGAAAGATACTCAACTCAATATTTGCATTTGTGCGCGTGAAAATCACATTGTCAACAGTATGTTTCACTTCTGAAGAACTTTGTTAAGTTGGGGGTTGAGGTCACGAGACCAGTTTCTCCTGCGATTCCCACCCCTGCGATTCAATGAGGAGAGGTAGAATCCAAATGGTTCGTCTGTGGGTGCGTCACTGCAGTTAATTCAAAATTATTTACTGAAATAATACAAAAAAATCAGGTATTATCTTAAAGCCGATTCTGTTGAAAATACTTAATTTATTACCTTTAACTCACACGTGTGAATTTAATATAGGTTTAAAAATTGTAGTATTTCAGTATGCTTTACGAGCACAATTGTACGAAATTTTTTGGGTTCAGTTATTTGGATTAAATTTACATTTCTTATGATCACATTATTTTCTATACGAATTAAATATATCCCTTTAATTAGAATCAATTGACGTACGTTTTATATACCTGACTGATCATATTAATAATCTGACATGATTGATAACTTAGAGTTATCTTAATGAAACTAAGTTTGATATCTTCATAAAAAGCACAAACTATCACCATTAAAATAAGTCATCTCACCGTAAAGCGATGAAGAAATAAAGCCTATATTTCTACTTTCAAATCTTTCACGGCAGAATTGCAAACGTATGTACAAAACCTAACGAAACGTTATTCTCACAATCAGACAAATCCTCTTAATGTTCCAAGACTCACAGCTAAATCCTATCAATACCCAGAAGGAAGACGGGCCCGCAGACTTTTCGCTTCCGCCCCGCCACCCATCGCTTTTCCCTGCGGAGGATTAGTTGGCAAGGCGCACGGGACGTCGCGCCGCCTCACGCCTCACGCCTAGCGTCTGGTCCTCCTCCTAACGCCCGGAGACGCCTCGCGTCCGCGGAGTTGATCGGATTTGGAAATTTCGCCCAAGAAGCGCTTCGCCGGGGCCGTCAGCCTCGCATCGCTGCTCGTCCGCTCCGCCGAGTATCGCGTCTGTCGCGCGTCTGCTTGCGTCGGCTGAGGCGAGACGCAGACGCGGCGGGATGAGGTGAGTCGCGCGGCGACGCCGTGAGAACAGAATCTCGCGTAGATATGAGAATGCGCTTTCAGCAAGCGAGGAGACACGCGGAGACTGGGTTTTATTCTTTGATTCGTGTTTCCGAGCGCGTCAGCTGTTAAGGTCGTTACTCCCGTAAGTGCGGTGGATGTTTTATCGTGAAAGGTGCTAGTGATCTCCCTCCATTCGATAGCGAGACCCGCCGGACCTACACGCCGGTTTGTGGGGTTTTACCCTACCAGGTATCTCCCACCATCGCCCCAGCTAGAACAAGCTCTGACTGTGGTGTCAACGCTTAAACCGTTCAGAAGGTTTTCTCCAAAATTTATATTCTCCGACTGATGTGTCCATACAGGAGGGTCGGCAAATGTGAAAGAGATTTTTGAATTTTAGGGTGAAATTTACATTTAGACTTCACAAAATTTCCAATGTTTTCTCTAAAATTACTCAGACATTTTGGATTAATGTTTTTCATCGGATAGAGCACGCTCTCAAAATTGCACAGAATCTAATTTTTATTCAATTTTCAAAAACTCCAAAAGTTATAAAAAATTCACGAAATTATGTACAGATGAAGAACCACTTGTTTCAAAGATTTTTGTGCCGCGTCAAACCTCATCTGTTTTATGGCAATGTTTTGTTTCTAGCTGCAACAGCCGTTAAGCAGGGACATCCAGTAAGACATTATTGGAAGAAAATGAATACGTTGAACCCTTAAAACTTAATCATCATTATCATCGAATAAAAAACTCTCATCTAGTATTTGGTTTGTCCGAAAAGGGGGCGTTTGCTGAAAAGTTGCTAAAATACGACTTATTTAAAAAGTGGTCAGTCTGCTTCCAGGTATTTTACCTGAATTGTGCATTTTCCCCATTAAAGCAAGAGTGAAACAGATGCGTGTATGATGGAGACATTAAGCGAAGAGTTGAGTTTATTTAAAAATTATGTTGAGACATATCACTGCAGAAAATGCTTTCAGAGCAGGTATTTGTTAATAAATGATGGGTATTGAAGGATGATATTACACGAGTAAAAGATCTCTGCATGTAACCTCTATGAATTTATCACTTGTCACGCAACATGAGTAGGCAAAGTGCTTTTGGAACGACCCGAGTGGTCGAATATCTTCGAACGTGCTTCGAGTTGCTGGCGATAGCGTGTGTGAGTATTTGCTACTTGTTGTTCCTTGCCATTTGTGTTGAAATTTTGTGATGCTTTCTGTGAAACAGTTTCAGATTCTTTCAACGATCTACGAGACGGTAGAAAGTTTCTCAGGGTCTCTTCTTTAGAAACTATTACAAATATTAGTAAGAATGAAAGAAATGTTAACAGTAATAATCGCAGTAATAATGTTAATAGCAATAATGATACTAGTAGGAATAATATTAATATTATTATTATTATTATTAATAATAATAATAATAATAATAATAATAATAATAATATTCACAATTTCAACTTACAATCCCGCAAAAAATAATAAATCCACAAATATAGCAATATACTCGTATAAATTCAATATGTTTCTCTCCCACTACAGTTTTCTTGCTCTTTTCTTCAGTTTTCTTGCAGTTTTCATCCCTTTCTTCTTCATAAAACTCGATAAATATTTACTACAGTAATCATGTTTACATAAAAAATTTTACGAGAGCTCTTGTTGTGTTCCCCTTGCCAAAAGAGTCAGCTGCTCTCGTCCTATCTCCCAAAGGGATATTAAGATTAAACAGGCACTCCCTTCAGCTCCGTCCATGGTTAATCACGGGGCGCTACAGCTCAGTCCGAACTTTTGCCGTTTATCAGCTGTGTTGCAGCTCTGACAAAGGCTTCTAGATCAGTAGTAATCAAGGTAATTAAAACTATTGTTATTCTTACCTTCAAAAAGTATAGTGATGGTGTGCAAAATTTTAAGATAGTTGGATTAGAGTTCAGTGAAGCGCTCGGCTTAAGGTTTGGGGTAAGCCTGGACGGGGAGGGAAGAATCTCGCGCGTTTGTTAAATGCTCTATCAGGCATATGATCGCAGAATAGCAGGAAAACGACAAAACAGGCCAGCCGGATTTAAAATTCTCCTTTTTTCCCTTTGGGATTGTATAGTAGAAAGATCTAAACACTCTATATTTGTTATTATTGCTTAAATCTACTTAACTATTTTACAATAAACTTACTTTGAATCTTAAAATACAACCTATATTACTGCAAGTGTGGTAGAGGTATCTTTGTAAGATAACTTTACATTGGGTCGTGATCTGAGAATTTATTGAGGAATGAAGGAAATGGAAATTTGTTCTTTATGCAATTTCGGTGGATTGGGTTTTGGCAGAGTCGTAGTGGGGTTAGATTTGGTATATTTGGAATGTTGTTGGAGAAGTGTGGTGATAAAAAAATTATGTGGTTTGTTAACGATACTAACTGGAATTCTTTGAGATGTTGTAAATTGGACTTGACTGAATTTGGGTTGGAATGATGGTTATCAACTGTTACAGCCAACGTTCTATTCTTGAGGAAGCTTGAAATGATTTGAATAAGATAATGTGGAGTGCTTACTATTTTTATTTTGTAGTTTATAGCTTGATGCCATGTCCTATCAAAGACCTGAGGAATGTCAAGAGAGATTGTTATTGTGTGAAACTGTTTTTGGAATGCCGTGTGGATGTTTGCAGACATTCTGAGTCGTCGACGTAGACACTTTTTCGATGACTCCCATTTGTTCATTGGTATGGCCTTTGTGTTATAAATTATTGTGCTTTAAATCCTTTAAATATTATTTTTTCAAGTAGTTTAGATAGCATGGGAAGAAACTGATTGAGCGGTAACTATTGGTTTGTAATACGTTATTGTTAGATTTTTGTAGAAGAAACCGGAAGAATGATTGTATGCTTCCATACTTGTGGAAAGTAACCTAGCCTCAAGCATTAGTTAGAGATATTGGTTAGATATGCAGTGAATGTTTAAGCGAAGGCTTTTTAATATTAAATTGTTAATTTTATCATTTTCAGGGTCTTTTTTGACTGGTAGTGATTTGATGATTTCATTTATTTCTTTAGGTGATGTGTAGTGTATTTTATAATATGGGCCATATGTCTGTTAGTTTATTTTATGGTTAGTTTACTGTTACGGTGCGGTTTAGTATTATTTAGAGTGAATGTGGATGCAAAGTAATTTACTAATTCTTCGACTTTCTCGACAGGCTTTTCATGTAGGGGTGTCTAGTGGGGGATGTTTATTTTTAAATTTTGTTAGTAATTTGCCTTCTGGATTTGTTGTTAGTGTTCAGTGATTGAAGTAATATTTCAGATGACTGATTGTTTTTGATTGGTTTACGTTTGTTTATGTTTATATTACGTTTATTAGTATGTTTCGTTTTAGTTGTATCCCTGGAGTTCTTAGTTGCGACCATACTCTGTGGGTTTTGTTTGTTATTTTTATTATATTCACTATATCTGGGAGAAGTTTATATTGTCTGTCGTTGTAGGCACTTTTTGGTTTTGATTCGGTCTTTTTAATTGTGATATGGTAGTTAGTAAGTTGATTGATTGCTCTATTTCTAGTGTGTTGCAGTGAATTTTGAATTTAGGTATTGTTGAGCTAGTTATCGGGTTAATTTTTTCAGTCATCTTTACCGTATTTACTACAGATTTAGTACTCGGACGAGCGGTGAGGGTATTTGTTGCGTGGTTATAAATACCAGCCTGTGGTTCGTACAATTCTCTTAAAGGCTGCCTCTTTACTCATGGATCTTTTAATTATTTATCCAATGCCCTCCATTACTACTCTACTACTTTGAAAGCCTCGCTTCTAAGTTCGTGGCACAAGAAGAGAGGAGAATTAAACCTACTACATCCCTATCCCCAATACTTAAATTGTGGCCTCGCAATGAAATATGTTAATCCTCCAGGCCATTACCTTGTTTATCGCAAATCTTAAGCTAGTGAAGTTTACAGCCTCGGTAGGGGCCTTCAAGATAACTTAAAGTTTGCAGGTAATTCCCTTTGCAATCCAATCCACTATTTCTCCTTTCACTGGGTTGCCTAATTGTCATCAACGCCCCTCAACCAATCGTCGAACAGTTTTCCCTTAATTGCTCGCTCTCTCTTCTCCAGTTCTAATTGGTTTCCCTCTTCATTTCACTCTGTAGCGACCTGTTGCGACAGCGAACGACGCGCTCGCCATCATGTTCATGGCTTCATTCAACTGAAGCCGAACGTTGAATATCAAAATGCAAAGGCAGATAACAATTTAATATTTCGGAAGGAATTTCCGTTTTCTGAACATGATTGTCTCATTACTCGCCATTTCACTCGTTGATATACCTCTCAATTGTGGAAAGTAAGGAGACTGTTAAATTTTCAAATTAGATGATTTGTCACAGTTTGTGTGGAAGCTAACGGATAAATAAGTAAAAGATCGGTGAGTAAACATTGCTTGTAAAAGAGTACAATTTGGGGAAATGTTTTCGGTACATGTTTTTCTAAATATGTGTTTTAAGCATTTCTTTTCAGATATAAAGATATTTCTCTTCGTACTTGTTTCTTTTTCATCTCTCATTAGTCACATTCAACCATTCTACCTGCCTATGGATTCTAACCCTCAATTAAATGTCTTTTGTAATTATCTTCTTATTTAAAATACTTATTTTAATCTGTCTACACTATCTCGACTTAAAAGCTTTAAATTTAGTTTTCAAATTTTACCACAAATTTAACTTAAGATATTCAAAAATCTATCATATGGAGGTTCCCAGTGAAACGTTTATTGCCATTCAGCAAAATTTTAAATTGTAGTGAAATATGTATTGAAAATATTATTGTATTTAAAAGTATAGTGATCCTCAATATTGAACAAGTATTATCCACTTTTTCGTTATCAGGACAATAAGAGATTTTTGAATGAAAACTTGCCGTTTTCTGGCAGCCAATTACAATACTTTCTCTACTTACGAAGTAAGTGGGGAAAGTAAAAAGGTTGCTGACGATTTGTTCTAGATCATGAAAGGAAGCAACGAAGTCTCGGCCCTAAGGTTTACAGTGGGATGAAGATGAGAAAGAAAGGGCCGCCGGTACTTTATTTACGTTTGCGTCACGTACATATCCTCAACAGAATTTCACAGACTTTCTTTTTTCATTAAATTTCCGAATTTGTTCACTAACTAGTGTCAGATATAAATAAGTTAATCGTTACTTTTCTTTTCCGTTCCTCCACCAAACTGCAAAGCGCGTCAGTCACTTTTCCTGCATTTCTTGAGGTGTCATCATCCCTTTCTGCGCGCGCTACATCCGCCTGAGCTTCAGAGCGCCGCCCCCACCCCGCCGTCATTTCTTGCATCTCAGCACCTCCGCCTCCGGCTCTGCTTCCACCCCCGCTGCTTCTACACGCCTAGACGCGCCGCCTCGCCTCATCCGCCAACTTCCCCCCTCCCGATGAATGCATAAATAAAGATAAAAGTAAGAGCGATAGGTATGTAAATACATTTTACACTCCTCGCTCGCTAAATCACGGATTTACATACAAATGCTTGTTCTTCTGAATACATCATCGCGTATCTCTGCCTCCACAGCTCTATCCGAGCCGTTCTAGCGGTATTGATTTCATTTGGTATTCATTACAGCCGCCGCCTCCGCCGTCGCCGGCAGCGCCTCCAGCGGCAAAAACAGGCGGCTCCGCCTTGCACTGGCTGAGGCTGGAAGGCTGGTCGGCACCCGCGCCACCCGTCGCCCCCGCCCAGTCTCTTTCTCTGACACTGGCGTTACCGAGGATTTCTTGGTTGCCGCCTCCACTTCCACCGCTGTCTACTCTTGCCACACCACTTCCTGCTTCACTGCCACACACATCTCTGCCTCTCGCATCGCCGTCGTAGCTCACATATTCACCGTCTGCTTGGTCTATTGCTGCTCTCTGGGAGATCTACTCTCTGGGTTTATTTCTCTGAGAGATATCTGGCGGGAGAAATATTGATTATTTTGTGTTTCTGAGCTCGTCAACTGCCATCTAATTAGTTCCGTAAGTGTCGTGCATGTCTTGTGAACTCGTCACGGGAGGTGGCGATGTTCTTCCCCCACTGGCTGGTGAGATCCGGCGCTGATCTACACGTTGGCTTGCGGAGTTTCCCGCAACCAAGTATCTCCCTCCATCGCAGAACCGCCCCAGCCGAGACAAGCTCCAAGCTTCTGGCTAGTCTCCCGACACTCCCGTGTAGTAGTGTAGTGTGTATAGGTGTAAGTGATGGTGCAAACTGACGACATAAATTGGAAGGAAAGATCGCGCGAGGACTTTGGCCCATTGGTTAGGGTACTGCTCCGGCATTCGTCTATGTTGTTCGCTAATATACGCAGATGGAAAAAAACAGAGATCAGAGAAGCCAATCGCTGGAATTCTCCTCCAATTAGCAGCAGAGACGAAAATCTTCCACTGCCGGGACTCGAACCCTAGGACCTCCTGGTCCATGGAAATTCTGTGACATGTTGAAGACATGATCTTAATCTGTGGGTGAAATAGAGAACCATCGAATGAGAAAGGGTTTCGAGAGTTCACGGCCCGGCTTGTCAAATGTGTGCTACACAGATAGAGGAATTACTAAGAAATCCGGGTACAGTAACCAGTAATTCTGAGTGTGGTCATCGGAGCGACCTCGACAGTTCACGACTACTAGAAAATAGGAGACTGAGAATATATTGACGAGAATGCAAGTAGAGAAGCTCATGAGGAAAGTTTAGCGATGTTTTGATTGGCTCAGATTTGGATCTCTTTCTGTAAAATGTATTTAAATAAACAGGGAAACTATTGATAATCAGAGCAGAGAAGCAGGGAAGGTTGATTGGAATTGGCAGTCGAGATAGGATATTACTGATTGATGAGAGACATTAATTGTGTCCCTTTTTTCCATCCTCCCATTTTGTAAATATTGTATTTATTTCATAACTACCATGAATTCAATATATTCACACATTAGTTAATTCACTAACTCTCGTAACCGTTAAATTGTTTAGCAAACACCGAAAAGAGTGAGTGGAAGAGATACAACAGATTCGGTGCACGTAGGCAGTATCTGTAAATTCTGGTAGCGAAGTTGACAACCCGGACGACAAAGACTACAGGACATGGACAGTGACGGAGTAAGAAGAGAAAGAGGAGTTATAGGTGAAAACAAAATGGGGGTGGCGGTAATGAGAACGGTGCTGATGGCGATGTGGATGATATGGTGATTGTGGTGGCGGTGAGGGAGGCGGTGGTGATTAGAGTGGTGGTGATGGGCGAGATGATGCTCTATGGGTTGGTGATAAGCCCGTCGTTCGGTATTAGGGGGGATCGGTCAGGAGCTGAATCTTCCTCGTTTTCAGAAATGTATACATGTCATTTCTTCAAACATCGCTCATAATTGTTTCTTCAAACTTTTAGAACTATAGATAGTGCTAGTTGCACTGTTTAGTAAGACACAAAGTTCATTATTCTGTATTCTTTTCTTTTTTTTCAAAAATTACACATGTATTTTTTTAAAAATCTCTCTCAAACTTTTAATATAAATATTTCCAGTGATTTGCAAACACTACTGCTTAACTGAAAGTGCTTCAAATGATTTCATTTCAAGGTTTTTGAAAACTGAATAGTTTTTAGTGTAAACAATTTTAAATTTAGCATTCACAGTAACGCTTAAACACCATTTCCTTAAAAACCGCTTCAAATTTTTAATGAAAATTGTCATTTACGACTAAGTGTTAGCTTCAGGTTTAGGTTTTTACTCTTCTTTAATACTCTTGAAGTAATATTTCTGTACTACTATTATAAAACCGACAAATTGAGAAAACTTTTTAAAAAATATACTTTGGATGATGATAAATTGCAGCTGGTAAGAGGTTGAGGCAAATCAGAATAGCTAGCCCACACTAAAGCAAATAGAAAATCAGTACGAGTATGTTTGTGCTATTCTGTAGCAGCACAAGTTCCTTCAAACTTTTCTAACAGAAAGTGCTAAATGCACTGTTTAATATGACATAAACTTCATTTTTTAGTATTTTTCTGTTTTTCGATAATTACACAAATGTATTTTTTTAATATCTCTCATGATGCTAATATGCATATACCCAGCGATTTCTAATCACCATTCCATTTATTACTTAAGGTCCCTCAAATGACTTTAAATGAAATTCTCCTAAAAATAAAAATAAAAATCTGTGAATAAGAACATCAAATTTCTCATTTGCAGTGAGGTTTACATGGCATTTTCTTCAAACGGCTCCAAATTTTTCAACGAAATTTGACATGTAAAATACGGTTTAATCTTTCGTTAATATTCTTCAAATAATAAATCGGTTTTACCATTAAGAAACCGAAAAAAATGATAAAATTAAAATAAATTGTACTTTGGGCATTGTTGGGTGGCAGCTGGCAAAAGGGCGGGGCAACCCAGACCAAACCAAGGCTAAAGAAGGTTAGAAAACTAGTACGATTTGGGGGTACTGTACATGAAGCGGACAATTTTAACATTTTCTCAGACATGGCTCTAAAGTTTTTCTTTAAAATTCTTGTAAGAATAGATCAAAATACACATGTATAGGCAGCAATGGTCCGATTTTCAGGGTTAATTCTGAATTTTAGAACTTTTCTAAAGTTTATATTATTTCCTGTGTTTTTCAACAACAAAACTGAAAATTGAAAATTTTATGTGAAAAAGAGTTTTAAATTTTGTATCTACAGTAGGGCTTAAACACAATTTTCTTAAAAACAGCTCCAATATTTTTCAATAAAAATTGCCATTTAATACCATGTTTTCCGCTTCTTTAAAATTATTAAATTAAATATTTCCGTTGTACATTTAGGAAACAGAAAAATTAAGAAAATTTAAAAAGACAATTTTGGACAGTGATAGAGGGGAACTGGGAAGAGTATGTGGGACGTTCATATAGCTACCCGAGACCAAAGAAATTGAAAACTAATAGGAGAAAATCTGTATCATACTATATATGCCAAGTCCGAACAGATAGCCTTGACCAAAGAAAATGGAAAAGTAATACGAGAAAGTATGCTCCATTCTGTAGAATCTGCAGTAATCATTACTCTCCAATTGCACCAAAAGATTTACCTATCAGTGTAGATAAACGTTGATTCTGTTGTACTTTGAAATATGATGTGAATGAATTCTGAACGTTTTCGGAAATATTCAAGCTTTTATTTATTATCAAATCGAAATGGAAAAAACAGTTATTAAAATTTTCTATGTTTGCATTAAAGGCCAAATGTATAC
The DNA here is from genome assembly GCA_017312745.1 of Gryllus bimaculatus. Taxonomy (NCBI): domain Eukaryota; kingdom Metazoa; phylum Arthropoda; class Insecta; order Orthoptera; family Gryllidae; genus Gryllus; species Gryllus bimaculatus. The sequence continues at coordinate 27,857,734 of BOPP01000001.1, read as the reverse complement.
ACATTTGCATCAAAATCCTCGTTTAGACGAGTCTACTGTATACGATTTATTTTATGATAAAGGTCACGTATACTTTCTCCCAGTATATTTTTCAATAAATATTATTTTCAATAAAATGTTCATAATGCTTGTGTGAATGTTTTGGGCTTCATCTGTACCAATAAAAGTGAATTCAACATCGAGACCACAAAAGTAATGTAAGAATCGATATGATATTGTTCCAGGTTCTTCTTCAGGACTGTCGCAGTGCCCTTGATATGTTTGGTGAATATTAATTCAACATTAATGAGGCAATTATATAATTTAAATTATATCTTTATAGAAGTACCACCATCTTCCCTCTGTCACTATAAGCAGACTGTTTTCTAATATATTCTGCCAGAGTGCAGTAGCGGTGGATAATATCACCTAATAAGAGTATAACATTTTTAAATTCGGAATTCTTATGGCAAGTCTTGCTTGTGACAAGACGTAATTGTAAAGTGTGAGTGAAGATTTGCCAAATATAAACTTTCCAAAAAGTTTCTTCATTGATGTTTTCCATTGATAGTGAATACCAAAATGTATGAACATTGCACATCATATACATTTTGAATGCCTCGGGTTTGTTTTAATCAAATGGACACTGTTACTTTCCAACGCTCTGGAAGTCAGATCTACAAGGGATAACAATTACGTAAGCGATAAATTGTCGTAAGATTTTGAAAAATGCCACTAAAGTCGTAAAAGAGTGGGAAAGGAAAGTTATTTTTAAAGTAAAAGTATATGAAAAAAGTCCTAAAGTAATAAGTAAAATTCGTAAGCCTTTTATTAGTCTTGAACACACATCGATATTACGCAATACAAAATATTCACAATCAGTGAATTCTTTCAGGTTACTGACATACGGCTCGACATGAAAGGATCAGTAGCAGCGGAAGAGGGACTGAAGTCGGAGGCAAGTAAGTGCTCGCAGTAAAGAAATGAGTAAAGAGGCTGACGGGACAACAAATACATCCCGCCGATTTCTTCGAACGCATAAAAACAAGGTGTAAAGCACGATTGCGCGTCTGGTGGACTTCCTGCCGGTGCTGCAAATTGCTTCCAAGGGAAGCGACTCGAATGTCCACAAACAGAGTACCCTTCGAAGTAAACTCAGGCCTAAAAATGCCTCTAATTTATTAAGGTCTACATTTTAAAACGATTTTAACTACTATTTCATGTCTTGCGCTTTCAAACACACCAGAAAGCGTATTGTTACAGATCGAAACGTGCTGCAAAATTGTCTCGAGTTATTCCCTGCATCGAAAGACATTCCCTGCTTGTTTATTTGATTAAAAATATCCTTATCCTTAGGGGAAATGTTCACATAGACATAATAAAATAATCAAGAATTAGACCAATTCCTTCTCAATTTCTCAAGTTCCACAATTCATCTGTAACATACACAGTCTCAAATAATAATACAGTCTTATCAATAAACCCCATCCTTTTCGAATGTCCCATCCACAATTAAAAAGAGAGACGAAAGTACCTAGGAAATTAAAACTTTATTGACATTTTATCATCACCTAGTTATCAAGAAAAAGTGATAAAATTGTGTAAGAACATTGATAGTTTTATGGATTTGTGATTAAATTTAATCAATGTTTTATTCGCTCATGACCTTAGTTATTTATACGACTTAAAATACAAATCATTCAAAAAGTAATCAAGAAAGGAAGGCCGGCATTTTATATTACTATTTTTTATTGTAGAAATTGAAAGAAAATTATTCAGCCTCCGACAATGTTAGAGGTACGAGATACAGTGCAATCAGAGAAAAATTAAAATACAAAAACCATGAAACAGATTACATTTAGATTGAAAATGGAAGTATTTGATTCCTTTATTTCGCCTACTCTCGACTGAATTCTCAAATCCAGAGCGTCTGCTTCCGACACAGGTAGCGTCATACCACGGCAAGCACCAAAGAAGAGGCAGCTTGCTATTAAGCATGTTTCTATTCAAGCGTTGCTTTATGAAACAGCAACATCTTTGAAATTATTGGCATGTATAAAACTGTTATTCAAAGTATATTTTAAACTATGTTATTACAGTATTCGTTTTTGTTAGAGTATATAATTTTCTGCACTGATAATACACTATCTTATTTGTAGTTCTTAATCAGTGTGCGTGCTACTTTTCGGAAAACCATTATGAGTAATTTGGTTTCTCCAGCATTATTGCTGATGCAAGCTACTAGTTTATATTTTATCTGAAAAGTTTATTTATTTACATATGAGCTCTTATGTCTTATCGTGCCTCCTGAGAAAGTGTTACTTGTCCGAAAAGAGTAAACGGCATCTTCTAAGTTAATAAGTTTAGGGGAAAGTTGACGGGGAGTTGTTGTTTCGGCTAATGTTAATTAACATTAAACAACCTCAAGTGTGTTTAACATATCATTTCCAAGGCATGTTAGGCCAAAAAACGATAGATGGAATGTCGCAGAGAGCAGTATTCGATTCCATCGGGAACCGAACCGGGGATTCCTTCATCCATTTGTGTAATTGAAGGGATGCCGGGAATTTGTGTGTAACCATCAAAATTGGCTAAAATAGAATGTAAATCGAACAACTGGAGTGGTATATCCTATATGCGTAGAATGCACGCGTTGCTAAAACTTTCAAACGTGTTCGTCAAAAGGAAGTTTGTTAATTGAGTTTTAGGGTCGAAAACGGCTGCCCTGACACCAAGGTTGCTGATTTACTAGAATTGCTTCATTGCTTATGGAAACACGACATATTTCTAAAATAAATACTAACATTAATACCCTGGTATTAATTATTATTATTATTATTATTATTATTATTATTATTATTATTATTATTCATTATTATTATCATTATTAGTATTATTATTAATGTAAGTGTTTGTAATTTTGTGTAATTTTTGCAATTATTGTCACTTAACTGCCACCGGGTCATACCCAATTGCAGTTCTAATAAATGTATGTATGTATGTATTGTGTGTATTAATACGAGTATTTGTTCACACGCATGAAAACGTTCATGCATTATTAAAACTTCCTGTCGTTATATTTTTGGACATATCTAATAAATAAAAATATTGTAAACAATGAGAGGAGTCATTACACACTTTCAATCTCTTCCTCAAGATTTACCGAGACGCACATTGATTAATGAAGTGGTTAAAAAACCTGAGGAGACGCAACATGCAGTTTTTCAATAACTTATGATACACTAATGGTCCACTTGCATCCCACTATCACCCTGTTTGTCAGTCGCAGAGAAACAGGCGGGTAGAGTAAGCCAGGGGGCAACGATGACTCGTTCCTTCTCAACACGACACGATTCTCCCAGGACGATTACATTTGAAAGTTATGCGTTTCTTGAGGAACCATAATTTTTTTCGAAGTGCATATGGCATTTCAGAAGCAAAAGCGATCAAGTCAAAACATATTTTTATAGCTTATAATTTTTTGTACAAATGAAATTTTTACTTTTCATTTTTTAATTCATATTAAAAATATACGAACGTAAAATCATAAATCATAAAAGCTAATAATCAAGAAATTAAAATAATTATTAAAATCAAACATGTCACGATAATATTAAAAATTACTTGTTTCAATATTATTCATGATGTGAGATCATAATACAGAGTTGCGTAGTTGAAGATCTGAAAACGCCAACACTCGTCAGGAAACCAGGAATACTTACTTTTCATTATTTTCCCGAAAATGTTTTCAGGATTAGATGCACATATTCTTCTCGCATCTATGGAATTGTAATTTAGAAAATGCTCGTGTTATATCAAAGAAGAAATTGTAACTTACTGTATTTTGGACAAATGTATACAGAATTTGTGCCCGAAAGTTAAACTTAATTGTGTCAATTGAGTTGACGTATTGAATAACTCTCAATTCTTCAATGTACTGCAAATAATAGATACAATACTAACATCACAATTTTTTATATTCATAGCTCATACAAACCAACAAACTTCATTTCTCTTATTGAAAATTATTGACAACATCTTCATAGTGCAACCGCAATTACGAATCAAAAGCCGCTCGTAACAGCCAGGATTCGTTTCAATTTATTCTATTGTACTCGGCGTTAACCGTCCGAAGAATAAAAATAATTGTTCACTGAGCTTAAGATAGCTAATCAATGAAAATATATTTAATATATTTATTAATGTTTCTTGTAATAAAATCGGTATTAGGAAAAGCATTAAATGAACGACGCAAGGTCGATATCACAAATAACGTTGGTTGAAGTTCTTGGATTTCGCATTGGTTTACGAACTTCAACCGCGTTTTATTTGCCTCATGGGAAAATTCGCTTTCTTGCCTTGTAATATAAATTACTACTTGTTGGACTGGCAAACATTCCATACTTTGAAAAAAAATTAGACATGAAAATTGCGTCATATTTGCGCCACACTTTGAACATTTCTGATCACCCAGTTTTATTTGTTTTGCTCATTGATTGCGAAAACTCTCATAAAATATTATATTTCGATAAAATAGTTTCATTTTATGAATAATGACATAAGAAATATCACTCCCATCTCGCAAGGCACATAAACACGGATTATAAGAGTTTAAGATCGTATAATTTTCTAATTATCCAATATTACACTCCAAGATCAAACAAAATCTAAAACAAGTTTTCTCACTGGTAACTCACAGAATCGTTGACCCCATTTTCAATTTAGAAATGAAACTGAATTGCGTGCCTACAGTTGCGCAAGCCATGCACTTTAACTGCCATCGAGTTGTGTAAGCAGAATCGACTACAAGCCATTTCGTGAACCTTTGAAACGTTCTCACACACAAAATTCTATTCCCAACGTTCGCCTGCATGTTTTCTCGGGCCGTGGTCCCGCCCTCCCGCTAAACCCCTCGAAAGGCCTTTCACAGAAAAACACTGACGCAGCGCCTACAACGTCATATTTCCCCGAGAAGAAAAATTTGCGTATCTGAGTCGGAGCGAGCAGATGGAGGGCACTCGAGTAAGAAACCAATCAGGAATCTTCTTTCAGAGAGGGAGCTTCAATCGTCGAGCAGGCTTCAGCCTTCGCCCGAGCCAACGCCGTCCTCGCCCTCCTCACGCGCGTCCTCAGCGCCTTTGGATGCACGACATCCTCACGGTGTTCCCGGTCCTCGCACCGTGCGCTCGCCTTCTACCTTACTAAAAAAAATACGCCGTGTTTCGACTGCGTCGGATCTACCAGAAGTATCTCTTCCCGCCTTGCCTCCTTTCTTTCTCCTCCTGCGATCCCTTCGAGCAAACCTCCTTTCCAGCGAAACGTCTCACCAAATCCCCGATTCGCACACGTTGCCATCAAAGTCCCTTGTACGCTCCGCCCTGAATACACGTGTAGCGCCGCACCGTTTTCGACAATCTCTGTTTCGGGTGACTCTGCCCCTTCCCCGTCTCCCTCCTCACCCTGTTCTACCCCCTGCCCGCACAACTCGCCCGTGCCACCCTTTGCCACCTTGTGGCACCCCCTCTCCGCACCGCTTCCAGCGCCGCGCCGCGCCGTGCCGCGCCGCGCTGCGCTACGCTGCAAATTCAATTTGGATTGCCATTTCCCAGTAAACTGCGGCGTGTCCCGTGTTCAGGGTGCCCCTACGATAATCGGGTCCCCGTCTTGTTACCCCGGCGGCGCGGCGCCGAGGTAGAGCGCACTAGGAGAGAGCGGCGGGGGCGGGGAAGAAGGCGTGGCCGGAAGCGAAATGCGGAGGGGGAGGAGGACGTAGCCACGTTGCTTCCTCAAGAAGATTGGATTCGTAATCCGGATATTTTCATCGCCCAGCCCGTAACTCGCTGTTGATTAGGCTCCTGCTATATTATCGCGTGGTTTTTAGGTTCGCAGCGAGGCGTGGTCGGAAAGGGACGGCTCTGCAGGATATGAACCGGTAACTCAGAGGGTTTTCTGACTAATGCTTCGTAGTAGATGCATAGTGCTCTTGGGGCATCTACTAAATTCGTCTCTTATTTTTAATAAAATATTCCTCGCATTTTTCGTAGCTAGTACTCTTGAGTTATATCCCTCTGTTCAATAAAAAGTTCTGTTATTTACTCTGGAAATCAATGGTTTAAATGAAAAAAGTATATTCAGCCTACAAAGGTTCGTGTTTAGAACTTTATTCATATGAGATATTGTTAATCATACTGAATTAAAAAAGAATCTAGCGTAATCAGTATATCTAATATATCGGATTCTCTACGAATACAACAAATATAATATAACATCTTCCTGACTGGAGTAGTGATGACACCATTACATTCTCACAATCTCTCAATCAGGTTTGAACTGAACTATGTGTCCAAGAGATGGTTATCTGGTTAAGGTGTATATAGATGTTTGTGTAATTGAGATGTATGAGCAAAAATAGAAAATACAGTCCACACATGTGGCAAAGAAACATTTATAGAGGCTCAAAGAATGTTATTGTTACAATGATATCCTCTCGTATTACAGGCAATCAAACAATTCGAAAATATTTACTTTACGTTTTATTCTTAACGCAATTTTTTTACTTTATATTAATTTTTGTATTTTTTACAATGGGTTTCTAAATTTTATATATTAAAATGAAAGAAACATTTTTAATTTTAAAAATGAATTATTTGATTGTCTGTTATACGAGAGGATACCACTGTTTGCAATAATATTAAAAAGATAATCATATTTGGTTTCTTTCATAAAATATTTTAATTTTAATATTGCGGTATTTCTGGCCTAAAAAACATTAGAGTGAATTAGAAATGTTATAGTTACGTGTCTCAGATGACAGTCGAAGCGGCAATTCTAGATATTTTATGTAGTCTGGTTTGAGATAAACGAGTAGATTTACAAATTAGTAAGGAATTGAAAAAGATACAATATAATCATAAAGCACACTATTTCATTTCACCCAAATCACGGACAATGTTTGACTTTACCGTTACTATTAAATTAAGGATGTTTTATTTTTCTCTTTAGAATTGGCAATCAATACTTCATTTACTGATTTTGTGGGCATTTTCAATATAAAAACGCAAAGGTCTACCTTTCACTAAAATACAGACAATGTGTCAAGAATTACTGAAATTCCAAATTAACAATCGATTTCATAACTATCAATTAAAACTCTGAAACATGAAGTTCAAATCGTGGAATATTTTTCATTCCCCCCCCCCCTCCGCATGTTACGACTTTACCAAGAATGTTCAGAAGACGTACGATATGCTCGATTATTTCACATCAGCACAATCGAAAATACCACTGCGCCTGCTTTCGCAACCAAGGGACTAGCTCCGCGAAATTGCGCCTTGCTCTTCCACTTCCTCGTGCGCGCGAAGCACTTTGGGGTCCCACAAGGATCTAATTCCGGGCTCTCGACGCTCGACGTCCTCTTCGCCCGCACCGCCTCCCCCCTCCCCCCAGGGGAGTGCTGACAACGCACAGAAAGCCACACTGAAAAGCTATTGATTCGCGCTATGACACTCTCATTTTGAGGGCGCAAGGGCAATCGCACAGATGTCAGCGGGACCGGGGCGTGGTGGGCGTGGCGGGGAACTATGGGAACAGTGGTTGCAAAGAGTAGAGGCATAAGAATGAAAGAACGCGCTGCGGGAGGTGAATGAAAGTGATGAAATAGAGAATCTGGAGAGAGTGGAATGGTGACAGGGGGAACCCAAGGAATGGGGGTTACAAGGAAGGAATATCGAAGATGCAAAAAAGCCGGGAGGGGCAAGGTGATCTAATTGCTTGAGAGGTATTGAGAGAAGACCATCGACGAATTTGAACTTTGGAAAAATGAACAGTTTTGGTACTTCATCACCTGTTACAATAATTACGATATTAAAGTTTTTGTACATAATTAAAATACTACCCCCAAACAATTCTGTTAATTATTCTTCGATTATCGATCAATTATTCATTTTGGAACTTTTTTAACTCTTACCGTGAACTATAGAACTAATTATATTATTGGAGGAGAATTACTAGAAAAATATAATTATAAATTTATTTTGTAATATATAAACACAAATATTAAAATGAAAAGTTTATTGAAATTATTCTTAATCAGTAACATTACAGCTTTTTTATTAGAAAACACAAGTAGAATTTTTTTATTAGCAATAGGTAGCGGTGTGGTCCAGAAACGGAAACCACTCTTTCTCGAGTATCTTAGAATTCAGTTGACTAAGTAGCGGTACACGATAGTGTTGTTCTCGAACCGCAACTAAAAGGAAAAGCTAGGTTTCCACAAAACATTTAAGTTTAGGTTTTATGTTCCTCATGTATGTATTTGCGATGCAAATAGTTTCATAAAATTAAACTGCACCAACAGTTTGCGATTACTTTATGATTACTTTTCATCGAAAAGTTCAAGCAAAACATTTGGAAGTCGCTTATGACAAATATGCTGACGTATAGGTTTATTTTCAACTCATAAAATCTTTTATAAAGTCTTCAATATGCGTAGAATTTATCACGAAAATAAAACGGAATCATAAACCAATTTAATAGCAACCTTTGTATGCTTTCTGTTACTCGCATCCGTTCACTGAAACACTTAAAAAAGGTTTTGCTTCACGGTTATCTTCAATAAACAATTAGGGAATATATTGAGTATATGTTACATTGAATTTTCAATTTTTAAAGTCCGATGTTTCGGCGTTTGTTAAATCTTTCACGGGGCGTTAGCAAACACAATTTCAGGTTTATGCAGCTACCATTTTCCACTTAATAATATACTATTAATACAATTTTGTAAAAAAGTATTTAGTAAAAAGTGTCTTTCCCACAGTTAATTAGTTTTTTGTCTCTAGCTAACATTTCAAGGCTATTCAACTTCAAATGTTTAGAAATTATTTTAATGTTATTACGACGTAAGTAAATAACATGACATTGACATGAATGTGACATTGACAACCTTTTTTCTGCTTGTATCAACAATTAAAAATGAAATTAAGAAGAGTTACCAAACCTTGAATGGAGAGTAAAGAAAAAATAGAAACATAATAAAGGAAACACAAATGTGGCCACAACGTAGCACGTAATTTCTTCATTCGGGCTAATGCACAGAATCACTTCTTCTAGCGGAAACCTATTCACGACTGTAAAAGCTCTCTATTGTCAACGAGGCTTTTCGCCGCTCGCGAAGTCGTCTTCCAGACCGGGTGCGCATCTGAACGTCAGTGATTCCCCGCCTGTAACTGCCAGAAAGCTGAAAACAGAGCGCGCTTCGCCGTTTCAGTAGAAAACAGCTGAGAAAGAGCGGTTCCAATCCTTGAGAGCGACCTATGTCTAGGTTTCACAGGCAGAGGAGCGCACTCGCCCTCCGAAACCGCGAAAGCAGGCCAGCGAGAATACTCGATAGCAGAATGAGTTTCCTTCGACTCTAAGCTTCCGGCTAGTCTCCAGACTAATGTGGTAGTGTAACGCGTGTAGGTATAAGTGTCTGTCGGCTGAACCCTAGCAAAAGAGCTAAGGATCGCGCGCAATCTTTCCTTCCTCTTCCTTGTCTGAACCTCTCCGGATAAGATATTGTAAGGAAGAGGAAGGAAAGATCGCACGAGATCCGTGGCCCTCTTGTTAGGGTTCTACTCTGGCATTCGCCCTGAGTTGATCGGAGAAACCAACGAAAAGCTGCTGATCAGAGAAGCCGGCTGCTAGAATTCTTTGGTCAGTGGCTGAACTCAACTCAGCTCTTGTGTGTTGTAAATTTTCCACAATCAATGTTCAAACCCTTAAACCTTTACCAGAGACACAGCAAATGCAGCAGTTGGCAGAGACAGCAGACACGCCACTGGCCTTAAGCGTCATCAGATGGTGACAGACGAAATGGTCAGCATAATACGCGTACTAAAGTGATTGGAAGAAAAATTATTTCTATTTGAACGATGAAAAACGCATTCATCAATGCATTTGCACGTGACATGCCGGTCCAATACAGAAGCTGTGTATTGCGTTATGTTAGAAAAATGTCGATTCCAACGAGACTCGAAAAATACTCAACAGAAAGTTTCCTGCTAACCCGCTTATCATTTTTGGAAAAGAGTGTCATTGAAAGGAATACGAAGTGGAGTTTTTAGAACTTAAATTACTCATCCTGAATACAATTTTACTGTTCAGATAAGAAATTTCACACGCTCTAAAACTATCAGGTCAAATGCTAAGGTTCAGGGAATTTATTAAATAAGCCATCTACTCGTTCAACAAATATGCGAAGTATTTTTCTTCTAAATGGTTACGAAAAATATATGCTCCGTCAAAATATCGTGATTATTAAAATATTTGTAATAAAACGAAAAAGCACATACTAGATCTTGACATTAAAAAATTCTCTGTTGAGATGCAGATGTAAAGCAAAGGTTTCACATACAAAATCATTATCAAAAGTGAAGATTCTGGCGCTACCATCTGAATTACAATGAAAGCCTTCTTTTTAAATCCCTACTTTCATATCCGCGCCCCTACAGCAAGCCTTGAAATGAATCCCAAGCCAAGAAGAGCAAAAAGAAGCCTTTAAATGAAAGTAGTGCCAGTAGTACAGCTCTAGCAGACGCTCTTTTCTCGTGGTATTTTGAAACCCTGCATTTACAAAATTCAGGCTGGAGAATACTAAGCAGCCTCGGGAACAATATTTCACCACTCCTTCCCTAACCAATGTCGATTTCGTCGTCACCAATTCCTCTCTCTCCTGACGGCGTTCCCATCATACTTGCTCTGGAACGTCATTGCCCAGCAGTTTTCAAACTCAAAGAGTAAAACATTTATGTAAACGATAGTATTAATACTCGAAAGAATATTCAAAGTTTATACCGAATTGTAAACAAAATCCAAATTAAAACCATGAAATATTTTGAGGAGAGGATCAGAGAAAAATCTCAAACATAAAAGCTTGCTCTATTTGAAAATAGAACAACGAAACATATTTTGGATATTTTGAATTACACCAAAATGTCCAAATTCTCATTATTCCTTTTCACACAATCGATCTTCACTTTATATGAAACGTATATCTGCTATTATATTTAGAGCGATTTATGAAAACTAAAGTAATTAGAGAAAATAAAATATGATAGGGACAGAGTTGTGAGTTCAAAGTGAATTTTCTTAAACAAAGTAGATACTCTGATTTCCATAAAGGAAAAACATTGAAGGATTTTATGCAGATGTTATCATAAACATTGAAGCAGCAGATAAGCAAGCAGTAATTAGTATATATAACAGCAAACACATAAATTAAATGTGTGAATAAAAGAAGGGGAATACGAGAAGTTTAAAAGAAGTAGACGATGATGCTCTGCGCATACAAGATCTACAATAGCCCAAAATTGACATTTCAATATTTGTTTAAGGAAAGTGAAGATTTTATAAAACGAAATACTCCTTTATGTGTTATTGGTTTAACCAAACTTTTCATTTAGAAATATTCCACTGTCATTTAATTCAGAACTCAAATCAAACATTCACTTTTTTTTAAAAAAATTCGGACATCAATGTTAATTAAAAAAGTGTCTAAATGTTCCATCACGATTGTAATTATTTCGGCGTTGGCTTTAAACTTAGTATTAAGAGTTACCTCGAAAGTCATTCTTAAATATGGTTGCCCATTAAGTAACCTATTTTTTCATTAAATAAATTTTAAAATGTTGAATTTGCCCGGAGAACTCGTTATCAGAAGCGAAGTGCTACGAAAGGTAGTGGGCCGTTCCTTGAAGCCAGTCTTCCATGTGTCAGTCATTCACAATTCTATCATGAATCAAAGGATGTCGAAAAGTATGATGTATAGAGTATCTATGTCGCTACGGAATATATGAATTTTCTATCACTGCCGAGAGAGCATGGCGTCAAGGGCCAAGTTTTACTCTTGGTATGTGTGACATAAATATCATGATTCTGAATACATTCCATGTATTGACATAGCTTCGAATCTCATTACTCATCAAGTTCCTTTCTCTACCGCTTATTAACATAAAGAGCATCCAAAGCCCAACTCGGTAATCAAACCAAAGAATAGTACGTAAGACATACATTTGCAGCAATGCTTGATGTGTTTGATAACGAGTATATACTTTCCTACTTTTTCTTAAAATCCGTCATTGTCATGAAATTTAAATCATTTATTTGAAATTATCGGTTCGTAAAATTCAGACCTTGCTTATTACTTCCAGTTCCCTGTATTTAGCAATTATACAATTTGTACCATCTTTACCACAAAATTTGCATTTAAGTTGATCTCACACCACTTCTTCCATTGCCTTCACACCAAAGCCATCTGCCATTGTCATTCCGTTCTACCGTCTTGCTTCAAGAATTTTCTTCGAATTCGGTTGAAATCTGGCAATTGCCCCAATGAAATTAATAAATAGTTTTAACTTCATGTGAAAATATAATTTTCAGAAGAAACAACCTTTCGATAGTCTTTATATTGTTCAGGTACTTTTAACAGAAATCTCCCAACAACTCGTGTGCCATTTATCGAACAAGTTTTGTTACTATACAAACTCGTTAACCCACCAGCACGTTAGCTGCAGCTCTATCTGCGAATCAATGACACCATCTACACTGTATGACCGGCAAAGTTCCCTCACGCATCAACTGATATCCTAGGGAGATCCTAGAATTGAAGTCCCGACCGTGATAGGATTTTCGGCACCAGCTACACAGCTTCTTTCGCTGTCTGGAGGAGATTCCTAGCGGCCGGCTGCTCTGATCGGTAGTTTTCCCTGGTTTCTCTAATCAACACCAGACGAATACTAGAGTAGTAACTTAACAGACTGGCCAAGCACCGCGCGCGATCTATCCTTCCTCTACTTTGTCCTTTCCTCACCCTGACACACTTACACTCACATGCACTAACTACGACAATGTCGGGAGACGATTCAGGAGCTTAGAGCTTATCCCGGCTGGGGCGGTGCCCCGGTGGTGGAAGATACCTAGGTGGGGAAAGTTCCCGCACGCCGACGTAGCTGTGCGCCAAGTCAGCAGGGGACAATAACCCCCGCCTCTCCAGTTAAAAACATCATTCGATACACTTACGGGACAAATAACCTTACGCGTTAATAAACGCGGCGTCACCCGGACAGCCCAGATCACCCACATGACTCTGGCCTCGGAAGTCTACGACTTGAAATAACCTTAGCAGTTGACGCGTCCGGAACCGCTAATCAATTAACAACACATATGACCTAGTTGAGCATCAATCTCACGCGACGTATCCCGCCGTCACCGCCCCCCTACCCGTCCCTAAACGCCCTCTTTCCAACGGCGCCGACGTTGGCGCCACAAAGCGCGTCCCCCAGCGTCTTGTTTCTGGAATATTCTTTCGCCTTTGTTCGGCGCGAAACAATCCGTCGGAATGAGCTCGGTTTCTCGTTCAGAACGGGCGAACCGCGCGCGGGGCTGCGAAGGGTCGATACTAGCACAGGCGCCCTCGCCGCCGCCGCCGCTGCGCAGCTGTTTGTTTGTTTGTTTCTGCGGAGCGCCGCGTGGCGCGATGCCGTCGGTCCGCGAAAGTCACGCATTGTTCGCCAACAATGGCCGTCGGGCGAGCGGCAGCGACGCTATGGTTCGCGCGGAGAGACTAGGGGGGGGGCGGGGCGGAGATGGCGCGGACGAGTATTGTGCCGCTGCGCCGTCTCATCAGCTGACAGCCTGTTGTCGCCCGAGCGTCGATCGAGAAGGCGGTGGAGGAGGTGCGGTGGGGACATGTCGGGGCTAAGGAGAACGGGAGTGTTGGTAGGTGTGTGACGTAGAAGGGATTACAGTAGAACTGCAGAAATGCGAAATTTCGGATAATCAGAACAAAGTTCGGGATGGAGGAAGAATAAAGAAAATAAATACATTTTTGTAGTGTAAAGAAATTATTTTATAATTGCTGCAGAACTGAATAACACAAGTTGTCGAAATTAAACGGCTATTGCACTGGTAACTACGGTCATATCATATGTTCATGTAACAGTAATTTTCACTAAAAGAAGCCTCCAAAATCACAAATATTCTTTGGCCATAAAAACTTGAATCTCCTTGAAATTGCGATTGCTACGTTACGTATTCATTTTCTCGCACCGCACGCTACGTTGTATTGTCTGGTAATTCTATAGATTTTTTTAATATACGGTACATTTTGCGGATAATTCGAACATTTCCGAATCCGATAAGACACCAACCACAGTTAGTTTGAATGACCGGGGTTCTACTCTAGTTGAAAGGAAATGAGTGAAATGTATGAGACCGGAAGGCGTCTGACACATCGGGAACGTTTAGTAAAGTTTCCAAGGAGTTATTTCAGCTACATTTTTCACAAAATTTAACCGTTCTTTACAGAACAATTCTAGTGATCAGCTATTTTGATCAGCAATTTTCCCTGATTTCTCCGATCGAGATCAGGCGAATGCCAGAGGTGTACCTTAACAAATGAACACGGACCACGCACAATACTTCCTTTCTCTTTCTAATCCTATCCTCACACCTTACACACACATACTCTTGCACTGCACTAACACATGTCGGAGCTCGTGGATGATACCTGGATTGAAAAACTGTGGAAGACAACATATAGGTTGGCGTCGGATCTCAATATCCAGGGGACAAGGATACCGCCATTCCCCGTGATAAGACATGAACTGCACAAACGGTACAAAAACCATAGAATTTGACGCAGCTGGAAATACTAACCAATTACTCAATAAATAAAAAATCTAAGGACTTATTAGAAATACACAATACTGCTACCTAAGTATTTACTAAAATTATAGACACCAGAAAAGGCAAGACTAGCAAAGGCGAGGTGGAAGACAACAAAAATCCTGACTGCCTGGAGAGAATCTATGCATGTCCTGATTTATTGATGTTCCTTGGAATATATTTACATTTGCAAGTCATAAAATCAGCTAATCTACTATACGTATGAATATGAGATAACAACGAACAGGTTACATGATGTTTCGATAAGTGTACATAAGTAGTAGCGTCCGTCTACAGTCGTAACCAAATGTAGCAAGTCAAAATTATCATGCGTTTTCGTAGCTTTCTATACATTTGCAGCTGATACATATTCACATAAGTCTTTCAGAAATTCTTAAATACTAAACCCTCTCAGTATTCCTCTCTTTATTTCCTCGTTTATACAACTTCCCATTAACATCGACATTTCCTTCACCTCCCTACTTTTCCCTAATACATTAAATCATTTCTAGATTTACTACTCTCTCATCTGTAACATCTTCTAATTCTACGTTATCTCCTTGTTTACTCTTATAATTTCGATATTATCATATTTTTTCTCTACTTCCATTGTCACATATTTTCGATCTCTATATACCGTCTGCATTCTTCCTTCATCTACTCTCGCATTTCTCAGTCACATGTTGCCTTGATTCAGTATCTTCATAGATCCTATACCTACTGTCTTCTTCTTTCCCCTAATAGAACCTATTTCTCATCTTGTTCCTAACTCTAAACGTCGCTTTTACGTTTCCTACTGTCCTTTTACTCTAGTCTTTTAAGATATATCTGTATTCCTGATCCATTTCCTTGCAGAAATCATCGTATGCCATTGTAGCAAGTCTATGAACATTCTGAACTTTCCGATAATTTTTTTGTCAAGGAGTAGCCGATCCCCATCTTTATCTCATTTGCGCTAGTATAACAGTTTTCTTTCTGGTCGATAAATATACAGCAATGCAAGTTTTACTATTAAATAGAGATTATGAAAATGAATAATATAGCTTCTGTTCATATTCGCCATAAAACTGATTCTATCGGCGTAATTAAATGTACCAGATATTTTGTTTAAATACTTATAATAACACTTAGGCGAATTCAAATATTGAAAAGGGAGTTTTAATCGTGGTTTAGAATAAAAAGGGAAGGTCGAATCTTTAAAAAACAGTCATAGATGACGTAAGAAAGAAATTACTAATAACGTTACATCTTGTTCGTTTTTTTCCGAAGAAATGGTAAAGAACATCATTTCGGCGCGAGACATCGTTTGATTATTGCCTAATTTACACATTTAATAGCAGATTTAATTTTGTGTACTACACACTCAAGTTGAATTAGTTAAAACAGCAATGATTACAAAAACAAATATTTCTTAAATGCAATAATCACACATATTTAAAAATAAGTTACAAAAGTCTATTAGGAACAAGAGATACCCGATTGTATTAAACTGAATGCTTTAGAAGAGTAAAAAACAAATGTAAATATATTTTTAGTGATCATAATATATATATATATATATATATATATATATATATATATATATATATTATAAAGAATTTATAAAAATGTCAACAGATGTCAAATAGCAATCGAACAAATATTACAAATATAATATTTCTTCCGTGTAAGAATTAAAATACTACACAAGGGCAAACAAAATGATCAAACAAATTAGTGATAAAATGATGGTACGTCAACTCTGAAATACAAATACTTTTGCAACTATGAATTAGTCAAATGAACAGTTAATTAAGTTTTTTTGTAATTAGGTTAATACCATACTGGCGATGTCTCACGATATAAGCTGATACTATTTAAAAACCACAGTTTCAAAATAATCTAGTAACTCGATATCACAGATGTCTAATCCCTTACACACATCAAGAACATCAACATAGCCGGATCACAACTTCAAGGTTCATCAACATTCTGCCCCACGGCATATTACAACTCTTATGGTAATTCAACATTTAGAATTAAAGACCATGGAGGACTTTTACGGAAATGACAAAGTATTGATATATACTATTTTGGTTTGCTGATCAAAGAAAATACAATACCGAAACATAACCGAAGCCAGCTCTGGGCCTTTTAGGTCCCGTGGATTTTATTAGCATCTGTCGCGCTAAGCCATTTACAGATGTCAACCAATCATTGGTCGTAATTATCTCTTGGTTCCGAATGAAGGTAAGGAATGCTAATATGCGA
Source organism: Gryllus bimaculatus (assembly GCA_017312745.1). Lineage (NCBI taxonomy): Eukaryota > Metazoa > Arthropoda > Insecta > Orthoptera > Gryllidae > Gryllus > Gryllus bimaculatus. The sequence continues at coordinate 27,840,802 of BOPP01000001.1, read as the reverse complement.
CCGGGAGACATAAGTTTAGAGTCCCGACACTGCCTAATTCTCGAAGCTAGCAAGACAAGCAGCGAGATAGCGAGATAAAATTGAATCGTTGCCTAGAGGAGAATTCTAGAGGCCGACTGCTCTAATCGATAGTTTTCCATGGTACATCCGTTCCAAACAGGCGAATACTGGAGCATCACTTTGACAAATGAGCTACAAATCGCGCGCGACTTTCTTTTCCTTAACCCCGACCACGTTTGCCTTCTTACACACTTACACTTACAGTCACTAGATTCATATACATGTCGGGCTACTAATCAGAAGATTAGATATTTTACATCTGAGGCAGTGCTTCAAGGGGAGGAGTGTTGCAAGTCGGCCTGTAGGTTGACGTGGGATTGCCCGTTCCAGCGGCGTTGTAACACCGCAAATCCCAGGACATACACATGCACTATATCTACTGTATTGGACTAACGAACATACTAGTTGATACAAATCCTTGAATGTTGATGAATATAAAATTCTTGAAATACAAAATAATCAATATATATTCAGTGTGTATAGTGAATGAAAATATAATTATACGTAATTTTGGATGAATATTTTCAATAAATCAACTTTGAACCGATTTAGAGAATATTGCATTTATTTTATTAAAAATTGTTCGACTGTTCTAGAGCAACTGGTAAACAAATTGTTTTAATTGTGAAATATGACGTTACAATAGTACCGAATACCTTTAGTACCTTTAGGGTAACAATAGTTGCAATCACTTGCAAATAAAGCTTATGATATTTCATGTAATGACCGTGCATCTTGGTACACGAAAAGTGTACCGGATACTGACATTTCCGGAATTCTGCTCGCCCCAGCCGCGTCCATCGAAAACGCCAGATTTAGGGCAATGGCCGAAGGCTGGGATTCCGAACAGTGCTCTGCGGAGCTTCTAAGACTTCGTTGATCCTATAAAACGAGTCCTAGAGATCATTCTAGAGAAACGCTCTGAAAAAGTATAGAATCGCGACAATTAGCTAACACGTTTTTCAATTAAACAAAGAAAATGACTTCCCATTTTTCTCATTCCCTCTCCATTTCATTATCAGTCTCTCCTGCATACCTTTTAATATCATTTTCTCTTTCATGGACCGGCTAAATTGCCTCAGGGTAGAATTTGTTGCCACTCTACGTACAATGTTATGCCTGACTGGGAGGAGGTCGGGTTCGAGTTCAGACAATAAACTTAGGATACGTCGACTTCACCTGTTGTCTACAAGACAATTCTAGATGCTAGCTGCTTTAGTCGGTAGTTTGCCATGGTTTCTACAACTAATTCCGGATGAATGCAGTACCCTAACATAACCCCCACGAATCGCGAGTGATTTTGTATGCTTTCCACACACAAACTTACTTCTCCAAGTGATACATAATCAGACATATTTGGGGACCAATCGTGCGCTTGTGTGTTAGAGCTTGTCGCTGGTACTGCGGTGCCACGCTGTAGGGAGATAAGGAGAAAGAACTTTGGGAAGACGTGTAGGTCGGCGCTGGTTCTCACGTTCTCGAACGAGAAACACAGCCATAGCCCTGCATATAACACGCACTACACATTCGAGATTAATTTCGATTACAGTATTGACGCGCTCGAATCGTCTTCTAATTTTGGCTCATTTCCATTTTCATGAGCTTTGCAAGTTTTAAACTAGTAGTGCTATAGAATAACACAGAATTTCTCGTTCTAGTTAGATTTCTAATTTTTTTGGTCGAGGCCAGTTTTTCGGTCTTGTTTGATCCTCTTGCCAGCCACCATATATCGCCGCACTAAGTATACATTTTGAAATTTTCACAATTTTTAGGTTTCATAATTGTAGAACCGACATTTTACTTTAAGAATATTATAGAATAGTAAAATATCGTCCTTTAAGGAAATTTGCGTTGAAAAATTTCAAAAGTTTTTACTAAAATGTTGTTTAAGCGTTGGAATAAATGAGAAATTAGAAGCTTTTTTTCCTCTGCAAACTTTCGAGTTTTCGAAAAACCTCATTGGAAGTAATTTGAAGCACTTTCACTCACAAATACAATAATGTATAGAAATTACGGCAAAAATGCATATTAAAGGTGAGAGATATTTCGAAACAATTACATTTTTATGTTTAAAAAAGAATAAATAATACAGCAAAATGTATTTATCTCATCTCAAAAAAGCAATTAGAGCTACACTTAGGCAAAGTTTGAAGAAAAAAAGATTTTGAGCGTTTCTGAAAATGTGAAATTTAGAGCTCACAGACAACTTTTGAATATTGGAGAAACTTATAAAATATCATTCATGCTCATGTACTCAGAAATGTAATAATGTGAGCAAATCGAGACTAATTGAAATATTAACGACGTGAAAGACAAATCAAAAAATTATATTTTTGTAATTTTTGATAAAACAGAAGAATATATCAAAATAGCGTTTATGTCATCTCAAGAATAGGTTTAGCGTGATCTCTTCAAAAATGTTAAGTAAGCAGAGTTTTAGTCAAAAATTTGGAGCCGTTTTTGAGAAAAATGTTTTTTTTAATATTGCACATATTGCACGTTGTTTTGCCCGAATACTACTAAAATTTAAAAAATGCATATGACCTTAATCAAAGAACTAAGAAGAAAACGTTTTACACGAACAAAATATCTCTATCCTCAATTTTGTAATACTTAATAGGGATTAGCCAACTTATGAAAATTTCGAAAATCCAGAGTAATCAGTGAAAAACAGACCTACGTGATCTTTATATAAGTATTTTACTGTATTCTTTCAAAACATTTAAAGAAAAATAGGTAGCCATTTTTGTGAAAGTTTTAAAAATATCGTTGGTGCTTAATGTAAAGTACCCAAATTTTAAAGAATATTTTTCAAAATTGTAAAGGTTCGAGCCGAACCAGATCGGCTGGGAAATATACATCTTAAAAAATATCTTTCCTATTGTATGGCTGCTATTGGTTTTGATTAATCACAACGTATTCTATATATATCTTACTTAAAACTAAAATAGACAGTTGTGTTAACTAATACTTTTTTGTAAATATCATGTTCTACGAGAGTTTTTGTGTACGTAGTTAATGTTGAGAAAACTATTATATACCGAGTGCAATACTGATACATTTTTTGCTAAATAACTTTGTTTGCATTCCTGCTATGAAAACAATTGGTGCTGACGTCATTCAGATTCATAAATTGAATGCTACAAAGGAAAATTAAAGGTCGCGTTTGTATAGAAAGGTCATTTTTAGTTACATTATTAGTTGTTTTTTATATTATAAGGCGAGAAAGTCCACCTTTTCATGACGAGTTCACTCGCCGAGACCTGTAGGCCGCGGAAGAAAATCCTGCCGTATCATGAAAAGAATGTTCTACCGCTTGATGTAGAATATTTCATCTAAGACCCTTTTTTATACATTTTTCCTGTAACCAAACAATACCAATTTTTATTTTTGTGTGCTGTGTTATTATTGCGTTACATAACACAAGCATGATTGTATACAGTGCTTCAAGTAATTCAGCTTCGTGACTCAGGGGCTTGAAGCAGGTGAGGGCAAGAAAGGCTGTAGGTTCAAAACACAGGTAAGGCATGAATGTTTTAAAATGGATTCGGGTCGTAGCAGCATTTTTATTCCCTCACTTGTTATTTATTTACCTTAACCATGTATCAAAAAGTTACAGCATTAGGCAAGGCTACAGTATGTTGCCTGTTTTACTTAATTTATAATTTGACGAAGCTGCCAGAAGTAAGTTAGAGATGAATAAATTATTAACATCAAGAGAGGTTTGTTAATATCAATTATTACAGAGACCAATGTTTACGTATAAACAGGTGATTCTGGTAAATGATGAAATTTTACTGGAATTTCTATTCTATGAACTGTGCAAAATTACTAAAGAGTTTAATATGCCAATTGATGAAGAGAAAGCAAAGTAAGATGCAAGATTGTAACTGAAGAAAACAAATTGTAGAGAAAGACTCTTAATTTGGAAGTCGATATTAATAGAAGAATATGGAGATTCAACTTAATGAGTGGAACTATTAAAAGGACGTTAAAGAACAAAATCAGAAAAGGCATATAGATCACATTTTATAAAACCATAGCAAAGCCTATCCTAGACTCATGATAATAGGAAACTAGTACAAAAGTACCTAAGCCACAGTGTAGCACCATCAGTTTACTAATGCGTTGAATAAATAATAAGAGAAGTTTATAAATTATTTTTGTACCATAGTTTAACGAACAAGAGTCGATCAGATTCATTCATACGTATGTACTGCTTTATTTCAATTCGCTGGAAGAGCATACAAATTTGTGTTAAAAATACCTAGAGAAGCACATTCAATCAATTTAAAAAAAACGCGTATTTGCTACAGGAAAAAGATTACCAACACCTCTTTTAACTTTTCAATTACAACGTTCACATTTGATCGACAATTTTACGGCTTTACTGCCAGTGATTTTCAAACGGCATCAGGGTTCTACAGAGAAACAGTCTCGGCGGGAAAAGAAATTGAAGAAGGATAAAAAAGATAATGAGGTAAGCTTTCTGGATGTGAAATCGAAAAATAAGAAACGAAAATCAAGAAGCCAGCAGAGCTGCAATTTTCTCGCATTGGAAGATCAGATAAGCAGGCATACATAAAACGACATTTTCTCAGAAAGGGATTTGCTGGAGATTGAAAGAAACTAATTGGGGTCAAGCCTTCTGCAAGGTCGCTGTAAATATAGGCATACTTTCGCCTCGCCCAGCACTCTGCGTTTGCGAGCGGGGAGCTTTGCAGGGGAAGATTGAAAAATGATTGCTTTCACAACGCGTTCCTGGCTTGTCTTTTGTTTCTATTCGCCCCTGCGAAAAAGGGAATGAACAGAAATGCATTCGAGAGCTCAGCATCCAGTGGCCAGCGAACCCCGTCGGAGTGAAAACCTAGTAATTCCGTGGATCAGCCGCCAGGAGTACTGGTTTTATACTACTGCTCTCATCTTTTGTTTTCATTTCATGTAAATTTTGTTTTTAAAAAATCCTTGTGAAAATTCAAGTGAAAGCGTTCGGAATTCAGTAAACGCGAAGTGTACGTGAGTGACCACATTAAATCAAATAATTGTTACAAATAATTGAACAAACAATACTGTGTCCAACTGCATAAAACTGTCAAACTGTGGTGGAACTGGATACAATTAAAATAATTGAATTGTATAATAATTGAGGTTAAGTGAAAACCTTATCATAAAGAATACATCTTGATCGTTCATTAATTGTTTATGCAACCAAATCTAATTATTTAAAAAATTGTTGTATTCTTTAAAAATCTTCTATCAGTTTTACCATTAAGGACTTTGCACATACATTGAAGATTAATAATTTATTTTTCTCGTTTGTCCTACCAAGGGATGGATTTGCAATGTACTATAATTGCGTCTCTTAGAAATTTTACCATTTTATTTAATTTGCTTATTAATTCATTCCGATTATATCCAACTATAAGGTACAGAATACAAGAGATGTGTAAAATTTATAGGCATTGGAAGCAACCAAATAACGACGAGATACAAAATGTTTAAATTCTCAAAAACGCTTACTTTTTAGAAGTGGTTTTTGTTTTTCGATTCAGCACTGCAAACTACTAAATGTCACTTTCCGTAATTTGAACATGACCTTTTCCTACACTACTGGAATTTAGAAATCATTACGAATAAATTATTATAATCAAATTTAGCAATATCAAGGCCAACAA
>BOPP01000001.1:27776594-27833967 GCA_017312745.1 Gryllus bimaculatus | reverse complement strand
GTGGAGGGGGGGGAGAGCTGGCGCAGAATGCGGACGGGTACGGAGACGACGTGAGGTTCGGCATTGGGCGGGCGACGCATGTCTATGGGGATGCCGGGAGGGGGGAGGGTACGACGAGGGTGGTAGCGGGATTAGCGCAGCGCAGCGCAGCGCGAGCGTAAAAAGACGCGATGAGCCAGAAGAAACCTAGGAATGGGAAACGTATAGCAGTGAGGGCTGAAGGAGACAACGGAAGGAAAGGCAGCACGGGAACAAAGGCACACAGGCTGAAAGAGAATGCGGGAAAATCGAAACTGATGACCGGATGAAAGAGGGAGAGAAAGGGGAGGACAAGGTTAAGATGGATGAGGGGTGAAGAGGAAGGGAAAGTAGGAGTAAAGGCGAGATTTGACTGGAATTAAAAGAGAAAAAGAAGAAGATGTCGAAGTATAAAATTATTTGGTAGAAGGCAAAGGAAAAAACGAAAGATTTTAAAGAGTAGGAGGAATAAGCCAACGACGAGACGAGATGATGTTTCTGAAAGGAGAAACGGGAAGATGTAGAAGTGGAGTTACATAAGATGTGGCGTTGATTGGGGCCAATGATGTGGCTCAATAGTAAAACTAGTGGGGAGACAAAAGAACCATTGTTGAGTCGGAGCAACTTGTGGTGGGCTAGGCAGGGGCTGCTTCTGACCAGGACGTCGAGAGTAGCTCGAGCGGAGGTGGAGAACAGCTGCGGTTAAAGGGCAAAGGGGGCATTGCTGCGAAAGACTTCTTGCAAGCGAGTTACAGGAAGACGTCGAGAGTAGCCACGAGAGGGAAGACGGAGAATATGAAATACAGTAGATGTTTGAGCGTCAATAACTGATAGGTAAACAATTTGCAATGTATTCTGCTTGGAAAACCATGACATAAATTCTGAATGTATATGTGAAGAAATTGTACTATGTGCAACCGTTCATATTTTCAATCATTTCTCAGAATTCGATTGAAACTATAAAAAATCTATTATAAGCAACACGTACACTATTGTCCGTTTTTACAGTTGGGCAGACTTTATCAGGCTCAGTGCTATGGTTTGTCACAATTGTGAGTGAATTAAATTTGGTAACTTTCCGGAGCACGTCTACTTCAGAACAGAGACATAGGACATGGCAAATCATAGTTAATTGTAATTCGAAGATCAGTAGAAAAAATTCCACCATTTTTAGATTGTCTCTGTAACTTTGAATAGAATCAACTTTATTGATGTATTTCATGGTCCTCTGATTCCTGTAGAAGACACAGAGGGTTTTAGATATGAAGATTTATAAGCGTAATCTAATAATTCATCTGCAAGTCAACTTCCTGAACACAGTGACGTGTTTTGCAATGTACAGGTGAGGAAATTTTAATCACAGATATAAACGCTAAGAATTCAAAATTACTAGATAGGTAATTCTTAAGAATAAGGAAAGTTAGGCAGAAACAAAAACAAAAGAATTTAGAAGAAACAGGATATATTCCCAGTATTATATAACCTTCTCTCTACTGCATAAGCGGTAGCGAGAAACTAAAAAGAAGGCAGGAGAATGGAGGAAACACGTGGTGAAATAAACCAGTGATGTACGGGGATTCATGAGTTACGCATGGGAGGGTGAGCTTGCGAAAGCTACAAACATTGTGAATGCCAAAAGCCTAACTTCCGTTGGTATTGAATTCTTAATTAACGGAAACGAGAAAAACAGAATATAAGAAACATTTTATCTTCAAAATTCAATAAAAGCCGTTAAATTCTGTACACTAGTCTTTAATTTATTAATTTTCAACATGTGTCATAATTTTACTTTGTTTAGCTCAGTTTTAATGATTTTTAGTTCAGTTATGAAGTGCATTTCATTCTAAATTTAATTATTTGTTAATGAAATTACTGTTTGTGATTTCATAATGTGACTGTGTAATGATTATCCGCATTAAGCGCAAATATTATATTAATATAAATAAAGTGTGTTTTGAAATTCGTAATTAAAACTATGAAGCTTACATTTGTTCGCGTAGCTTCAGTGTAGTGGCGCTTCCGGTTACCTGCGCTGTTGTAAAGCATTTCCTGATACTGAGCGGATTTTTACAGGTGTGTGTGTGTATGTATGTGTGTGTGTGTGTGTGTGTGTGTGTGTGTGTGTGTGTGTGTTCCACCTAACGTTGGTCCATGCACAATGTATTCTGGGTTGCCAGTGGTGATAACAAAACACACATTGAATTCTCACTTCAGATTCATTAGTAATTATAAGCAGTACCATTACGAAATATGTTTCTTTGTCATCTTTATCACTGTTAACTTTATGCTATGCATCATCATGACAATACATTGCCATCAAAGGCGCAAGGAAATTTTCAGAAAAAAATAAAAATTGAGTAACCTAGAAAAACATAAATATTCCTCCTAATTTAAGTAATTCAAAAGATTTCAATTGATTTTATTAATCTTTTAACGTAACGAAAAATAGGGAAACTACTTACTCGTTAAAATCATAATAAAATGCATCTTCTGTCAGCTAACAACGTTCATAAGCAAAAGAGAGAAAAATATAACTTCATTTGCCCATGAAAATGGAAAATTAGAGTCTTCGTCCATATGATTTTATTTGACACAAGAACCAGATGAGCAAAAAAGTTGATGCATTAATTTAACTTTCTATCTTCTTTTCTTTCAAAGAAGTGTTGGTCGTAGATCTGTCAGAAATGCTATCCCAAATGAACCACATACAAACAGTAATGTAATAATAAAATACTTTTAAACGCCGTCAGACATTTTCAAATTAAGTATGAATAATTCATGAATAACTTTTATTACGAGCTGTGCGTGCGAAAGGTTGCAATACGACGCGGTTCAAATTATTACTGCACAGCGAATCCCTTGACACTGCTCCATCTCAACTCTGCACACACCACAATTTTTCTTTTCTCTCAGACAGACTCTGAGAAATTCGTTACAAAGAAGCCTACCGGATTTGTCTTCTTTAGAGACGTGAACAAACGAGATAAAAATTTAATAAATACAACAAGCATGAAGCCATCAGATGATATCTAGCTAGACTAGAGAGATCATACCGAAACGTTTTCGTCTCTTAGTGTCATTTATCTATTACTGTTGTTTAACAAAAAGTGGATGATACAATTTACAGATCTACAATTGATGGTAAAAACTGCATTGAGAGAGAAATATCTGGCTTTAATACTGGAGGTGTATGGCAAGTTCGAAAATACTTTTGAACTTTTGCAATTTTCAACATTTCAGAGCTTTTAATCAAATTATATACTTGAACCAAATCAAAATTTTGCATGAAGCTGTACATAACTACAAGGTCATGCAAAAGTCTCCGAAAGTCAGAGTACTGGATTGTGACGCATTGTGCGCTGAGAGTCAGCTGGCAATCCTAATAGAGCCCCTAGGCAGAAAAGGTTTTGTGTATTTTTTAACTCAGGTGACAACGAAGAGTGTTTAATATTCATTTATTAGTGATTTATTCCATAAAATCGTTATTATTGTATTTTGATAATTATAATCGTCATATAATTTAGGCTTACTACTTTCAAGACATACATATCAAGCTCACAAGTGACATAAAATGGACAACCTTGCATAAAACGGAAACCTCCGAAAACGAATTTTTGTCTTGATCGGTTCCAGCTGGGACAGATTTTACTATAATTACAACGTACGTTTCAGGATTCTATTACTGACAAAATAATGTTTTGTAAAAGTAGTATACTTAAAAATAACATATTTTGTTTGATTCATCAATACACCGATTTTTGTTTCAAATAATAAAACACTACCGGAATTATATTATGGTAATTATTCTAACGAAAGTAATCGTGATTAAAAATATATCAATTTTCACTCTCGAACCCTCTTTTACTGTACAAAACAATGATATTAACTAATAAAAAGAGAAAACGTATTGAACAATTGATCTATAAATCACGATCAACTGGAAACCAAACGTCAGTCTGTCACACACAGCTGCTGCGAACGAGGTTGCCAATCAAATTCCTTTCTTGTTCTCTTTGGTATCAGCAAAAGGTCGAGGGCCTCGAGCAGTTAAGAGTTTCTAAGAAAAGGCGTCTTAAAGGAAGCTTCTCACTTCAAACAAAAATGTTGGAACTACCAACATAGGTACCTCGAATAATAAATTTAAGCAATCAAAAAAATATCAAATTCTAAAAGCACTCTTGCAAACAATTTTAACTCAATTAAAATATATCTTGTGTATAACCTACGAGCATTAAGCAAATTCTGTTAATATACTTGAACAAGATACACCACTGAAAAAAGACGAATTAGATTCTGAATGTCGAGAAGTGTGTAGCAAACACTCAACAAACGTTTGATTAGCAACAAAACAAAATATATAATTGTGAATTATTTTAAATTTGGTGATGAATAAGAAAATTGCAGATATCAAATCATCTTCACGACTGTCACCTAAAGTTCAAAACGTGTTTGGTTTTGCAGACTTTTTACAATGAAAGACATTAACCTTCAGATATATCATAGTATTATGGCTTATGTTTCACACACATTTACGGTTATGTTGTCTGGCTATTGTGATTATGGACACGCACCATCTAAGACTGGATTAATATTTTAAGCTGACCAAACAAGTAACCCTCAAGCAGACCAATATATATATATATATATATATATATATATATATATATATATATATATATATATATATATATTAGAAAAGTTGATTTACATTTATTATTTTTATACATCTATAACACAATAGTTAACATTAAGTTTTACATATTCATGACACATTAAAAAATTGCAACTTAATGCTCTTGCAAAAATTATTCATGATCCTTATTAAACAAGGACACCAAGCACCAAGCATAAGCTCAACCAAACTCAGGACCCACCGCCAAAATATTGTCAACTGGTGGCAATTTAATATATTAGCGGGAGCAGTTTTAGAATGTCGCTTCGGTTGCGTCAGTCACTCAGATATACTTCATGGGATTGCTTTACTGCAATTAAGACGGACTATGAAACATTATTCTGACCTTCAAAATCCAAAGGCTTGAATTGTCTTCGATAAACAACAATTTTTGACCTTTGTGTCCTTTACGTGGCATTGCCGAGGGGTCGGGAGCGATCCGTCTTAACGTCGTCCGGCGCTAGGGCGGTTCCAGCCACCCTCGCCCCCGCCCCCGCCCGCGGCCCCGCCGCGGCCCCAGCCTCCTTCGAACTGCCAGAGCCGGGGTGATTGATCCTTGTTCCAATTTCATTTGTTTTTCCTCGCGTTGCGCGGGGCGGCGGAGCGAGCCGGCGCCGCCCACCTCGTTTCCGGCCCGCCCTAGGAGCGGCCCTGAGGGATCACTAGAGGGAGCACGGCGCGACGGGCAGCGCCTTTCGCCAAGGGATCAATTTACTGCACTGCCAGGCGGTCACTGTCGGAGCCTGAGTATCGATTCCGGGAGTGACAACTTCTTAGGTTATTAGTCCCGTACGTGTAGTCAATGCTCTATCCAGAGGATTGCTGTGCTCTTCCCCCTTAGTTGAGTGAAATCCAGCGCTGACCGAGATGACGACTTGCGAGTTTTCTTTCTTTAGGGATCTCCCCCAGCAGAGTACGGTCCCAATCTCTAGCTTAATGCACATGGGGTAGTATCACGTGTAAGTGAATACATAATCAATATTATTAACAAGATAATTCGGTCGCTATAAGTTTCCTCCAGACAATGGTTGAATCCAGCTGTCATGTACCTAAAATCCGCTGCCCTAGGAGCTATGAGTTTGCTCCCGAACAACGATGCTGCAGAGGAAATGGAGCAACCGCAACTTAGCTCGAGACGATTCAGATCGTTTCTCAAAGGTACTTTCTGAAACATTTCTTAAATGCAAGACGTTTAAATTTCTTTGCGATCTCTGTGGTCTTTCTAGCTTTACAATTCATGAGGTCAAACACTTTTTAAGTAAAAGTATATTCAATATGATAGAAGACTTTGTGAAACGGTGAATTACGCTTCTACCAAACAGTTATAAATGGTTTTGACTCAATGTAATAAACGAAATAAAAATGTTATCGAAATGTTTCCCCAAAACTTTATGGTATTTTAAAATGTTTCAACTAAATAATGTGAAACTGAGAAAGATACTAAAATAAAAAAAATAGTGTGCAAGTTCTACTGTACTATGTAGCATTTAAGATGGTTTTTATAACAATAATAATAAAAATAAATAAAATAAATAAATAAATAAATAAATAATAACATAAATAAATAAAAAATAAATAAATAATAAATAAATAAATAAATAATAAAATAATAATAAATAAATAAATAAAATAAATAATAAATAAATATAAAAATAAATATTAAATATAAATAATAAATAAATAAAAATAATAAATAAATAAATAATAATAATAATAATAAATAAATAAATAATAAATAAATAAATAAATAACATTGTATAATCTCTTTTTATAACATACTTTTTGAATATTTAAAATGAATCATGCAATACTTCGTTTGAAAGAGAACAATTACAAAATAATGTGACTAACAACGTATTTTAATTACTTATAACTGAACTAACTTCTCATCAAATACACCAGTTGCTTTTTAATACTAAAATAGATTCGCATACAAAACGCTTAAAAGCGCAATTGCGGAAGTAGAAGTCAGGCCAAATTAGATTGAGTTTGTAAGGTTTTAAATTCTTCAAATACTAGAGGACGAAATGTGAATGTGTGAAGCAAATCCGGAGAACAATCAAATGTAGTACTAAAAGAAATTTGGGAACTAACTGAAAATGATTTTATTAGATAATAATGCTGAATAATATCTTCCAAGTGACCTTTTCTGTCAATTTTTATGCATAAAATAGTAACTAATGCCAAACAATTTACGAAATGTAGCTGAACTAAATTCTAATTATTTGCATGGTGTGTACTTGCAAGAATATTTTAAGGCGATTACAATTTGCATTACCCTGTTTATATGGAGAATGACATTGACAATGACTTTGGGTGTCGGGAATTGTTTAAAGGTAATGTCAGCTAGTATGATTCACTTTTATGTCTAATGTCAGAGACTGTAAGAACTTATTTGGACAAAGTTATGCAATGCATTTAGAAATTTTCATCATATGAAAATACAGTACTTTTAAAATAATTTTCAGCGCCTGCAACACACTATTCAACCTGTAAGATATATTTACGAAAAACAATGAAACACTTATCAGTACTTTAGAACTATTCTAGAAATAGCACATCACATTATTTTCCTCTCCCTATCGTAAGAACCTCACTTCCACAGAGTTAACAGTTTGTCTTGAATCTTAGCAACCCATTTTGCACCCATTATTGCCAGAAGAATAACTGAGAATTAAATATTCACAAACTATTACCGATACTGAGTCACAGGTCGTTTAACAGCCTTTAATAAGATTCCCAATCCGAATGCACCCGCTCTCGTTTTTATTTTTTGCGGTTTAACGCGCAGCCATAAAAAGACTTCGACCTCCACGATAACAAATTCCACTTTCCGAGGCCACAAACACGTTTTTATCTGCAAAGGTTAAAAACCTCTCGTCCGACTACTAATGGTTTGGAACAAAAATCTACGCAGAGGGCTGTTGGGAACGATTCTGAATGTCTTTGCACGAGCCACAATGTCGTCCCCACTCCCTCGTTGGCGAGCGAAATGTAAACGGGACGCGACGCGGTAAAAGAGCCATGTATGTGTTTGTGTGTGTGTGTGTGTAAAAGAGAGAGAGAGACAGATAGAGATGCGACACGCATCGAGTTATTGGTTTCCGGCGACCATTTGCCACCGTGGTTTTACTCGCGCCCTAGCGCGCTCTATTTTCACAGACTAAACTATTTCTATATTTCGTGGACAGTGGTTTCACCAGTAACTATCATGTACTGAGTGGTGTGAGTGTAAGAAAATTCAATGTGAATATAAATTGCATGTAATTAGCATTCCTTATGTCATGATAGATTGACTTTCGAATCTTATGAACAACATGAAAAAGTAGAGTACAGATCAGATGACCGCAAAGAAATATTTATTTTTGTTACACGATTTCTTGAACTAGTTTATAATGTTATAAATTTATATGTGTTAATGCATGTTATTGAATGAATCGTCCTTTCTTTAGAATTTCTATCCTCCCTTCTAACCCCAACTCACTTTTTTCAGATAAAAAATGTATACTTGTTGTAACTCGTCAGAAATAATGGGACAAACTCAATCTTCCGTATCAATATTTCACTTTACTGAATACTAGAAAAAGACAACACGAGCGATTGGGAATCGAAAATCTGTAAACCCAGGGCGCGAAGAGTGGAACCCTACGGCTCTGCCACGCCGCCTCCGCGCGCTCTGCCGAAGCTTTCTGGTATGCCGGAATGTCATACAGTCCTGTGAGATGTCCAAAGCTAAATAAAGGAATATCCTTTTTCAACAATGAGTCTTAATTAGTCGTGGTTACGTATTACTTACTTATGTCTACACTTATTATCATTATATATTATATAATTATTATTCATTATCTCATTATTATTATCTATTATTCATTTACAACAACAATAACTACAAGAACAACTAATAATAATGAATTATACGTTCAATACACTCGAATAAATAACTAATACGTGGATGATAGCCATAATAACTAATCCCAATAATTCATAATAATCAATTAATAAATATCTTCGAAAAGTACGACGAAAATATTAAGTCGTCTGGCTAAATATTATAAATCAACTTATGCAGTTGTTCGTTGCTTCAATGAGAACAGGACCTATGACATATACGGCCGACCTACAAACTCTAGCGCAAATATTTTCGGAGATCCTGATAAAAACGGAATAAAATCTTTGCGCAGAGCATCTCGCTTGTGTATTTTTAATAAATGCGTAGAGTTGGCGACATTTTACCAAAATCGTGTAATGACCACATATTCAACCCAATATTTAATATATCTTCGAAAAATTTGCCTCTGGATCCGCCTGTGCGTCAAAGACATTTCAATTGGTGATCTGAGTGAGGCCGACCGCCCGTCGCCTCTGTCGTGTTCTGCTTCCCCCCTTTCCCTACGCCAATGTTTACCCGTTTGGACACTCACCCCTCATGGGGGGGGATCCTGCCAGGGGTGGTGGTGGGTGGGCGTCGAGTGGTGGTGGGGTGGGGTGCCACCACCGACCCCCGCCGGCCGGCCGTCACGGAGCTCTTGCGTCGCTGTTCCCGCGACGCCCTCTCGCTGTCGACGCCCTCTGACAGTGGCTGTCAGTTCAATCTGCTCTGATCGCCACTTCACTTTCTGGGTTATCTTTTGTGCATTTTGAGTTATGTTTCATAATCTTGTTTCCATTATTTTGTGTGCGATACTGACTAATGGGGACATTCTGGAGCCAAAACACTAAGTCACAGTAATATGTTCTACCTTCGGAAATGTTATTGTATTTTTATTCGTACCAAAAAGATCTCGCACTAAGATGTATATAACAGTTTTGGAAAGTTTTTGGATTTTAGTCGTGGTCAAACCGTTACAAGAAGTGAGGGGTTTAGTTTCAAAATGAGACTTTACCATGCTAGTTTGTTTTAAAAAAACACAAATCAATTGGTTAAAATGTTATGTTTCTATACGTTTGGAATTAATGCTCCAGACTAGTGAAAGTAAAAACAATTTTATAAGATAAATCAAGAACATCTCGTCATTCTGAAAAAAGTTAAACTAATAAATTTGGAAAATTCTAATTTTGAAATATAATTGAATTTTTTTGTAATTTTGGTGAAAACTTTTTTTTCGAAAAAACAGACTTGTTTTAATTTAAGAATTTCACAAGAGTATTGTCTCTTTTTGATTTCTTTATTTGATGTGGCATTTGTTTCAAATATGAAGATCCGCAACCCCTAACTGCTCACTTTCACAATACTCATCATTCTCAGTATCAGCTTGGTCAATGCTTAGGCTTGGAAGATTTCTATAGAACGATAAATTTTCATTTTGATATAACACAGTGCCAAACCTAAGTGACACAAGGATCTGGTTGCTGGATTGGAAAGATCGTACTTTGTAACGAAATTAATATTATGGTAAGATCGCGTTCTGATGTTATTATGAAGCCCTCTGGAGTGAACAAAATGCGTTTTGTTAGAAATCATTTTATAGAACGACGCATAACTGCAACAAACCCTTATCGAAACAACCCAATATCTCATTTTTATGCAGAGGGGAAGAAGTCACGTTTTTTAACGAGACCTCTCAAGTAATAAAATAATCCAGACAGCCGTAATCATCCATGGAAAACAGCAATAAATGAAAGGATGTTAATTGAGTTCTTGAAAACCAATTCTACACGCATTTGTACGGAATTCTTTGTACACGATTAGTATTCAACTTCATAATTACAATTCACAAGAATAACATTCACTGTACGCAGAATATTGACTTTCGTGGAAGTATTCATCTCACTTCAAACACACACGCTAGTATTCTCGCTCGCACGCACACACATACAAACACGCGCCGATGAAAGCATCTAGTCTATACGATGGAACGAAATCATTCTCTAGCAAAGATCGAAAAAAACATCGGCAGACATTGAAAGGAACGAAAATAAACCCGGAGACCTCTATTTCTCATTTAAAATGCTATCGAAGGTCGCCATATCAATTGGGACTCGAGTCCATTCCCCAGCAATACACGTTGGTGGATGCATTTCCGTAACGTTCACAAAAGGACATAAATAGCTTAGCTCTAAGCAAAAAAGCGCAGCCATTCGCAATGGAACCAAACGTCAACACAATACCGAGAATGTGGATTTGGAGAAATGCACTTCAGAAATGGCCTGGAACGTTGTAAGTAGAAGCGTGGTGTTAATACTTCTTTTGTGAATGGTGGCAACTTCAAAAGAGCAGAAATTCGTGGTATCACCGAAAATCGTGAGTCCTTTTGACTGTTGTGATTTACGTGATCACTTCCTGGTGAATGCCGAAGAATCATTCAATACAACGGAAGTCGCACTGCGAAAGCGAGCGAGGCGCGAATGGCGGACGGAATGGCTCGGTGACAGTGTCCCGATTGCATCCCGCGGTTGGTCCCCAATTGCATCCCGTGGGCCACTTTTCCTCAGCCTCTTAACTACTTGTTCAAAACGAAGTATTCCGATTGCATCCCTTTCGGTTTTCCTCGTGCGTATAAGGAAGAGCTCTTTCAGGAATCATATGATGGCACTTTTGCGTAATCATCACAAGATTCGTGGAATGTTCGTGCCTATCTATCTGAAGTGGCTGGGTGATAGGGTATTAAAAAATTGGTAGGGTATTCTGTCTTTTGAACTCTAGCAACGCTCACTTTTATAATATTATTTTTTTAGAATCTATTCAATAAATCTTCTGAACACCTTAACCTTATATTGAAATTGACATTGCTATAGAATCCTTTGATTCCTGTGACCACGTACGTGAGATGAAGGTGAGATGCAGATGGGAGAAAAACTAAAACCTATATTGCGCTGACTATGATATGAAATCTTTTTTATTTTTCATGAACTTTATCACATTTTGTAAAACCTAAATTTTGCTGGCTTTTTCGTGGTTTCGTTCTTTTATTTTCTCAAGATATTTGATAATTATTTCCACAAAGCCAACAGTAAAACCCATAACTAGATCTTGGTGTCTGCTTTAAAACATTTGTTTCTTTTGACAGCTTTATTTGTCAAACTTTGCTTCCCATCTGCACCGGCAAAAACTTCACTTCAAATTATGATTTTAATTTTCGACAGTTTTCTTTTGGTTTGAGACGAACTGCGATAGCCTCTTAGTGGTGTCTCCATATTTAATAGCAATTAATTGAAACCCGATAAGACAACTAAATGTAGGTAAAACTGCCGCAGAATCAGAGCGTACTCAAAACATTGCATCGTTTTACTCACATGTTTATACTGAGAATTCGAATGGCACGTTTCGCCAGGCATGGTTGAAAGCCGCCATAAGCCGAGATTCTCCGAACGCAGAGACGAATAGAGGCAATTATTTCCGCGCAAATAAATAAAAACCATTGAAAAAATCGTGACATCAAGAGCGGACCGCGAAGCTCTCAATTGGTTGCTCTAATATTAGTGATTTCTTTGCTATATTCCCGTTGCTACGTCTCGGCTGTTTAACAATATTTAAACAATATTATTTTCTATACAATTACGCTTGTATATTGATGAGTTATCCAATTGTTATCTAAAATATTAAAAATCTAATAGTTTTGTTATTTCGCTTGGCCATCACAGCGTGTGTCAGTGACCGGACCGGACGCCTCGCCACTGGAGAGTAGACGATCGGGCAGATGGACGGGAAGCCCTGCGGTCACGTTGGTGGGTGGGATGGGAGGGACTGGTGGGAGTGACTACAGAGAGTGAGGGCGTGGAGGATAATGGCCGGCGGGGTTGGGTCGGGCCAGCCGGGGCAAATAGGCGCGTGGATCATACCGACATATCACCAGCAAATCAAGAGTTACCTTCAGTCGTTAACAGTACGAAACATCACTCATTTACAAAAATTAAATAGGAGAAGCTTTTCAAATATTTGCATTTAGTGAAAACTCTCATCCACCCGCTTTCATAACAGAACTCAAGTAAGTTTCCTTTGAGCGAGTCAACACCCCACCAACTCCACCTGCCCTTTCACATACCTATCAACCAGTTAACCTTCCGCCCCTAGTGGAATACACAGTAAGAATAACCGTAGGTCACATTCATCGACAGTCTTTGTCCTTTCGCTAAGAGCCCTTCCGCTATGGACTGTTATACTATTATTCTACGCAGGGACTATTGTTCTCTTTTCTTTAATTTCACCGAGTAATCGGAAGAGAGAATAAACCTTTTTTAAGTAGCAGAGTTTTCACTGGCTTTTGTAGTTATTTAATGGCGATTGAAGTTAATTCCAGCGATTTATAAAAAAAGTTATTTCAATAAGAGCAAATTCACGTAAATACATTGTAATTTCTACTCGCACTGACCGAGTAAATCTCCTCCTCTGCCTCAACCATCGTAGGAATTTCAGACAAAGACAAAATTCCATTTCCGCCAACGCTCCAACGAGCAAATCCTTTCACCTGCACTGCTCTTCAATATTTCAATGGTCCGGTCCATCTTGCGCCCACTCGCGCGGTAAATAGCAGAGCGAGTCCCCTTGACGCCGTTCGCGCCACGCCGCAGGGCCCTCGCGAGTCGGTGAGGGAGGGGGGCAAGTGACCGACGGGGGACGGGGTGGGGGAACGGAGGCGTCGTGGTCCAATTGGAGCGGGCGGGGATTGGCCGCGGGGCGCGGCGTGGCGTGGGTCGCGCTTTGTGGGGTCGTCCGCGCGCGTATTGTCTGCCCCCGACTCAAAAGCCGCCGCGGCGCGGTATACTTATTCAGCGCCCGCGCCCGCGGCCTTTGCCCCGACAACGGGACGCTCCACGCTTTGTAAGCAATCGTCTCAAAGGAAGTACCTCCATGCTGAAGCAATAATAATAATAATAATAATAATAATAATAATAATAATAATTTGATTGGTTTAAGTGATATGCTTTTGAAAATCTTTGTTTAAGAGTGAATAATTCGTTCTGAATTACATCATAGAATAACCAACTTCTGAACTGCACGTTTTAAAGCATTTTAGACCCATTCCCCACATGTTTCCAGCCAGTTCTTCACATATTCTCCGTGTGCTCATGTCATGTTTCTCCAATCGAATTCCACATGTTCACGTTATTCTTGCATTTACCAACGCACACTAGCTTGCATACATCCCACATAACTCTACATGTTTTTCCACGTGTTCCCTGACACATTACGCCCTACATGTTCCCTCAAAGGTTCACTGGTTTTCCGCTACACATTCTCCTATTTTATACAAAAACAATCTCATTTTTTTATTTTTTTTTTTATTTTATCTAACAGAAAAAAATAAGAAAGGATGAAATAAGAAATAAAATGAAAGTGCAAACAACCTTGAACGAGACGATCGAAATGAGACAACTAAAATGGTATGGACGTATGAGAAGGTTGAAATCGGATAGACTTCCTCAAAAAGTTTGGGAGCGGATACCAAATAGAAGAAGATACAGGGGAAGACCGAGAAGAACATGGAACATGGCAATAACTAAAGCCATGGAAAAAAGAGAAATGGGAGATAACGATGTATGGGATAAAGAGGCATTGAAATTGGGATGCGGAAAACGGCCAAGACTGTAAGAAACCACTAAATAGATTGATAGAGACAATCACATATCTCTCCATTGGCTCCTTACATGTTCACCGCGTGCTCCAGTGTTGTCCGAAATCCCCATCCCTTAATACATAAATTAGACTGGCAATTTAAAATGTTTATTTAATTACTGTTTTGTTAAAACTATTTTCACTACTTACTGTAAAGTATCCCCTGGGGACTGAAATAGGACGTTATGATCCCAAATGTTCAAAAACCAAAATGAAATGTAATGGAAGGGCTCAAAACATTTTTCGCAAAATCAACGCAATACTCCATAAATATGACGTTTTCAATTAGTTTTTAAAATGCATTAATGCATAGTCCAAAAAGTATCAATTTCTACAATAGACGTAAAAACCAAACGTGCATCAATTTAGAAGTACAAAATATTGATTTTAATACCCTAGGACGGCCAATTTCTGAGTTGTTTACTATGAGCGTTATGTAAAATATACTGCAATATTATTTCAGTGAGATTCCGTTTTGCATATGCATCTCATTTACCACCAACACCAAAAGACGTGAACATATATTCATCTTAAACCATTTTATTACAAAACAGAGGTTTACTCTCTACCAAACAGCACACTCGCGGGGTTTTGTCCCAACGGTGACTTTTAAACCACAAAAAACCGTCGTATGTTTTGCGCGTTAGAAACAGGTGTCTCAGTATAAATGTTTACTAGGTGATATAAAAGGGTCGACAGTGATCACCTTGTGACGACGAACACAGTAAGAAATTTCAAATAACGGAGTTAAATGCATTTATACATGTGTCATTAGCTCCTGATTTTTAGGCATCTTCATTTTTTCAGAATTTTGGCAGGTGCATAAAATCTTCTTGACTTGATCATAACGTGACCTGTTGAACATCTGGGTACAAGGAATAACCAAAATATCAGGGGCAAATCACCCACGCATGTAACTCCGTTATAATCATTGTTTCAATAAATATGTTGTATTCTCAAAAAGTGATTATTTTCGATCTGCCTACAAGCCCTAATATTTGTATCATTTATTATGAGACTGCCTTCCAGCCTCCCAGCTTTCCAGGGCCTAGGCAACGAAGGCATCTATTGTCTTTAATATTGTCTTTATCTCGAATGACGAGACGACGAAGGGTGTTTGTTAGCCTGCAGCCGCGACGCAGCCTGTTCGTTCCGACGCCCCGGCGTTCCCAGCGGGCGCGGCTCCAACCGCCGAGATTCGCTTTCGTCTGCGACATGCCCCGCCCCCACCCTGGCCTCCCGGGGCGCGGGCGCGCGGCGGCGTTCGTCAACATTAACGGACGAGCGTGGACGCGGCGCGCTGCTTAAAATAATAGCGCCGCGGGCCGCAGGGCGCGGGGCGGGCCGGCGTGGCGGCGTGGGACGAGGCGGGGCGGGACGAGGCGGGCGCGAAGGCGGGCGGAGAGGGGTGCGCTGTTGGAGTGAGGCTGGACGGAGCGAGAGTGAGGTATGGCAACGTCCAGCGGGTGGCCGGAGTGCCGGGCGAGGCGAATTGCGGGGGAGAAGTTGGGAAAGGAAGGAAAGGTGGCCGGTTTGGCAGGGTGTCTGGAGCAAAGGGAACTGAGGGAGGCCGAGTGGGACGGAGCGAGTGGAGTGGGTGGAATGGGACTGGGCAAGGGCAGAAGGTAAGGAAAGAGTAGGGAAAGGGTCAGAGGATGGAAGGGTGGATTTTGTTGGGAGGAGAGGGGGTGGGGACAGGGCAGGACGAGGAGCGGAGCGGGATAGAGCAACGGGGCGGGGATCGAAGCAGAGTCGGAGCAGGTCAGGGAGGAAAAGGAAGGTGGAGAGAAGGGCTGGCAGGGTGCGGAGGATGGAGGGGGTGGGAAGTGGCTGCGAGAGTGCGACGGGGTCAGAGCAGGGCGTAGGCAGCGGGGATAGGAAGGGAGGGAGGCGAGTGGACGTGGCGGGGCACGGCCATCCACTATGCGGCTCAGGCGCGCGGTGTCAACAGCGTGAGCGATACTCCAGTGGCGAGAGCGCTCGCTCGCTGCAGCGGTCCCCGCGCCCGGCTCGATCCCTCCGGGCGCCCCCGCCCACGGTCAGAGGTCTCGCCGATGCCTCACGTGCGCAGTGGGGCGTGCCACCTGGTAGCTGGCGGCGTGGATGGGGGAATGGGGGTTAGTGCCCGATTAATATGAACCACAATACACAATTATTTGGATGTCATGTACTAAAGAGCTAGAGCACATAAATATCATCAAGTGATTTCCTACATAATATTTTGTAATAAGAGACATTTTTTAAATACAATACTCTAATAGAAAAAAGATTAAGAGTGAATACACAAACACACTAAGCACATCCTTAGAGACCCTACCGCTCACTTTCGTTTTTAAGAAAATTTTATATTCATAGGTAAATACGTAAAACATGGTAATTATTTGATGAACTTTTAAAAATTAATAAAATTAAATCATATTTTTTAACATTGATAATTTTTTTAAAATATTAAATATACACATAAATGTGTGTGGAAATTATTTATACATCCTCTTGCATTTTTCTACGTATTATTTGATTATGATCTATCAGGGCAATTATGATACAAAACTCAAACTTTCACCTTATCATCTGTACTGTTTGTAACAAATACATGGAAAAAGTTTGAATATATTCATTTTAGTACTGAAGACATGTACAAAGTAAAAATATCTTAAGACCTACCACAACTCTTTAAAAATCTCGAGTGTGTATCAAACTAGCCCCACTAGATAGGTCTAATACGATACATTGACGGGGTTAAAGTGATTCAGCATGGTATCTCTAACAATTGTGATTGGAAAACAACGAGTGGGCTATAGTCGTGGACATCTTAGCGTGTACTATCACAATTTTTATTTTTTTATTTTGTAATGCTGTGTTATAAAACACTATCGTAGCCGGCAATGCTTTGCTGTTGCAATGTATAACACGCTACTGTTCACGTGATTGTTAATCAGCAACGTTCTACAAAAATGCTAATAAATCAAACACATTCTCGCGAGCATGGGTTTATTCTATGTCCTGGTTTGGACATCGTTGTCAAGTACCCTTCGCTATGGCATTGTCTAGGAGAAATTCGATTTACATTAAATATTAAAATAATAACTCCAGTCGCTATTTCAAAATGGCAGGGGCAACATATGCAACGAAGTCACGCATAATACTTCAGGGTGCAGCACGTTGCGTAGAGCTTCTGTTCAGGGGAGCTTGAGCCATAATAGCATAAATTATCATCAACCACACAACATTTTGCGTCTATGTGCGCTAGATATACGCACATTCCAATTCTGCTATGCTCATTACCTTTGCACAAATGTAAACAATAAGTTGACAACGTTTAATCACAATCGGATGAACGGTACTGCAGCGCATTAAATGCAAATAAACATTGATTTTTATGCATTAGATTGTTTCCGATCAGTTAAAGTGCAAACAGAAGACTTTATTTTTAATTAATTTTGTTTGAATAAGGTAAATTATCAAAAACTTTTCATACATAAATGTGTAATATCATGTGTAATGTCATGTACGTATAAACAATACAGAGAGACAGCACTGGTGGGGCAAAGTGCTAAAGTGATGAAATAATTGAAGTCATCTTCGTCAACTTAATGCAATCATTCGTAGAGACGGCTTTCGATGACTTTGCCGGCATAATAAATACTATAAATGAAATACATAATAAATGCAATATAAGAAAATAATACAATAAACGTATTGAAATTAGCCTAAGCACGAAATAGGGGGTAGGAATTAAAAAATAAAGAAATTACAACAGATACATAATAGCAATAATAATAATAATAATAATAATAATAATAATAATAATAATAATCTAATATCAAATGAAATCACAAAAAGGTGAAACAGAATAAGATGAACCACTTGCTTACCTCACTATACGTGGCGAACGTCGGAGGTGTGTTCAGTGTCTTCTTGGAAATGTCTCACAAGGTGAGAGTGCCAGTGTGTGGGGGAAAGATTCGTAAAATTATTAGAATAGGGGACATATGGAAATTGGTTTGTTTGTTGAGGAGAGCTTCAGCTTTCTGCTGAGACAGAAAAATGTGAACAATTTCTAAAGCGGTCCTGTTCCAGAATTAACGTTTTAATATCAAGAATAATGGTATCTGAGGTGAAAAAAGTCGCCTTGTTTATCAAATATGTAACAAAGTGCGATCTGTTTGCATAGTATTATTTTTTAAAGTCCCTACTGTAAATATCGTTATCCGATGATAACAGCAAAACCGTCGGAAGTCGACCCTCAGTAAATTTAAAATTAAGTTTACTAAGATGACTTCAGTTATTTCATAATTTAATTACGTCACATATTCAAGCGACGGATGAGAGATTTTGGGTACAGTGATGCAGGGCAAGAAAATCATGGAAGGGGGTAATTCACAATATGTATAACGCATTTCTTTTCCTGGCTAATATACGGTTGTGGTCAATGAAAACCTAAGCAACGCGGTATTATGTTTCAGCTAAAGTATGATACAATTGCCAGATAGGCGTTGAAAATTTTTGCAAATAGTTAGGATATGTTTAAGAGGGTACCGGAAAGCGATGAAGACGATTCAATATGTGAAATGTAATATGCGACGTACAAATGGATATTTAGTTGATAATTAACATAAGTTAACAGCAGACATATGAAAAAACTTTTGCATGATTGTGAAATGATTCTTCAATAGAGTGGGTTTCTAAAGCGATGAAGGAATAGTTTCTTTTGTCTAGGGACAGGTAAGCACTTTAAACGTTAGAACTCTGTGTAATTGTCTTTCTGACTGAAAATAACGACGAATAGTGTAATTATGGTGTAAGTTTGATATTTCGTAAAAAAACAGAAAAATGCAGTAATATAAATTCATTTGGATAATTTAAATATCGCACCGTTGTTGTAATAGAATTTATTTTAAAATAATATGAATTTTTTTAAAAATAAATTGAGCAATGCTCCCAATTGTAGATTCAGATCAACAAATTTTCGTATTTATCCAGTTACAAGAAACATTTTCTCATTGGTTGTATTCATTTTCTACTGAAAGGTGAAATTGGCGCTAAACGCTTTTTATTTGACCTTGACCCGTTTTCTGAAATGTTTTTCCAGTGACAAAAAAAAAGTCAATCAGTTGTCCTCATATCAATTAGTATTATTCATTCATTAATTGGTGATTCATTAGTATTATTCATTCATTAATCATTTTACTAACTAATCGAATGTCGTTCACATCTGTTGTTGATTGTATACACATTAATCATTTTGCGTGTTGTGTTTCTTGATAATATATTTTTTTCACACGGAATGGAAATGCGTTTTTCGTCTCTTACATATTCTTAAAAGATGATGTAATTTAGAAGAATTTTTTTGATGTTAAACTAAATCATTTAATTTTATAAAATATATAATAAAATTATAAAATATATTTATAAAATATGCATATTTCCTGAAACAAATATTTTGCACGAAATAACCGTGTGTTCAGTGTATACCATTATGACCGAGGTGAAGAAGCTATTTCACAGATTACATCATATATGAGTGACTTTGAGAGCAATGTTGAATGTGCAAACATTGAAAAGCTTATCGTGCAGGAATGCACACATCATATGTGTACTTGTGAAAGCTATGAACACATCCTGAGAACGTCACAAAGCCTGATACAACGACGTATACAAACACACATCAAAGGGTAAATAGGAAACAAATTACTCTTTAGTGACTGACTTTCCACGCACCCAAAGATAATACATTTCTCCTGATAAAAGTAAGTGCATGCATACTGAAAGAAGTAGGCGATTAATTTGGATACCCAACTAAAATATAATTAAAGACAAGAGTTTCGGGAAAATACATTTTATTCTCTCAAATGTGTACGTATATATCGAATTAAATATGAAATATATATAGACATGCTGCTGAAAATCGATTTCGATATTTCTACGGAAATGCAGGTTTTCGGATCTCCCAAAAAAATGTTTTCTTTAATATTGGTATACGTCACCACAGATGCCGACCCTACCGACGTGTATTCCAGTCCCAAGCAGGACGTGCATACGTCTTCTTGAAGTTAAAAATCCATGTTATCTGTATATTCTGACTCGTTAGAATACCAATGCTATTCTGCTGCTCGGAGAACACCTCAGGATTAATTACAAAATAAATGAAGGAACACTTTATAAATTGAAAAATTAATTCTACAAGTATTTAATAATATATAACAAACATTTTATGCAAACTTCTATTAAAATATTTTAACACCGGAACTCTCCATTTATCCAGAATGCCAGCGGGCCGTCATTTTCAAGGTTGAGGTATTTAACAGGCTATTTCTGTATTTGGGTGAATTTATACACACAAATAAATGTACGTACTTCAGGTATCGTTTTTAATAATTGATTACAGTAATTATAAGTTTATACGCAATTGATATCCAAATAAATACGAAAATTCTCTCTGCTCACTTGTGAATTGCCTTTCGTCGTAAGATTATAGCCCCATTAGCATTTCATTTCATCACCGATTACTAGCAGCGAGACTTCCGAATTACGAAGGTTTTGGGACTTCAGATACGATGAAAACTAATGCTTTTCAACCAGGAGAGTGTTCATCATTTCTCGGAAGAGAGATAAGATGAAATAAACAAAATACGTCATCACACTCAGCGCACAGTTTAGCAACTATAGAAAAGCAGTTAATTTGACGGCTGTGGGGCATTTAATA
The DNA here is from genome assembly GCA_017312745.1 of Gryllus bimaculatus. NCBI lineage: Eukaryota > Metazoa > Arthropoda > Insecta > Orthoptera > Gryllidae > Gryllus > Gryllus bimaculatus. Next base: position 27,813,018 of record BOPP01000001.1, on the reverse strand, counting down.
TAAATAGATCAATATAATGTTTTCAAGTTCATGAATATTTTCGAACTTTCCACATACTGTACTTCAAATCATAATTTAAAGTCAACTCATCACAACAGCATATTGTTCACTTGAATAAAGATAACATTATTTTTATACGTTGTAGCCGTCAAAATGACAGCGCCGAATGTTCTAGTGTAAAGTTTTTTGGGAATAAACCAAGCTTTTGAACATTAACTTAAACTTCCGATCCTCTCTGCGTGGGCAAAACTGGCGATGATTATTTTGTTTATTAAGAACTAGTTCAACATTGAAAATATCTCTTCAATTGCACAACTTTTTTGTACAAATTGACAGAGACAACAATAAGATTGAAACAGTTTTATGAACAGATATGTATGAAAAAGACGGTCTAGGTTTCTACGAAACCATTACGAGTGAGGATGGTTTGGAATTTTTCTAAACGTCCCACACGCGTTAAAAGACTAAAAAATTACAAAGGATTCAGAAAGGTTCCAAGAATATATTTTAACTATGAAAGATGAACTCTTTAAATAACCAAAGACATGAAAAACCTACACTGTGGTGATATAGCCATGTTTACTGTACGTACTTTGAATGAAATCGATGCACTAACTATTTTCTTAAAGAACTCAGAACCATTGTCCCAGCAAGTGTAAGCTTTTTAACTTAAAACACAATTTTCTCTTAACTTAATGCATCCCATGCATGCGTGCAGAACTTCGTCCCTTAATTACTCGCTGGAAATTATTCCCGGCTTTGCGTCGGGGCGTAGCTCAGGTATAACTAAGCGGAATTAAGAGGAAAATGTAATGTATTCACGCGCATGCAAGTTCAGAGGCATATATTTACAACCTCGTCCTTTCAAATGGCTCTGGAGACTACTCGAGAAAAAGGGAAGAGAGAAAGAGAACGGCAAGGTGAAAGAGGAGTCATAGGTAAAATATGTGGAGGAGATCGAAGTAGAGGTGGAAGCGCAGTGGAGGAGGCGGTGGAGGCGCAGACAAAGGAGGACGTGGAGCTGCAAATGGAGATGTAGACGGAGGTGAAGTCTTGAGGGACCTGGAGGCAGGATCTGGAACGGATAGAGGGGGGGGGACGATTCAGAAGTGAAGGACGAGGCGCGAGTGAAGAGCCGAGGACATAGCGGAGTTGAAGGCGGAGAGGAAGAGGAGGGCAAGGAGGCAACGGTTGTGAAGGGGGAGGTGGTGGTAGTGGAAGTGGAAGAATAGAAGAGATAACTGTACGCTAGTTACAAGGGCTGTAATCAAAAATAACAAAAGTGGGTTTGGGAAACTTGGGGCTCTGCTTTGCGAAAGAAGCGGAGATTGTAAGACAGTTACATTGTTTTGAAGACGAAAACAAAGATGAAGAAAGCTAATATGCTTTAGAAATTTAGCCTTTTAAGGTTAGAAATTGAAAAAGGAAGGGTTATCTAATGTTTCTAAGAATAAAAAAAATGATGAGAGTGGGATGAAGTTTTCGATAAGCCGCATATATTATCAATTTCCGGCATCGAATTTTTGTGTATATATCGTAGTGTATATAAAAATAGTAAAGAAATTTGTGAAATTATTAAGTTTGTTCATTATTAAATACATTCACCGGATGAGTTGAAAGAAAAGCTGTGTTTAAGAGATGTCCATCATAAATTCTACATTATCAGAAGTGTGTAAAATTTAGTAAGCTAATCAAATTGTCTCGATAGCCTATTGGAAGAGACGTTTCAGTGAGAAGAATACAATTGTAGAGCATAAATAAAACAGGCTAACTGTCATAATGCAAAAATTTGCATTGAGTGCTAGAAAGCGTGAAAAGTGTCAAGCGCTATGCGGTGTAAAGTGAAGAGTAGAATTAGAAATTCTCATTCTTAGGAGTTCAAATTGTTGCCACATGACTGCGCATCTGCTACGTCCAGCGAGCTTTTGAAACAGTTTTTTTAATTATGTCGGAATATCATTTATGACACTTATCACGATTTTTACTTTTTTGTCAACAATTCAAGGAGGTTTCTTTGCTTGGGAGTGATGACCGTGTGGAGGCGCGAAACGACAAAAGCGAGAGGATTTGAAAGATGACGAAAGCCCAGAGGAGTAAAGAAGATGAAGAAACAGACTTGAGAGAGGGAACATCACAAGATGAAGTGAATAGAGAGATTCTGTTAATGGAAAAAGGATCATTGAAAAAATATAACAAGAGATTCTATTGTATTTTTGTCTGCTATATTTCCTTCAACTATTAAACAAACGTCAAAGATAAAACATGGACTGTTTATATACTGTGCGTTCAATATCACAAGAGATTGTTTTGAGCAGTGCTTAAAACGAGTTTAAGTAGGTAATCGCCATTTGGTTAAAACGCTGACGTTCACGAAGATGTAGACGGGCTACAGAGGTGGTCTGCAAAACTCTTCATGATGAAATTATCAGAGGAAGAATAGAGGAAGAGTGATTTGGATCAAGATTAATGGTGGTAATTGTAAAGGATAGAGGTGGTGAGTGAAAAGATCTTTAGAGCAGAGGTGAAGAATCATAGCGTGAGAGGTAGTGAAGTAGGGTGGTAAGAGATGCATTACAATAGGCGTATAGAAACATTTACAGCATACTACTTGACGAAAGAATGATATGGCAAAAGGAAGGCGTCGGGGAGGTGAGGCAATGTAACTAAAAACAGATGGGGAGACGAGATGGCGAGAAGAAGCGTAGAAAGGCAAATCACGGAAATGGGAATAAGTGGCCAGGAGAAGCATAGAAGTAGAATAAGTAGAAAAGAACGGAAGTCGAGAAAGCAAATCTCAGATATTAGAATCATCTAGATAGATGCCAATCCTCAAGGATAACAGATTACCAACCGAGTTGGGGGGACACGAGGGTGATGTAGAACGTCGTCTCTAGTGTTGAAGGAAAGGTGGGTAATGCTTTCACTGGAATGGAGAGAGAGGGAGATAGAGGGGGAGGCTTGGCGTGTGTGCGGTTCCAAAGCATTCCCATAGAGAATGGGAATTATCAGAGAGGTTTGTCAGGGTCCCTGGCACAAACCGCAGCACGGAGAGAGGCGGCACCGAGCGCGGGCAGCGTCTTAACGCCGTCGCCTCCCTGCAATCGGAGTGAGCCATCACGCAGCGCGACGTGGCGGTACAGGGGCGTGAGATCAGAACAGCCAAGGCCTGAGCCGCCCTTAATGTCATCAGCTGCCTCCCTCGCACCTGCAAACATCGCCTTGACCCAACTCACAGCCCAGCGCAAACCTCCTCTCGAACTCGGCGTCACAGCTAAGTGTTCCCCCCCCAATTGCCCCAGCACACTCGCCCTCGCGCTCCGTCCTGCCGCCGCTCCCGCCTTGGTCTCCGTCACGACGTGACGCCCGGCCGCCTCACTCGGCACGGGCCCCCTCTGAGCACGCTCACTCCGCCTCAGCCTCCGCCCCGCCCTCTTCCACCCTTCTTGCGTTCCTGCCCTTGCCCAACTACGCCACCTGCAATGTGTCACTTCAGCCCTTCGCCCGTCCTCAAATCCGACCTCGCCAACGTCCTTACGCTTAAACCCCTTCCCTGACCACCACATTCGCCTGGACCTCCGCCCCGCCTTGCCCTCTCGCCTTTGCCTTCATCCATTTGGACCTCCACCCTCCCAACCTTGTCTCCTGCCCCCAACTTGGCCTCCAACACCCCGCCTCGCTCCCGACTTGTCCTGCCAGCAATACGCTGGCAGCCGCACGTCTGGGTCTCACCACATCACTGGCCTCAACGCCTTCTGGCTCTACCCCCATTTGACTCCACCCACTCAGTCTCGGCCCAAGTCCGTTGTCTCTGTCCCCAACTTGGCGGTCTCGCACCCCAGCCCCATCCCGTTGCAACTACCAGCACCACATTCGCATTGGGGCCTCCTCTCCCGTCTGGCTCTCCGCCCTCAACTTGGCCTCAACTCCCTCTGGCTTCAGCCCGTTGACCCCACATCCCCTAGTCCGGGTCCCTGGCCAAGCCGGGTCCCTCCCCGATTTTGCCGGTCACCCGCCCGGCTCCTCCTCTTGGCCTTGTACCTCCAACCCCCTAACCTCTCCTGGCTTGTCAATGCCGCCCCTCCCTTACGGCCATCCCCATCCCCACTGTTGGGCACACCGCTCCACCAAAATCGCCCAGTCGCAAGCAGCGGGCTCTTCCAAGACCTCTTCTGTGTTTCACAGGGAGCGAATGAACTAACGACTCCCGCCTGCGCCCGCCCCTCCCCCCTGCAGGCCAACGCCGAAACACGGTGTAATACCGGCACTTCTTCCTTGGTCTGGTTGCTCATTAGCCTCACATCAATTTACTTCGGGGGGTATTATGATAAGGGCTCTGATCATGAGTCGCCTCCATAGTTTCACCTTTCTGAATCTGGACCAGGAAAGCATCGGCAATAATATTAACTGTACTTTGGAAGCTACTTTGCAGGTATATAGCGATAAAAACGGAATAAGTAAGGAACGATATATGACGAATATTCTCTGCAAAGTAGCTTTCGTCTTAATTAACCAAACTCTTCCAACTCTAATAATTTTGTATTTTTGATATTTTTCCCACGATTGTATTCGTTTGACCGTTTCTTTACAAAATGATGTTCTCATTCTCTTCGAAGAGAGAAATCACACGTTTTTTGTTACAGCGCGCGACTCAAACCTAAATTACATGCAACTTTTTCCAGGAACTGAAACAAAACGATGTCAAGTCATGATAGCTCTACACTAATACATTTTTAATGACATCCTGAAATACCAATGGAGTAATCCTTCTCTAATTGTGCAAATAGTACGACGAACAAAATAGTATACGGTCTAGCGCATGAATCAAGTTTGTTAAGCAAACATCGCACTATCCATCTCCACCGTGCAATCCCCAAATCCCATTACTCTCCCTCACCCTTCCTTCCCCCCTCAACTGCCACCGGCGTGGCCTCCACGCAAACCTAGAAAACATCGCATTTTTGGTGAGCAATCCGCTATCTCGCAAAGAGAGGGGCATTCTCTGAGTACGAAACACTGGCCGCGGGGATGGCCGCTCCGACTCCGTGAGAGAGAGCCGCGTTTTGCTGGACGGGGCGGGCGGAAAGAGCGGCGAGTACAAGCGGGATGGGGGAGTACGGTGGCGCAGAGTGAGGGTACATTGACCCGCAATGGATCCTGGGAAGCCGGGAGAAACAAACTGCGGGATGGGCGGGGATGGGGGAGCATGGAGATTTAGAGTATATTGCAGGGGCGGATGCAGAGACGATGGGGAGGGGGTACTGGATTCGCCGGGCGGCGGCGGCATAGTAGCGCGGGAGAGACGGAGGGGAGCGGATTGGGGGCGTGGGAAAACGGGACAGGACAGCACGGGAAGGCGGCGAGCGGCGGGTCGGGAGCCGGCGAGGTTTCGCTGAAGATGGCGGGGAATCGTAGTAAGGCGAGTTGGCGGAGTGGTTGAGCACTCGATCTGCGACTCCCTCGTGTGGCGGGGCGCAATCGACGCGCGGGGGGCGCGGGCGGAGGGACGGCGCAGGACTGGCGCGGGAGCGGGGGGCGGTGTGGTCGGGGATCGGCGGGCGGAGGGGGATGCGGGCGGAGGGTGGCGAGGATGAGACCGAGATACAAGGTGTTGCGCTCGGATCATTAAGGAGCCGCAAGTTGGCGAGCTGCGCTGCGGGCTGCTTCGTCCGACGCCTAGACCTCCGTCTACGCGCGTCGCTTTGTTGCCTTCGCGCCGCCAGCAAACCGCTTTCGACCCGACTCCCACCGTGTTAGTCGACTCCAGCAGCGGGTGGGCGTGGCGCAACGCGACAACGCTTCGAAATTTCCCTCAAGGAGTGATCGCATCAGTTGTCACCCCATCCGTTTCCCACTTAATCTCCTTTAATTTTTGGTTATCTGAGAAGATATAAACCGATTGCGTCCCGACCAGTGATTAGGAAAGAGAAAGAGGAAACAATTTAGTTAAGTTTCCATTCATGAGTAAAGTAAATAGATTATCCGGCTCCAGTCGAGAGAAAACACGTGAACGAGGCAAAATCTTTGAAACTGTGTTTTGGAACTAAAACTAAAATTATTTTAATTTGGCTCATTTTAAGGGAAGAATGTAGCCCACCGTTCTTCTTCCTCGGAGCAGCTAACAATATACGTCGAAATCAGTTTCAATAAATGAAGAACAATTGTTGCAATTTTATTCCAAAATAACAAGCTTTATTTACACATCTTTGTTTTACAGTAAGTTTTGTAACGTATAATACAAAATGAACAACGATAAAGGAAGAATTTGTTATTTTTCATTTTCGGGTTCTTTAAATATGAAAGCTGATTTATATGACCGCGGGATGCAGTTGTGATATCACTCAAAAGATATTATCCGCAGATAGAGTCTATTGCGTTCATTTCTATTTTGTTATGACTAGACACCAGAAAAATACGTAATATGAAACGTCAAAATGCACATAAATATGTAATAAAGACGGTAAGAATATATAATAATATTAAACTCGGATATAATATGTAATACTACAAGTGCTCTAATTATTAAACACATTTATGTAGTTCAAAATTACATTTATAAAAAAATTCCTTAATAAATTTTAAAAATAATTCAAAGGTTTTAAGTCTCGTTTGAAGAGCACAAGGTGATGAACACATTGTAAAATACAACTTTCCCGTCAGTAGTAAAAGCTTAATATATTGCTATCCAGGACCGTAGTTTACCAAGCAGACTAGATGCAATAGAAGACATCGTACAAACTGTCAGTAACTACGATCAGCAAACAATCACTAAAGCGTGTAGCGTTCTCGTGGAAGTGCTTCGTGTCGGCAATCGCCAAAGTATGTCGAAAATTAGGTTAAATGTCACGAAGCACGGCGTCGAAACTACGTCTTCACGTGACGTACCTGGAGTATACAGCATGCAGTAATAATATAGAAAAAAAATGTTTATTTGTTTTAAATACTTCTTTCCATAGACAAATACGTAATAAAATAAAAGAAAAATAGAACAAAAATATTTTGTGACAACAGCAAAATATGTAATATAGTAACAAATTTGTAAATATATGTAACGAAAAATGGGATACTGTATTACGATGTCGAAGATTCGCCAAGATTAAAATTTTCAATTCAGTATGTAGAAAGACAAAAAAATGAAATTACATAAAAATTCTGTCTCTAGTTATGAAGGTGATATGTAGAGCGAAAGATGGAAGTAATTTAATAAAGAACGTGTTCAAAACTAGAGCACCGCCCAAATTGCAGCACAGAAACTGGTTCTATTTCGTGTGGAAGTTCGGATTTACGTTAACTACGAATTGCTTGAGTGAAATAGACTCAAATTGCCTTATAGCTCTTATTTTCAAGACTCTTTTTTACAAAAAAAAGTATTTATATATGAAATTGCTGATTGTAGTGAATATATGTTAGAAAATAACAACTACCTACAACTGAGATTGTCATACGATATTTCACCGAAGATGATCTTTCGATCTTTCGGAATACTCGCATACATAGTATGCCAGCTGTCTATGATTAGTGTACCTTATCAGAAGGGGTCCTTACATACTATAATACAAACTTTCATTAGAAAAAGATAAAATCACATGGGTAATTTTAGAAAATAAAATTCATCTAGTGAATACTCGTATAACAAGATGATTCACAATCACTTTAAACAGAACTATAATTTGGTATATATTAAATCAGCTCTCATTCTTATATCTATTTCTAAATCTATAGTGATATGTATGAATACTAGTGTGAAAAATTGGAACAATCATAATAACTCCAATGAACATTATAAACCTAACCAAACTGCAATTTTAAACTTTTTAATTTTTTTAGTTATTCTAGCTTGGCCATTTGCCCTCAGCAGCCGCATAAGAAAAAAATGTTAACTTATAAATCACGAGGTTTTGAAATTTGTATTTTTTAAGTCGACATTTTAGGCCTCTTTTCTCTAGCAGGTACAAAACAGCGAAGTCGGCGAAAAGAGGTAAAGACATGGGGAAGGCGATTGAAAGCAAACGTGCTGTGACAGAAGGTAACGGGGTCAGCGGTGAGGACATAAGCGCAGGCGAGGACGGCAGAAGCATCACGAGGGCGGCGCGAGGGCGTTCGTTCCATATCTGGAGGCATCGCCCGCAAAAAGAGCGTAGGCGCCCGCCCACTCACCCGCTCCGACGCGCGTTAACAGATAAACGAGCAGAATCAATTTCGCATTAGCCATAAATCTGGGCCGGTGTAATGTATTCTGGCGAAGCGGGAGAGCCTGCGTTGTGGCTGGCTGCCATCTCGCGGGGAGTGGAGGCGGGCAGTGTCCCCTCAATGGACTTCCAAGAACGTTGTATCTGTACTCTGAAGTGAACGGATAGCTAACGGGAGCTTGTCATGGCTGTGATTCTGAAAAAATAAATTAATTCGTGATATGTTCTAGATACGTCTTCTATGGCACCCGGGCCAAAACCGAACATTGCCAGACAAATAACAATCTCTCTCTCAATTTCGCTACTTAGAATCAGAGGATGGATAATGAGTACTAGGCGAAATACCTGTATTTTATTATAATTTATGTTTTTCAATTGACGATCTATATTCATAGAAAGTTATTTGTGAGTGCTATACAGAACATATTACTTTCCTTACTTCTGCTTAAATCTCATCGTGGAAGTTTACAACTGTTATAGTGTAACTCGAAACTAATTATCTTGTTTCTCACTACTCTTACAAACAAAACCTCACGTACACAAAATATAGGGAAAGCACATGTTTACAAAATAGATACAGTAACAGAGTGAAGAATAGGGACCATTACTCTGACAATAACGGACACTTTAGACTCGGAAGCTCCTCGCACATCTACACATGCCCATCCATCTGTCTGTCTCTTGTTTGAATATGAATAACAAAGCTTTAAAATGTGCACAGAAAATATTCGAAAAATAATATTCTCCTATCTATCTGGTTCAACTTCAGTTTCTGCAAATTTGAAGTCTTTTTATATAGTAGAGTCTCTGGTATTTTTGATGATTCACCCTTTTAGATTAGAAATTACATTTAGAAGTCAACGTCAAGAAGTAAAATGAAATTAATTAAAAGATTAATTCATTATGATACATTAAATTCCGTAATCGCTGATGCCGTCAGTCGAATATAATTTGTATTCTTTGTTTCATCCACAGATTTACCTCAACTTTTGAACTTACACTAACACTAACTACATTACTGCTAAAAAAATAAGTGCTAAAAAATAAAGCTTTTATCCCGATATACATTTCTTAAAAGTAATCTCTTTTACTGGAGTATCCATCTAAGTATATTTTTTTTACTAATACAACATATTTTTTGTTAATAAATGTTCACAGTCGGAATGCAAATGTCAGTTTGAAGCTTACAAAAACATGGTGACACATGTCGCATTATTTGCATTAAATACAAGTAAAATCTTAATTGATTTTGTATTTGTTAATTCATTTAGAAAATCGTCGTTGGCCTTTTGTAGGGAGTAATAAAATATTGAATATCATACTGAAGCAATGGTTCAAAGTATTGGAAAGAATGTACGAACTGACATCGAAAAACATTACACTATCACGCTGTTACATTCACAAAACTTGCATCAATTTATAAGGGTACGAATAATGTTTTCAGACGTGTATATTGATACCACACCGCTATGACTGCGAACCCTTTCTCTCATTACACCCATCATTATTCCCACAAGATTCATGGAAGGCGCTTCACCTCAACTCACTCTAATTGCCTGCTGACGTTACATAAGCTGCTACCTATCCAAAATATCTTAGCCTACAAGATAATTCACTTAACTCCACATACTTTTACGAGACATTTACGTGTCTCATAAACACTGTCGTCCCTGTTCCAGCATTTTCGGGAAGTGGAATAGACACGAGGGGATATGCAGGGGAGGTGTGCTTGTGCAGACGAGGTATGCAAAGGAGGGGCCATGTGTCCTAATCCGCGGAGTAGACATAAATCCACTTACCCGCAAACTCTAATTTATGACTGCGAGAGAGCGTGAACGTGCTAATTTCCTCCGGTAAAAAATGTAAACACAGGAGGTGTTGCGGAGTTGCAGAAAACGTGAACAGAAAACTCGGAATCGTACTTATCTTATTTCAAATGAAACTTAAAAAATGTTTATAATCAAATGTTTATAATCATCAACAACAATTTGTCGTAGCAATCTGATATCATAATGAGCGGGAGCGTCTTGTAAATAAAAGGACTGATTTAGTGAAAAAGTGCCCTAAAAACTGAGAACGTGTCTGGAAATATTTATTAGGAAACTTAAAATAACAGTTTATCAATAGTTCTCGAAAATATCTATATACAACGATTTTTGACCCAAAGAGAAAATGTTTCTTTTTATTGTATTTAATTGATTTTATGGTATTTGATTGATGGTCTTTCATGTATATGGTTTAGGAATAATAAACTTTTCATAATTATATTGATAAACATCATAAATAAAACTAATGGTACGTAGTGGAATACATGAAGAAGAGAAAATAAAAGACATCAATTGAAACTATTTCACCATGCTTATAAACTTTCATTCGCACGGTAATTAGATAATGACGATAATTTGAAAGAGTTGCTACATAGGCTTTTTTGTGGAAATATTTGTTCTGTGTTATGTATCGCGATTGATTTTAGTTACCTGTCTTTCTATACTTTTATGTTTACTAACATTCATCAATTGACTTTCTAAGTTGAAAAATCATTTTTTTACAAGGAAGAATTCGTCTGATACAAATAAAATTGCACCAATTTACATTATAGATCTCTAATGAAATATGTCTAATCGATCAACAGTGAAAACAGTCGACTGATTACCCACAACCAAAAAAACGCTCTACTCGGAATAAATTAGTTTTCAAACATATCATTTACTTAAGAAATAAAACGGTGTTTCCGTCTCACATACAAACTGAGGCTCACTTACGAACATTTCATAGTGTACGTAAGTTGCAACGTGTGCTGTTTGTGTGTCTCTGTAGACCGGCAGATAAACTATAAATTTCATTATTCTTGTATGATGATATATATAAAGCCACGCAATCTGTATGCACAGGATAAAATTGAGTTATCGGAAAAATAATAAAAATTTGCAACTCCCGTCCTATCTTACACAACAGTGCCTGCTACATAGCAGTGCACATACAACCCGACAAGGACCAGGGAATATGTGACGTTTCCACTGAATGATGAAACATCAAAGCACAATCGCTCCTCACCACGTTCAACCTAATCTTCCGTCGCTAGGAATACACAAATCCGAATGTCGACCCATGCAGCGCCAATTCAATCCACGCAGCATCCACCCCAGACTGTCTTCCTTTATACTGGACTTGGTAGAAAGTGGTCGCCTAGAGAAGGTTCGAGGCCAGGCCGCGCTGTTACGGAAGCCATCCATCACCTTTAAGACGTCGCACCCGCCAGCCACGCCGCTTCCGAGGACGGGACGTGGGGGTGGGAGTGGGGGTGGGGAGAGGCACCGCTGAAATATTCATCAGCGCGGAAACACCACCGCCGCCGCCGCCTCCGCCGTCGCGGTTTTGCTCGGCGTGTTGCGGCATTCGGGGCGGAGAGCAACAAAAATGCACGCCTCCGTCCGCCCTAGGCGGCAGCGAGGAGGTTCAACAGCCGCTTGCTAGAGGCGAGGCCCCGCTAGTGGATTATACTCGTTATCTCTGCTTACATGCTGTGTAAGTTCTGCGGTTCGCGATGACTCTCATTGATTGATTGCTTAGTGATTCCAGCCGCGTCAACTGCTAAGGTCATTAGTCCCGTAAGTGTAGTACATTTTTCATCGCGGAAGATGATTGTGTCATTTCCCCTGATGGATGGCGAGATAGCAGCGCCGTCTTACGCCGGCTTGCGTATATTTTACCCAACCAGGTTTCTCCCACCAGCGTGGCACGGCCACAGTCGGGTTAAGCTCTAAACGCCCGACACTGGTCTCCCGATAAGTGTGGTAGTGTAGTGTATTTTACTTTGTGTATGTGCGTGTGTGTGTATGTGTGTAAGGGGTAAGGAAAGGAAAAGCAAGGGGAAGGGAAGATCTCGAATTATCCGTGACTTCTTTGTCACGGTACTGCTCCGGCATTTGCCTGGTGTTGATCGACGTGACTACGGAAAACTACCGATCAGAACAGCCGACCGCTAGAATATTATTTTTGCGACAAACTGCATCTCTCTCTAGTACTAGAGTGAGGCATTGGTTGTAGATTTATTGGAGAAATCAAGGGAAACTACCAATCAGAGCAGTCGATTGCCAGGACTCTCCTCCAATTGTTTTTTTGTCTGAGAATAGGAAGTTAATGTCGAAAATCCACCCTTGCCACAACTGGAACACCAGTGTATACCGATCAAAGACACTGCAACTGCCGTGACAAACACGGCCAACGTAGCCAGTAGGTGAGATATCAGCTAAGATAGTGCATTAAGATGAATGTACATTGAATTATACATGAATGTTATACTAAAAGAATTCTGAAATATAAAAAAAAAGTATAGTCTATTTTCTTCAGCGATAGAATGAATGTGATATTTTGCAGCAAAAGCAAAATAAGCTATAAAAATTTATACATTCATCCCTGATATAAGACAGCTTAAGATGGTAGAAAGGTATGAGACTCGTCAATGGATTGTAGCCGCAAATACAGTGAATAGAATTTTTCATTTCTACTAGAATGTGTCTGATGATTCTTCAGGAAATGTTTTGCATCAAAATCCAAATAAGCAATGAAAAGTGACACATCCTTCACAGATAAAAAAATGGCTTAAGATGATAGAGATGAGTCTCCTCAATTGATTATAGTCACTGACACCGTTAATATACCTTTTCGTTTCTACTACAATGTAACTGATGATTATTTAGGAATGTCATGCTGTCTTCCTCTTCATCTACAGACATCCGCGGGTATGACATATATAGTGTGATGGATTATCCTAGTTTCCACAAAAACCATCACAAACGTTTATAAGAAATGCATTACAAAAACCACAATGGAGGTCCATATTAATGAAAAACTTGAAATATAAATAAGGAAGGAGAGTGGTAAGCAAACAAGTGTAGTAAACGGTGAATTACACTGCGTTCAATTTTATTATTGGACACGTGTGGAATTTCTGTGAATAATGATATAAATAATAAATACAAAATGAGGGCGGATGCCAAAGAATACATTCTGTAATATATGAACCAGAATAGCTAATCGGAAAGAACATGGATACTAGACAATTGAACTAGCAAGAACTAGCAGAAATAGCAGAAGTAGCAAGAAGGGACGGATTTGAGACATTATCGGTCAAGCAGCAAAGAGAAAGGCGGCATTACGACTTACGGAACAGAACGAGCTGAATGGCGATGGTGAAAAAAACAACTTTGATTTTTGTAGTAGACGGATGTAGTTCGTGTTGCCTGAGATTTTTTTTTAATTTGGTAATTTAATTGTAAAAAAAGGATTGAGAAGTGAAAACAGAGTTCACGGTTACTATCGAGTGACGGATGTTTGAAAGGGCAGAAGCTCCGAAATTTTTATTAAGAATTCGTACGTAAGATAAAAATCGGATGAGTTTCAGCAGCGAGATAGCTGATAAGGAAGAATCAGAAAGCGAACATGGTCATGAATTCGATACTGAAAGAATGTATGTGTTTGTAAATATAGAATTAGTGTGATAAGTTCAAATATCATAGTAGTACATGTTCTCGTCATTATGTATCCGTAGCATAATGTATCCGTAACTATAGAGAGTTGCGGAGGTTGTAAAGAAATTAGATGAATTTGAAGTGATTACGTTTAGGAAAGATGATATTGTTTTTCTTTATTGCAATAGCGAAAATTCAGACGAGTAAAATTTCCTACGCAATTCTTTCATTCTTCAAATCCCATTTGGGTCTCACCCACGAATATAAATTTTCAATGACCCGCAACGGCCCGCCACAAAGACCCGCAACTAATAAATCTGATTAATATACGAAAATAATGAGCAGGTTAGGACAGGCAAAAATTCGATAGTAGAAATTTTAAATAAATTACAATTACACAGGCACTCACACACAAAACGTAGTCAGACCCAAATATCAGACACATGTTTCTCTATGTATGTCGTCGCGCTGAATCTCAACCTTGAGTAACGATCACCACTGTCGCCGCCAACCCTACCGGCTGTGGATCGTATTATTTATTTACTTCTAATTTTTCACTCTCTCGCATGCTGATAAATTAGTATATTTTAAGGAAAATACACGCATCAGATATGTTCGTGAATACTCTGAATTCAATTTCAGAAATATACTTTCATTTAAACTTTTAAATTAAAAATATCTGTTTTTTACGATTCAAGATAAAATTAATTTTGAATTGCGTAAAAGGCAGATGTTTTGACAGTACTACATAACGATAACTTTATAATATTACGAGAAAGTATGTAATGTTCTAGCACACATAGTTCATTCATGCAATTTATCGTCCGATCCAGCTATTGTGGAAAATCCATCGTAGACGAACTCAACCTCAGAACATTCCTGTGTACGAATATTCCGTCGTGAACTTGCAATTACATGATAATATTTCACCAGGTAAATGAAACTTCTGTGGTGACAAATGGTACATTTTCAGAGCTTACCTCACAAGATGTCAGGTGATCAGCTTAAAGTACGTAGTGGGAAACTTATCGGTAGTTACTGCTTAGATTTAGAAGGTAATGGAATTATCACCACCAAAGCATTAGAGATAAAACAGTCAATGAAACAAATCACCAACATCTGATCGCAAGTGAAATGAAGACAGGGACGGTGCTACGCTGGTGGAAGGAACCTGTTTGTGCAAACTCCCCGCAAAACGACGTAGGTCGTCGCCGGATCTCGCCAACTAAAGGGGGAACATCACTGCCAACTTCCCAGGATAAAAAACGCACTAATCTTACGGACAGAATGACCTTACCGGTTAACGCACGATAATAATCAAACAATCGCAGTTATTCGAATGCGCGCACTGGTGCTGATCGTTGGTTTTGAAAACGCAGCATAACGGCCTCCCGCTTTGCCCTGAAAATCACCTTGGTATTCCTTCTATCGGATCCCTCCCCTCTGTTCCGGGGGTTCTACAGCTGCTCGTCTTCGCTTGCGTGTTCGAGATGTATCGAGCTGTCACGCCGACATCGATTCTTCATCAAGTTCCATTAGCGGCAGGAGCTAAACGAAGTGGAGGGCGCGGGGGAGGGGGGCTGTGGCAGAAGTAATTGCGAGAAAGGCCGACCGTCCCTACGTTCCCTGCTTCGGGAGCCAGCACAGGTTTACTCCTGTCTCAAGCGCCGCATACGCTAGCGGTTCTCTGACATTTTTAAGAAAACTCTTTGCCATTCTGAGGAAAGCAGAGACGATCAAAGTCTAGCAGCAGTGGACTATAAGATACAATGAAAAAAAGTATGAGAGTTTTTTTGAATGTGAATCAATTACATTAAAAATAATAATCTTTAAGACAGTGGTGTTTTATATAATTGATCATTTTCCTCTTTCAGGGACTAGATATGAACAAAACTGGGACAACGCTGGGTATTTTGCAAGTTCGTAAATAGTTCTGAATTTAGTGAAATAGAAAAATAAATGAATCTCTTTTCACATCTGAAAGAAAGACACGGACTAAATTAGGAAGAAAATTAAATGTTTCGAACGAAAATTTCCCACTAGCTTCGGATGTAGCCAACAAATACTCAAATAAAACTAAAGCAATCGATCAAGGCTCTACTAACGTTTATTCAAATCAATAAATATCATTATCACTGTTAAGTGCACGTAATAAAGGCATTTTTAAAACGTTGTGTGATGCAAAAACAGCATACACTTTCTTTTATTTTATGTAGCTTTTGAAATCTTTGAAAATTCAGACAATTTAACGAAAGTATGTTCTGTAGTTACTATCCTTACTATCCAAGAAAAAAATATTAAAGAAAAAATTTGAAGCGGTTTCTCACAAAAGTTTTTCTTAAATTTCTTTTCTTAATGCAAAATTACGTGAAACGTTTTCATATTTTGAAAACATTTGGGTGCAGTGATCTCCATTCAAGATATATTTTCAAGAAATATATATATATATATATATATATATATATAATATATATATATATATATATATATATATATATATATTCAGAAAAAATATGGTATCAAATTAATATTGTAGTCTTAGGAGGAAACGTCGAAATTATTTCGAAATATTAAAATTAAGAGAATTTCTTAGAAAACGTAACATTTGCCAATTTTAAGAGCGTACTTTGCTCTATTCAGGGGGGGGGGATTTTAATAAATATGGAGCCAAGGTCGTGACCGTTTTTAAATGTTGTTCGTGTTCATATAAAGTACCCTTCAAAAGCAAAATATCCTATTCTAAATCAAAGGTTCGAGATATCAGCAAAATCGATTGGGAAATATCGATTTTGGTGAAAATTGCCTGCCTACCGTTAATGTTTTCACTGGCGGAATATGGACAGCTGTTATTCCATAAATCAACTCTTTATTTCAAGAACCAACAAAGCATGGGTTCTGACTACACATTATCGTAGAGAGAGTGATTTACTACACAGAAAGGAATAATTTTTCACTTTTTGGTAACAGATCTCAGAAAACGAGTTATTTGTTCAACTCGCCGTTGTTCGCCACCGCAATACTTTCTGAATATTATGTAAATATTGTACCAGAAAGTAAAAAGAAAGATTATGAAAAATGCAGCAATGGAAATCATTTGTTTTCAACAAGAGCTGTATATTTTCTCTCATCAGTATGGGATTGCTCTTGAAATTTCAGCGTCGTGGAAGGCCACGGTGGAATGGCTGATCATTTTTGTACGAACCTTTAATGTCGCGTCTCACCCGGATATCCGAAAGCTAAGTAATAGGTATGTTTTCTAAATGCAAAAGTAACTATTTCACCCTTTCTTAAATATTATTCAATATTAGAGGAAACCAATCACAAATGTAGAGGTAAAAATGAAACTCTCTCATTATATAATTCAATGCAATGAATTATGTTGTCCGTCATGTTCTTAAACGAGGAAGAATAGTACGCAAAATATCTCCCAATTTCTGTATTGCTCTAATTTCTCAAACTTGACAAAATGATCCTGAGATTGCAAGAAGTTACGCTGTAGAAATCGCAATCGTTTCGAGTGGCATGGTTTAACGCGGAGCCTTATGGGAAGCCCAACGGGGCTGAGGGCAGGAAAGGAATCGCTCCAATCCGGGTGAAGACCGACAATATCGTTCCGGTTTTCTCACAAGATCGTTTCATGAAGAAAGTGGAAACGTGCGATTCATAAGAAATGTTTTGCTTTGCTGGAATTTTTTTCTCACCCATTTCCTTGCTTACTCTGTTTTATTTTCTGTCTACATTATTTGAGAATGTATATATTGATATCTCTCCTATCTAAATGTAGATTATCTGTCAGAGTCCCTCTGTATTGAATTAAGTTAAAAGTTATTTTTCGCTCTTTTTTCCTTTTCTTCTCCTTCTTCTTCTTCTTCTTCACTCTATCTTTCCGTTAATCTTCATTACCATTTTCGTCATTTCTTTCATCAATTCGTCATCTTCTTCCACTGCTATTCATCTTTCTTCTCATCTTTCTCAAATGCTATGATAGGGTTGAAGAGAAAAATCTAGTACAACGGAAATTAGTCGATCTATTCATAAAACACTACCCACTGCTTTATTACTGTATCACGAGGGTCGTGTAACAAAACTGGTTGATTTTTTATGTATATCTACCCATCAATAGTACTTTTTTTAAAAAAATTCGATAGCCTTAGGGGTTGGAAATAATTAGTACGAATCTGTCCGCGACTACAAAAACACCATTCCTTGTTTTTCTATCATCATTGAAAGGGAACGCTGCAGCTGCAATTAAATACAAATTGTGAATCACATTCTCAGAGAAACTGAATCTAGGGTTATACAAACAATGTAAAAAACTAACATATTTTCAAACTTTCACGAGCAAAACATGTGTATTGCAACTCGTCTGTTATTATTTTTCTATTACTTGCATATGTTAAATAGATATTGAAAATATAAAGGGAATTCTCTATTACGTCCACAGATGACGGTGCCGGAACAGTAAGATTGTATAGTTCAAAACGTACATGGATGCCAAATATATTCGATATTCGAAACAGCTTCAGTCAAAAAGAAATAACATTTCGGAAGATGATTGCATTAACGAGACTTTAAAGCAATGCGTATCTTCGTAACGTTGGCACAACCTTCAACAGAATGAAAAGCAAAAAAGGGAATACTCTGTTTACTCAACGAAGTCAGCAAAGTTGCCGTGCCATTACGAATAAAGTAGTGCAAACAATGCCACAATAAACAATTTAAATAACAACACGAACGAAATTAGAGGGGCAGATGAGGACCACGCAGACCGCGGAACCGCAGTAAGATGTTTTATAAATACCGCCGCCAGCCGCGACGCACAACTTTTGGGGTGGCAGTTCAATTCCAGGCCGGCTGGGATTAAATTTCCCCGCCCCGCCTTGTCTCGCGCCCCTGCGCCGCTGCAACCTCCCGCCAAGAGAGAGAGGAGGCAGGCGAGCGCACAATTTCTTTCCACCGCGGCGGACTTTAACAATGGGAACCAAGTTCATGCGAAGTTGCGTCAAATCAAATATCCCAGCGTTGTCGAGGTTTTTGTAAAGATCAAAGTAAACCAGTGGGAGGAGGGAGTGAAAGTTTCCTTTCCCGGCTGCCTTGCTCTTTCTCTTCGCGACGTCCTCCCCCCGTCAAGCCCTCGCCTCTCACCACGCGCCCCGGGCAGGCAGAGTTGGGGTGAACAGCGGCGTTGAAGAGATAGAGAGAGCGAAGAATGCGCGCCGCTGGAGTCTGATGGGAGGGCAACCAGGCGGCGTAATGCATTCACCTCCCTCCTCCCGCATACTCCCGGTGCGATACGGGAAGTGCGAATGCGTCGTCGAAAGAAAGAAATATATTCCGGAATGGTGGTAAAAGTCATGCGGGTGTTCAAAAGGTACATTCATATTACGGTTTTCTTTTAGATTATAGAAATGCGGCTCCTTCATGGTCTCGTATGTTCTTAGGTCGAATGCAGTCGCCGTCTAGAGAAGAATTGTAGTCGCTGGCTACTCTGATCGATAGTTTTTCGTGGTTTCTCCGACCAACAACAGGCAAATGCCAGAGCAGCATCTACGAAACGGGCCACGCTGCTTCCGCGATCTTTCCTTCCTCTTCCTTGCCCTATCCACCCCACAGTACATCCACACACCGTAAAAGTCGGGAACTTAGAACGTGACTCGACTGGGGAAGTGCCTCGCTGGAGGGAGATACCTGGTTGTGAAAATCACCCCTACCCGGCGTTCAGGTCGGCGCCGGATTTTACCATTCAACGATCACTGCCACCTTTCGGGATAAAAGCATGCACCACCATTTCCAGGACTAATGACCTTAGTAGTTGACGCATCCCCGATCAATTAAACAATCTAGTATGTTCCAACATTTGTTGTCGCCGACAATACAAGGTTTGTAAACTTGGCTTGTAGACTTCAATGACTTTCAATGAGCTTATAGATTTTCTTGCTCAGAGAACAATTCGCAGGTTTATTTTAATTTTGGTGTCTAAATTTTTATTATTTCTTTGTGTATGTCTAAGTTTTGAGAGTGTGTACTAACATAAATGTGCGTTGGGTGCAATTATATGCAAAGTTTGCGTACCAAAGAAAGGCAAATATACGTCTAACTAATATGTCAATAAATAGTCATATCGTTTATATATCAACTTCTTACTTTACTTCGTGGCAGGAGATAGCAGCATCACGTTGCACGTCTGGCATAGTCGGTTGCACAATATTTCACACATAAAATCACATACGAAAAAATTGTAAATTGACGACGGTCTGGTTTTTGGAGATATTTCATGAAACTTTAGTGAGTAGAATTCCCATAGCGTGATTATCTGTGAACTTGATTTCTAAACCATCCCACAGAAACTCTAATAATACTATCGCAACTATTTCGTCAACTTCCCGAAATATATTTCATGTGATAATTAGATAAAACTGAATACCCAGTGTAGAAACAGAGGTAGCAAGATGAATAAGAAACACATGACAAGCGTGAAACGCAAACACAATGGGGATGGATACATATATTTTTAACTTATGCACTGTTTTAATATATTATTGCAGCCAGAAACACATCGTATAATCGATTACAACGATCAAGTACTGAAAAGCTCTGCGAGTACTCCTAGCTTCGCACCATTGTCGATCCATCAAGTGATTACTAAAATTATCTCCGCCGACTGATGACCGACCTATATGAAACCACCTTTATGAATCGCTCTTAAGTACGTCTTTGCAATTACCCGTCACTTAGTGTTCACAAACGTATTCCCCTCCCAGTGATGAGCCGTGACACTGTGATGAGTTGAGGAATTATAGTTTTGCACAGTTCGAAGCCCGTAATATATACACTAAACTCTCTGTTGAGCCTCCAAGCAAGCACGTTACGCTAAAATGATAGCGTCAAACGCTATTCCATCAGAATTACCGAATATAATCACGTGATTATTTGTGTCGCACGCTAAATCACGGGATCATACTATAGGGAATTTGTTTCTAACTGTTGCAACAGGGTTCCTGCTATGGTCTCATGATGCAACAACGAGATGGTGGTAAAATATATAAATATGATTAACATATCTTTTATTGTAATTATATACTGTAATAATTACATAATTCAATTTACCTTAATGGACATCAAGTTGAAGAAATGCTAATCAAGAGGATGTAGCATTAAGAGAATTTCCACATAGGCTGACACCACAGTTGGGAACTACTTCCATTGGAAATGGATCTTAGTGCGAAAACTCCTTTTATACTTTACACGCTGTTAACTATAAGTGGCGGTCTAATAACATTTTACGCAAGACTATGCCAAAACTAAGCTCTAACTGAATGTACATACGTTACGTTACGATACGTTATGATACGCTACGATACGTTGCGATACGTTGCGATAGGTTGCGATAGGTTGCGATAGGTTGCGATAGGTTGCGATACGTTGCGATACGTTTCGATACGTTGCGATACAATACTTTACGTTGCTCTACGATATTCCAGCAGTGTTGCTCGGCCCCAAATGATCACGAAAGGACCCGAAGCGGGAGGATCGGGGCCGCTTCGCGTGTGAGGAGTTCGGCGAGTGTGTGAAGAGGGAGGGTGGGGTGGGGGGCAAAGCGTTCGTGACCGGCGCGCGTTCGCGAGCCGGGAGGGCGAGACGCGGTCCATCTTGCACCGCGTGCTGCCGGGCTGTTGGCCACCCTGGTGGGCTCTCAGCCTTTGCCCGCGCACTCCATCCGCCTTCGAACCGCTTCCGCTCATTTGTCCTTCGCAGCGAATGGAGCGGCGCCCAAAAGACAGAAGAGTGCGACAATGTTTCAAGCTCCCCACCCCCGCCTCTCAGGGAATGGCTGGGCAGGTGGTTTGGTGAATGGACGAGATATCTCTAACTTAGGGGAATGGAGACAAGATGCAAGATGAGAGCAAAAAAGAAATAATCTGTTAAACGTAGTAACTACTACTCGTTGCTTGATTTGGTATCGAGAGGTCACGAGAAAAACAATTCACTTGAAAAATAGCTCTAAGGAGATGGCTTCTACAACAAATATAGCCATGAGTCTTGCATTACCAGGATTCCACTAAAACATCGTATGCGAGTATTCACTCTAGACGTAGAGTTTATGGTAAATTTATTCTTGCATCGTTTGCATTGGTGACATCGGCGAAGTTAACTACTAGTGTTAATAATTTTCCATAACTGCTAACACTTGTCATAGGTCCCAGCTTAATGATTTTTCAGCGTTCTACGGATTTTGTGTGAATCAAATTATAGTTTCTTCCTTACAACTTTAAAAAAAATTCGTAGAAAAACACATATAGTGAAATTTTAGAGACGAATTGATTCTCTCCTTTTCGCACATATTTTTTGCTCAGAAGACAAAAATAGTGTTTTGATACTTTTCTAGTTATTATTTGCATATGATTATTTGAATATTCAATTAAGTTCTCAATCAACATATTTTTTCTTTAAGCAATCTTTTTTATTTTATATTTTTTTTTCCATTTCATTTTGCGCATTATTAAGATTATAACTGACAAAGACCACAATTAAAAAAATACATATGGAAAAAAATAGCAACAGAATCATAATGAAAAACTTATAATACACCGGATTATTGATCTACAAATGATAATCAGATATAAAACAGTAGTCGTTGATTGATAGTCTACGTATTAAAATATCATAATTAAAAAGAAATTTCAAACTAAAAATATACATATTTTAAGAAAGTGCTGAACACAAGTTTCAAATAAGAGAATACTGTATAGAAATTACTTAATAATTTCATGCACAAAAGTTTGAAAAGAATAATAAAAAGCTTGCCTCAGCAAAATAAAAGTGACTGCAATACAATAGACGTCCAGACGTCGTCTTGGTTTCTTGCCAACGCATGTGTTCTCCGGCCTCAAATTACACCAGCAGTTGGGGACGGAAGATCGTCCTTGACCTGGCTGCAGGAGGAAGTTCCGCGTTGCTCCGGGGAGCGCGCAGTTTCTCATCTCCAGCGCGACAGGTGAGGAGCCCTCCCACGCCCCACAGCCCTGGATAGCCCGGTCCTACTGCGTTTCCTAGATCGACGCTCCTGGCTCTTCGTCAGACCACCACGCCGCCTCAGCACGTAAGCGTTCTTGTCACGTTCCCGCCACGCTTTCCCCTTTTCTCAGTCCCCCGGCCTCAAACTTTTTTTCCCCCGTTCCCCTTTCCGGTACGATCCCCAACAGTCTCTACACAACCATGGCCACGGCATTTATCCTCTCATTTCATCCGTCCTCCCCTCTCCCGATTCATCTTCTCTAGGCTCTCTCCCCATGCCCTCACACTACGGTCCCCTCCCGCATCACATCCCCGCCACGCTTCTCTCTGCGTCCCCTCCTGCTCGTTCCTCTCTCCTCACCCACTCGCACACACTGAAATGCATCTGCTCCACGTCTCCCCGCCAATCAACTACCACTAGTATTCTTCCCACATTGACTACGCTGCTCTCCGAGAGAGAGCCGAATGAACAGTACAGAGAACAACGAGATGACGGGAGAACTACAGAGAGAGAGAGTGAGGAGAGGGAGGGAGAGGGAGACTTGACAAAGTAAGAAATTATAATAGGGTAGGTTTCACGGGAGCCATATAAAGCCAACTATTTTAACAGGTTTTCTTCTCAATTAGATATTCAATAACGCAAGACGAATTTGCATATTTACCTAAGAAGTATTTCACATCATAAAAATATTTTTCACAAAAACTAATTAATATTATAAGCTCATAAAAAGTTTACGAATGGCCTCCTAAACATAACTACTGAAATAGTAACTTTACTGGTAAGTGTGAGGGAGAGGACGGCAGTTTCGTACCTCTCCGGCTCAGCCATGAGGCATCGATCGCGAGGACCCGCCGGAGATTCCTACGCTTCCGCCGCCGAGAAAGTGGATTATCGGCTTGCGATAAGCTGCGGACGCGTCACGTGCACGTCTGGCCACCCTCCTCCCTCCTCTGCCTCCTCTTCTTCCTTTCATTTCTCCCTCTCTCTCTCCTCCTTCTTCCTCTTTCCCTCTCCTCCTGCCTGTCTCCCTCCCGCACCGCGCTTTTTCTTCCTGCATCACGGATAGAGTGGCTGCAGTGGCGATCTTTTGTGACAGTCATGCGGTGCGTCTGTTAAGGATTTCTAGACAGATGGTGGACAGGATTTTCGACACTACTTTATAGGGTCGAATTCAGAGTGCGTGATTTATTCCAATCAGCGCCCACGGCGAATGCCGAAGCAGTATTCTAATAAAACGGGCCACGGACAGCACGATTCTTTCCTGCCTCTTTCTGCCCTATCTAAACCCTTACTTACATACACTAAACGTAAGTGCATTACACTGTCATACATGTTGGGAGCATAGTTGTTGAGCTTACTGCCGGAGCTGTACCTCGCTATTGCGAGATACCTGGAGTAGGGAAAAATCCGTAAGGTGCGAGTTTTAAGTCAGTGGCTCCCGGGATCTTACACCAATGCTTCTGGCTGCGCCACCACAGTAACTCCGCCCTCGCTTTTCACTCCCACTGTCAAGGATGCATCAAAGTTGAAAATGTGGCGGCTCGCCCGTCTTCTCGCCGTCTCTCCGCCCCCTCTCGCGCCTTTCCGCCGCCCTTGCTCCGCGCCGCCCTTCGCCGCCCGCCTTCTCGCGCCCGTTCCTTCTCCGCCCGCCTTTCCGCCGCGCTTCTCCGCCCGCCCTTCTCGCCCGCCCTGTCTCACGCCCGTCTTCTCCGTCCCGCCTTTCCAGCCCGACGTTATTCCGACCGCCGTTCTCCGCCTCCAGCCAGTTCGCCGCCCCGCTTTCTTCGACGCGCCTTCTCACGCCCGCTTCTCGCCGCCTTCCGCCGCCACGCCTTGCCTTCGCTGCTCCGTCTTCTGCAGCGCCCCGCCTTCTCGCCCGTCCCTTCTGCCACAACCTCAACCGACTACATTCTCGCCGCCGCCCTTATCGCGTCTCGCGCACTTCTCCGACCGCTTCTTCTGCTCGCCTTTTCCGCCCCGTCTTCTCCGCCCGCCTTACTCGCCCGCTTCCCCGTCCGCCCTTCTCTCCGCCCCGGCCTTCTCGCCGGCCGCTCCGTTCCTGCCTTTTCTCCGCCGTTCATTCACCACGCCCGCCTTTCCGCCGCCTTCTCCGCACGCCCTTTCCCGCCGCCCCTTCCTCCGCCGACCACTTCTCTCCGCGCCTTTCTCCGCCGGCCCTTCTGCCGTCCGCCGCGACTCGTGTTCTTGGTCGCGCATCTGTCGCTCGACTGTAAACTCTAAGAGTCGAGAAGTCGCTCGTTTGCGCGTATTGGCCGGAGCTTTTGCGATAGACAAACAAGGCCCGCACCGGCCCCCGCGGGGCCCCTGGCACGGCCAAGAACTTCACCCTCCGCGTTGCCCACGCCACCCAGCCCCCTGCCCCGCAAGCTTCGCGCGTCGCAAATTATTTATAGTATCTAATAAACTGTCGATTATTGTTGCCATCGAATCAAAAGTATACAAAATAGCGTTAATTGATAATTATAATATACAACAGGGATGACTGTAATATCATATTAAACACAGAGTAATTAGATTTATATTAGAAACAATATGTAAATCTAAAACAAAAGGGTTTGATGATTTTATTTAGTTAATCTACTTTCCCATAAACAAACACTTGTCAGCAAACTGCTGTATATATGCTGAGACGTGTCAATTTAACTTCAATCATCTTTTCGGCGCGCAATTTAAATGTTACACTGGATAAAAGTTTTAATTTTTCACTATATCAAATTGTTAAAAAAATTGTTTTAGAATGTTATAAGGAAAGGCAGTAAAAAGAGCAACCACACTGAGACAGTATTCTAACGTTATGACGTCCGAAAATATTTCCATTTTTTTTCTCTTTCAATTTCGGCGTCTAAATTGGTTGACTAGCATCCCTAGGAAATTCACCTAGTGTTACTATGTCGCCTAGAATCTTTTTTTAGTCTGATACATGCATAGAAGCTGACAAAGACAAATTACAGGAAAAAATGTTTTTTCTCTTTCTGCAACAGACTGCTCTAGGAGTTTTTTTTTGCGTATCTTCGCCATTTTTTAATTCTCTTTTCATTTGAGCATCACGATTACTGATTGGTTTAACGGGGAGACTTTTTCACCTGTTATGAAATGGTGATGAGCAAGTGATAAGAGTTCTTCCATTGTCTTTCACACTTTAATGGTTTGCACAAATGCTTTGAGCTATCTTCAGATAATATATCATCAATGATGTCAATTAATACAAATAAAAAATATTTGATCTTACTATGAACTTAATACCCAAGACACCTTTTGGTGATAATGGGTAAAGACGAGGAAAAGTATACGTAGCTCCTACTTGGCTGCTAAGCCATAGATTATTGTGCAAATACATGAAGATCAGTTTACCAACAGAATTTCTGAGTGGAAAGAAACAGACAGAATAACATTCCAGTAATTAATTCTAGTATAATAAAAATTGTACATTATATTTTTCTCTTATCATAATTTGCTGCCCGTGAGCGGAATGCTGTGAATCTCACAGTGCACTAGTTTCAGAAGAATCGTTAAGTGCAGTAGTGCAGTGCGATCTCAGATCGAAGGATCGCGGGTTTCGGCCCCGCTTAGGAATAGAGTCTGAATATTTGCTGTTAATTCTTTACTCTCTATATCAATATCATGTCATTTCCACAGTTCCATTAAACATTCTCAAATCAAGAGTGGGTCGCAGTAGTAACCAATGTTCATTCGACCTTAAATAATGATTGTAAAATCTAGTAACACGGTGTTTTTCCTCGTCACGTTGAATCACTTGCTATATCGTACAAATTGCACGCTTGTTTAAATAAATTCAGA
Source organism: Gryllus bimaculatus (assembly GCA_017312745.1). Classification (NCBI taxonomy): domain Eukaryota; kingdom Metazoa; phylum Arthropoda; class Insecta; order Orthoptera; family Gryllidae; genus Gryllus; species Gryllus bimaculatus. The sequence goes on along the minus strand of BOPP01000001.1, from coordinate 27,786,526 downwards.
TTATAATCAATGACGTTAGTTTAAAAGGTTTGCGTATGTTACCCCTCGCAAGTGCGTTAGGCGTTGCTCACGATTGTCACGCTCTCTGAAGAAAGCTCACCTCTGAGATTCTGGCCGTTGTCAAAGGCATGACAACCGCAAGGCTCAGTTCACTCGGCTGTTCAGCATGCTCAGTTCATAACTAATCAGCGCGCAATTTGGCAAAACGAGGCGCGTTTTCTTATGCGCACTCGCGATCACAGAAGATGGTCAGTGTTTACTCTCTGATCACTCTAGGCCGTAGATGGCGTTGTTCAACTGTTAGCTGCATCGTCATCGCGCGGGACATTGTAAATACAACGTGAGTGCCTGTCACACTGATCGAGTTGAGAGTAGGAGAATTGGTCACGAGTAAGGACGCTGATGCATTTGGATCCTATCCTCTGCTATCTCTTCATGCTGCAATAGCAAATTGTTCGATGACGTGAGAGATACTCGTGAGGAGTCCCACTTGCTTCTGACGTCCTCTCGGACTGGAAGATCCGTAGAGTTCGATATACCCTACAATGTCAGACTTTTCGACACTATACTAAATATTGAACCGAATTAGAATACGCTTTACTTGGAGAATATTTACTAGAACGTCTTTGGGCCTTAATTAGAATAGTTTTTTCTGTGGTTTTGCAGAATCAAACAGGATCTTAGAAGTACTAGTAAATGTTAGACAGTGGCCAGGGATATGCGCGTGAAGCTTGTCTTACCTTATATTTGTCCTAGTCTAGTCAAGCCTTTATCTTAACTCATACAACTTCATCCACACACTATACGATGATTTATTAGTGATTCCGGGGGGCGTCAAGTGCTGAGTCATGAGTCCGCGTTAAGTGTAGATGCATGTTTATTGTCGCGGGGGTGCTTGGAATGCGCGAGGTTTGGCGGCTTGCCAACACTGCCGGCTGGGAAAAGCTATTGCCCCCGAGATTATGATAGTGAAGTGCATGTAAGCGAAAGTCACACATGTCGGGACGCCAATAGAGCTGTACGGTGAGGCAGTGCTACTGGTGGGACGGTCATGGATGTGATGGCCACAAGTTCGAAGTTGTAGGAAGGTACTTGCTCCCATATTAGGCACAAGGAAGCATATCTTAGCACTTCAGGACTAAACATTCACTTCTATAACGGGAGTACTAGAACTAGCAGTTGATCTCCCACAAACATAAACCAAATATAAACATAATATCACCTACCTTCCCGTGTAGCTCTTGTTCCAGCTTTTGGAAGCATCTGCTCGCCACTGAGTTGACCGCACCCGGCCGCCTTTTGACCTCTCATTTGCCCTGCTCGTCGGCGGCCTGCCGTCGTGTATGCGCTCTTCACTATGTCGGCCGGAGTGAAGGAGACCCTCGTGTGGGCGTGGCTTCGCGTTCTAGACTACAGAGAAGACTTAACGCTGCCGTTGTTGCGAAACTTTTCAAAGGCGCCCAAGTAGCGATCCGCAACGCAAGTAGTCGCAATTCGAGCCATGACGCTGAAACATCCACGCCCTACCCTCACTTCCGGACTTCATTGGTGCCACGGTTATTGGCTAATTGCTCAAATTCCGGCCTGCAGAACGGCGAATCACCTCCGGATTACGACAACTCTGTATGTGGATTCGCAACACCGTTCTACATTTTCGGCAGGGCAGCCTCAATTGACTGTCAATTGGCATTCTCTCCTCTCTCTTTAGTGTTTAAATGGTTCTTTTAGTAAGTTTGATGGAAAGAGTTTTAAATGTAGCTTATAATTCCATGACTAACATTCTGCTAGTTGTAGTTATCGTTTATTCTGCTTAATTCTCAAATAGAAAAACAATGAATTATCCTATTTTGAACGCTGACATCACGCATGCAGGTAAGATGTCTCTGTTTACAGTAATGTATAATGCCGATACTGACACCTCAGTCGCACATGCTGTGGTATGGATATCGACTGCTGCATGAAGCTAATAAGCCTGCAAGGATTTGTAATTACATTATGTTCAGTAGCCAGGGATTCAAGTGTGCTTGCTCCTCTGGCTCGTCAGGAATCGCGGAGGCAATAGTAGTTGCATGCTGTGAGGAAGTGCTAATTATGATGATGATATCAAGACGTGTCATCGTGGTCAGTAAGTATAAAATTTTTGAGATTTCCTTTACTTGCTCGAGGTAGTTTCACGTGCGTAGTAATGTGGGCGGCAACCAGACATAGAATTATCAGAGCGCCGCTTATTCGTTTTCACGCGTTATGGGTATGCGTATGTTAAAAAGTAGAAAAAAAGAGACGCTTCACTCAGGACCATATCGTCATCTGCATTTTTGAAACAATAATTTTCACTTCAATTGCGCAATGGTAGATGATGAAAGAGAAATAAGTCCGGGATGATTAGGTCATTACTAAATTACATCTTATATAAAAATTATTTATGTGAATAGGCATTTATTCGTTAGTTGCTCATTGGGAGAGTGGCTCCGTGAACATGCTTAGGTCAGCCTACTCTGCAGGATCTACCCTCTACATCTAACACCCCTGAAGTGATAGGGCCTCCTGCAAAATTTCCGGGCAGGCTCTCGAATGCGCCTGAAGTGGAATATGAAACTGCGTGCAGTACGACTTCACGCGAGACATTGTGGCAATCGATGACGCGTTAAGATGAAGGGAATTCCGAGAGGGATATAATGAATAGCGGCAGTAAAGATCGTAGGCATACTATTGCCGCGCAGAATTCAGAGCTAGCTGGCTGTTTTGGATGTGGTTAGTAATTTGTAACATTTCTTTTGTTTTGTCTTACACAAATGAGAATGCGCTAATTTTGCTGGTCTAGGATACCCTGTCGAAAAAAAGAAGTCTACTGTTTATTAGGTTAAATATTAGGAGAAATTCTGGGGTTCAGAAACGTGAAAGATGGACCTCTTATCCTTACGTTGCAAACAGTTTTTATTGTTCTTTCGCACTTAATAAATTATTGGATCCTTCAATTAACAAAAAAACTGACGATAATTCTAGGAAGGGTTTATGCAGTACTATATGTTTGAACATTATAATTTTAACAATGCAAATAATCTTTGGCGTGGACAATATTTTAGAATATGCTATATTTAATTTTTTTGGCTTACACAAGGGCATAGAATTATTTTCAGTAATTAAATGTATTATCGATATTGGTGCTATACCTAACTGCAGGTTGCAACCTTTAATTCTTTAGGATCATTCAAATCTCATGTCTTTCATGGAATTCTGGTGTTTAATTAGCAGGTAAAATAGTTCATCACGCCAACTCTTTTTCTATTCAAATTAGAAGATTATTTAAACTACAAAAATGTGGTAATAGAGTGACTGTCATATAATAATATTTTAACATTCAGGTATCATGATTTTTTTTCTTTTTTGACCAACCAAGTAAGGTTTTTCAAAACAAAGTTTTATTTTTCCCATATTCTGAAACGACGTTTGGCGTAATGTAGTTTTACGCGTCAACAGGTGTTAACTAAATTCCTACAAATTAATTTAATGAATGAAAACGGAAATCTGTAAATGAAAAAAAAATCTTGGTCTTCATTTTATACAGGTATTTTAATGTTTGGACAATTAAGAGGTTCTACAATCAACGATAATATTGTAATTTTTTCATACAATATTATGTCATTTCTTACATTTTATCAGACAGTTTTCTAATTTAACAAGAATCTACATTTCCATTTTAAATATGTTTTTGGACGAGCGCAATTAGTGGTCACTCACGAAACCTTGTATCGTTTCAAGGGAACCTAGGGTTTTGGGGAACACAACTGAAGACCCGCCTTACGTCAACGTGGGCGGAAAGTTAGTCTGCATTTTGAGTGTGTTGACAATTGTTACGCGTTATGTCGGAATACAATGATGAGACGATACATTCGTTCAGCTTTACGTCGGTTCAAAAAAATGTGACCAGGGCAATTCTTTAAAGCATCTCGAACAGTTCGGCCAACCGCAGCGGCAGAGTTATATCACGCGAAACGGGGCGGGTCCACACGAGGAGTGTGAGAGCCGTGGGGGAAAGGATGGAGAGAGGAACAGCACGGGAGGGCGTGGAGGGAAATCCGGGCTCGACACGCCGCCGCGGGAAATCGCCGCGCCCAAACAATGCGGCGTAAATCCGCGCGGGCGAGTGACGCGAGGGCGTGGCGCGAATGTGTCTCAATATCGGGTGATTTAACAACCCACCCGGTGGGATGCAGGCCCTGCCGGGCCAGCCCCGCCTGATCCGCAACCCTCACCGCCCCGCCCTCTCCCCTCGCCTCCGCCTTCCCTCTCCTCCGACGTTCGCGCAGCCGCAACACACTCACGGCACCGCAGCGACGTTCCTCGCTTGCAACAACCACACGTTCGAAATCCGTTACCAAACAGCACACAATATATCATCAACCAACTTCCGGTGGCTACTCCAATCGGTAGTTTTTTTAACGTGGTTTTTCACACTGAGCAAATGCCAGAACAGTACCCCAAAACGGCGGAACGGACGCGCGGCGAACTTCCTCCTCTTCCGTGGTCAATTTAACCCTTACTTACACCGTATTTAGACTTTCATGAACTACACTATAACATGATAGAAGACAGTGAGAAATTAGAGCTTGCTGGCTGGTGGCGGTGTCGGTGGTGGAGACAGCTGGTTCGGAAAATCCTCGTAAGCCTAATGTAGGTTTGCGTCCGATCTTCGTCATCCATCAGGAGACAAACATCGCACATCCAAAATATGCACTACGCTACGAGAAGTTTCGGAGCTCTCGAATCACTAATCATCATGCAATCCATGACAGTATCCTTCTGGCTACGCTTTATGGGCACTACTATCTGCTACTACTTTTTTACTGAGTACTACGGTTGCCATCACATCCGCCGCGCTCTACAATCTTCTGCACATCGCCTTTATCTTTTATCTTGGCTGTATTTTCGCCCCCAAGATCACGGAGCTGATTTCACTTCAGCAACATCGGTGCTTACCACTACCCTCCCGGTTTACACTCTGCCCATACCACAGGCTTGTCAACTAATGAGGAATAATTACTGTGTGTATAGCGCGCTGTGAGATGTGCGTTCAGAGTAGAAGAAATACGAGAGGATAATTATTATTGTTTAAACTGCATTGCCTCCATGAATGAACGTGGCGGCTCGCTTTCAACGCGGAAGCGCTGCAAGATTGACAGATTGACACTCACAGTAGCAAGTTTAATTAGTCCACTCCAGTCAGAGCAATTTCAAATCCAGTTTTTGCGTGGTTTAGGGAGCTGACAGAACACGAAGAGACTATTAAATACTAGACTGTCATGAGTGTTATTACTGCCGTTGCAAAAGTAAAATCGTGGACGGGAGCGTAGTGGACGCGCGAAGAATTTTAGACGAGGCAAATAATAAACTGTTACATTTCGTGGCTATGTCAGCGTTTTATCGTCACAACAAATATAATTTTTTTAAGAAAAATTTACGACATTATCTGGCGTTATGAAACACATGAGTTGTTGGTTGGGACGGATAATCGAATATTAGTTGTCATTGCTTGCGATACTTATCTATTTCAATATACACTTGTATACGTGAACTTGAGGAAGATCAGCTGAAAATTCGTTTTGTACATCAAGAAATTTCGGATAGCTCTGCGAAAGCACGTGAGATTTAATTCCTGAAAAATCTAAAGCAGAAGAAGGCCATAAAGAATTTAAAACTATGCGTTTCTTTGATTACTAATTTGTCTTGTAAATTACATGTGATTTTTTTCGTAATAATGTTTGACTTGGCGAAATGGGAATGTTTATCCTCTGGTTTAAGCGATGTTAAAATACCGCGTTTGCTAAGATGGAATTTCTTAACCTACAGGTAGGATACAAATGTGCATTAACAACTTATAGTGGTTGCATGTTTTAAAAGGGTTATTGAACGCTTTTAGACTGATAACTAAAATGGTGTAGCTTCCATTCATAACAAAGTAATACATTTCGCGTCAATCAGCAAAAGCCAAATATATATTATGGTAATTAATTCAAAAAAAGAGAAGAGAAAACACAATGAGAAGAATCCCTTCCGCTAAGGCATTGCGGATGGGCTCCCGGACTTGTGTCTCTACCAGGCTCCTGCATTGTCCGGCCTGCCGGCGCCCATGGATTTTTCACCGGTCACTGGACCCTAGATACCGGCACGTGGATTGGGGCAATCTGATACGTGCAGGTGTCCTCTGCGTCACGGATTCGCTTCCAGCGCAGTCACACGTCAGGCTGCATTCGTCTGTCGTCCACGCTACCGTTTTTTGCACGCCTGGTCGCTGTCGCAACTGGTTCAGTTTTACACGATGTAAACTGGTATGTTCCGGTCTATGTTTCATAACGCAGCGTCCGCTTGTTCGCATTTTATGAACGGTGTATTTGCAAGGAAGTCAGCACTTGATTTTGCAAACACAGTTTATTTTGCCCCGAAGGCTGCGCGCGCAACACAGACGTCTGTTTTCTCTTTATGTGTACGTCAGAGGTTAATTTGTTATCTGCTTTGCGCACTGTCTTAGCTATCGTGACATGCTTGGTTTTTCACTTGCGCAAAGAGATACAGCTCCTGACCTGATTATGCACATCTTTTTGTTCAGTTTTGGAGAAGTAATAGTGAGTTTAATATTTGGTGCGAGGTATTCTTTCTTTGGTTTTGCACTTATTTGTTAAACTTGTATTCCGTTGACATTCTAATTACTATGTCATGTTTTCTCTGCTTTATTATTCATAATTCGTTTTTACACTTGCTTTATGTAATTTTTAGTTGTTTAATCGGACATTCTTCGTGTATGAAGTCGTGCTTTCTTCAATTATCGTACGAAGTACGAAAGATATACAACATAGCGTACAAAACTATGACGCATGTACACAGAAAAGTTGCGTTTCACTGTCTCCTTTCTACCTCAGAATGTGTTATTTATTTGATAACAAATTACAATTAAACTCTTAGCAGTTTTTGGTGCTCAAAAAGACTATCATTTATACGATGATGTATTATTATATAGATAGAAATTCCAATTCGCGGAGCGAAGTGAGAAATCATAAAGTTACTGTTTTGTAAATTTCTCGAATTTATATGCTCATTTATCTTGACCTATTATTCTGTTTCACATCGTAAAAAAACAGATATTCTCACGATAAATGAAAATATCTTTGTGTTAAGGTGTTTTATTTTTCTTAAATACTAAAATTATTATTTATTTTTAATTCTAATTAATTTAAGGTATACTTTACAATTTTCTATTTTTTTGAAGCAATTTCTCAAAACATTTGGCCTAACGGTAGATTATATACTTGGAAGAAGAAATGTATGACAAATCACACAGGGTGATATTGTTCGGTATAAATATTGTAGGCAAAATCTGTAGGAATACTTCAGCTTATTAGGGCGAGGGAGATTACGTGGATGAAAAATAAAAATAAAAACCCGATGTGGTAGGTCTTCACGGATCTTCGCACATCTAGTAAGAGAAAGGTAACTTCGACACTTTTGAGGTAACATTCACTACACTACTGGGATTTAGATCAAAGTGCAGGCCGTATGATTCCCTAAACGGCAGGACGCTGAATTCGACTCTGCTATATAGGTGGTCGTCCAAAATCTGCCACCGTGGTACAACGGCAATATCTCACCAGCCCTGGCTTCGCCCTTCGTTGTGCGCGTCCCAGGGGAGAACCCAGTGGAACACCGCGACTGGATGAGTGAAGGGAGGAGGAGGTGGCGGGGGGGTGCCCTAGTGCGCTCCGGAACCTCGTTTGGTGCAGTGCTGCATGCGCGATGCCGCCTGCATGCGGTCCGTGGCTGGAGTGTGCCGTTTCTGCACTAACTCTGCTGCTTACTCTGACCCTCTATCGCATTTTTTCGTGAGACATTTGCCATTGCCTGGCGCTGAAGCATCAAGAAAACGGTGCTGATCAAAACTATAAACAAAATGGTTTTTCATAATAATGTAAGAGTGCACTTACATAAGAAACACAGATAAAAACACTCACATAAAATGAACGAACAATTGGGTGTAATGTCAGTTTGTCATCAAAATGGAGGTAACAAACACAATAGAGGTGATTTTGTACAGATTAGTGAAATTAATATTTCTAGGCTCTTATTACGATCTTTCCAGTGCGCAGCTATTTTTTATCGCGTTACAGGACAGGTCACGGATGTCAAAGCTGGCAGTGGAATGAGACCGTCTCTGCGGTAGGCGCAGCAAAAGGGTTTGTTTATTAGTACAAACAACTTTATCAAGAGCTTGCTTTTACACACTGAGAGAGGCGACTCAGGTCACTCTTGTGGCTATCCACTGATGTCGCAACGCTAAGTGCATCTGAAAGCGGGAAGGCTGCGACACTGTGTAGAGTAGTTCTTCGATTTTATGAATGTCAAGTAGAGTGAATGCAGAGCAGCACTCTAACAAAGAGGTTACGGGGATCCTGGGGCCAATACCACCACCATCCTCCTTTTTTGTTTACTTTTCCCTCCCTTTTTGTGCCTTCCTCACCATTCTTCGCACCACACACTTTGCACTACAAACACGCGAGAGCGCATCGGTTTAGAGTTTTCCCGGCGATTGTGATGTCCTATTGTGGGATACCTGTGTTGGGAATAACCCGGGCTAAGGCGACGGTAGTTCGTCTCAGGACTTTCAAGCCAGCGGAAGAACTTGCCGTACAAGTCCCAAAGGAAAGACATGCCACTACATTTATGGACTAAATGACTAGAGTTGATGCGCTCGAATTACTAATGAATCGACAAACTAACTAGACAATTCAATGTCAAAGCAGTAGAGGATATTCTAATAACATTGTAATGAGAAGAAAGAAGGGAAGAATTTTGAAACGGAGGAGGGAAGGAAAGGAAATAATGAGAAGAAAATCTCGTAAGCAGAAGGGAGCGCACGTAGCAGAGAAAACGGAAGAGAGAGAGAGAGCGATCGTTTTTCAAGCGCAGGTTGTACTCTGAACCAAAGCGTAAAAGGAGCTCTCGACTTTAACTTTCCATTACGAGGTGGCTGTGACAATGGTGGAGTCTATTTCACAAGACCCCTGGGGAATACTTTTCTTCATAGCGGAACCGCTTTCCAATCTCATTCGGAGGATTCGGAGGCCGATAGTCAATTAGACATCGAACACATCGCTGGCAACGCGTTCTGCGCTTGTACGAAGCTACATATGCCTTTCTGAACACTTTCTGGAGTTTTCCTCAGGGCAAAAAAATCACCGTCTGAAAGTCGCAAAGTAGGCTCTCATTGGTGCGAATGTGAGTTATCATGTGACTCCTTGTAGCAAGAGCCTTCGTACACTTCATACAACTAATTATGCGACCGCACTAATTACTCTCTTTCTCATAATAATTTATTTAAACAAGTTACTATTTATTCATTCCTTCCAAACTTCGTTTAGTATTCCATGTCTAATGTATACAATTTATTTTAACTCCATTATTTTCAGGTGAAATGTTTCGGGCGGGTCGAGAAAAATGTATACGAGTACATAGCGAGTCGACAACAGGATTTCAGCATGAAACTTTTACGTAGGGAATTTCTGTTATACAAATTTGAATTACTTGAAATGAAGAAATCATATTCATCTTTGAGAACAATTTTTAATTTTGTTTCAACAGTTTTTTTAACCTACAATCGTAGCTCAGATGTGATCGCGAGAAAGCGGCACACACAGCATACAATTCAACTATTAGAGACATTCATACAGTCTTATTGATTTTTCATGGAAGATCTTTTGATTTCTTATTGTTTTTCTTAAACTACTCTGACACAACTTTGGTCTTCTTACATAAATATTTTAAAAAGATTATTCACTTTCTTGGTCTCTCACCATCCTTGCGGTAATGTTGCCCTGCATTGCTTCGCACACGGTAATCTTGATTAATTATTAATTGAAGTTCACATTTACTTTATATATTTTAAA
>BOPP01000001.1:27741112-27776569 GCA_017312745.1 Gryllus bimaculatus | reverse complement strand
CTACGCCCCTCCCCGCCATCACATCCCCCGCCACGCTTCTCTCTGCCCGTCCCCTCCCTGCCTCGTTCCTCTCCGCCTCACCCCTCCCCACAATGCCTCTCCCCCACGTCCCTCCCCGCCATCACACTACCCACTACGCTTCTCTCCCCCACTATGCTCCCTGCTCCTCCCCCCGAGAGAGGCCGACAGACAGACAGACAGACTGACAGAGACAGGCAGACACAGAGAGAGAGAGTGAGGAGAGGGAGGGAGAGGGAGACTGACAAAAGTAGGAAATATAAGGGATAGGTCACGGGAGCCACACAAAGCCAACTATTTCACAGGTTTCTTCAATGTATTCAAAACCAGACGAATTTGCATATTACCTAAAAGTAATATTCAAATCATAAAAAATATTTTTTCAAACAAATAATTAATATTTATAAGCTCAAAAAAGTTTACGAATGGCCTCCCCTCACAAATACTATCTGAATCAGTCCTTTCTGGTAGTTGTGAGGGAGAGGACGGCAGTTCTCGTACCTCTCGGCTCAGCCATCGAGGCATCGATCCGCGACGGACACCGCCGGAAGATCTCCTACGCTTCCGCCGCCGAGAAAGTGATTATCGGCTTCCGATACAGCTGCGGACGCGTCACGTGCACGTCTGCCCACCCTCCTCCCTCCTCTGCCTCCTCTTCTTCCTTTCATTTCTCCCTCTCTCTCTCCTCCTTCTTCCTCTTTCCCTCTCCTCCTGCCTGTCTCCCTCCCGCACCGCGCTTTTTCTTCCTGCATCACGGATAGAGTGGCTGCAGTGGCGATCTTTTGTGACAGTCATGCGGTGCGTCTGTTAAGGATTTCTAGACAGATGGTGGACAGGATTTTCGACACTACTTTATAGGGTCGAATTCAGAGTGCGTGATTTATTCCAATCAGCGCCCACGGCGAATGCCGAAGCAGTATTCTAATAAAACGGGCCACGGACAGCACGATTCTTTCCTGCCTCTTTCTGCCCTATCTAAACCCTTACTTACATACACTAAACGTAAGTGCATTACACTGTCATACATGTTGGGAGCATAGTTGTTGAGCTTACTGCCGGAGCTGTACCTCGCTATTGCGAGATACCTGGAGTAGGGAAAAATCCGTAAGGTGCGAGTTTTAAGTCAGTGGCTCCCGGGATCTTACACCAATGCTTCTGGCTGCGCCACCACAGTAACTCCGCCCTCGCTTTTCACTCCCACTGTCAAGGATGCATCAAAGTTGAAAATGTGGCGGCTCGCCCGTCTTCTCGCCGTCTCTCCGCCCCCTCTCGCGCCTTTCCGCCGCCCTTGCTCCGCGCCGCCCTTCGCCGCCCGCCTTCTCGCGCCCGTTCCTTCTCCGCCCGCCTTTCCGCCGCGCTTCTCCGCCCGCCCTTCTCGCCCGCCCTGTCTCACGCCCGTCTTCTCCGTCCCGCCTTTCCAGCCCGACGTTATTCCGACCGCCGTTCTCCGCCTCCAGCCAGTTCGCCGCCCCGCTTTCTTCGACGCGCCTTCTCACGCCCGCTTCTCGCCGCCTTCCGCCGCCACGCCTTGCCTTCGCTGCTCCGTCTTCTGCAGCGCCCCGCCTTCTCGCCCGTCCCTTCTGCCACAACCTCAACCGACTACATTCTCGCCGCCGCCCTTATCGCGTCTCGCGCACTTCTCCGACCGCTTCTTCTGCTCGCCTTTTCCGCCCCGCTTCTCCGCCCGCCTTCTCGCCCCGCTTCCCCGTCCGCCCTTCTCCCGCCCCGCGCCTTCTTCCGCCCCGTCCGTTCCTCCTTTCTCCGCCCATTCACAGCCGCTTCTCCGCCCGCCTTCTCCGCAGCCCTCCGCCCCTTCTCCGCCCCGACCCTTTCTCCGCCCCGCCTTCTCCGCCGCCCTTTCTCCGTCCCGCCGCCGACTCCGTTGTTCTTGGTCCGCCATCTGTCGCTCGACTGTAAACTCCATAAGAGTCGAGGAAAGTTCGCCTCGTTTGCGCGGTATGGCCGAGCTTTTGCGAAGACAACAAGCGCCCCGCCCCGGCCCCGCGGGCCCCTGGCACGCCAGAACTTCACCCTCCGCGTTGCCCACGCCACGCTCTCGCCGCGTCGCAAATTATTTATAGTATCTAAATAAACTGTCCATTATTGTTGCCAATGAATAAAAAGTATACAAATAGGTAATTGAATTTATAATATAAACAGGGATGATTAATATACAATATAAAACAGAGTAATTAGATTTATATTAGAAACAATATGTAAATCTAAAAACAAAAGGGTTTGATGATTTTATTTAGTTAATATACTTTCCCCATAAAACAAACACTTGTCAGCAAACTGCTGTATATCATGCTGAGACGTGTCAATTTATTCCAATCACTTTTCGGCGCGAATTTAAAATGTTACACTGATAAAAAGTTTTAATTTTTTCACTATCATCCAAATTGTTAAAAAAATTGTTTTAGAATGTTATAAGGAAAGGAGTAAAAGAGGAAAAACTGAGACAGTATTCTAACGTTATGACGTCCAAAATTAATTTCCATTTCTTTTCTCTTTCAATTTGGCGTCTAAATTGGTTGACTAGATACCTGGAAATTCACCTAGTGTTACTAGTCCCTAGAATCTTTTTAGTCTGATACATGCAATAGAAGCTGACAAAAAGACAATACAGGAAAAATGTTTTCTTTATCTCTGCAACAGACTGCCCTAGGAGTTTTTTTTTGGTATCTTCGCCATTTTTATTCTCTTTCATTTGAGCATCACGATTACTGATTTGGTTTAAGGAGACTTTTCACCCTGTTAGTGAAAATGTGATGAGAAGTGATAAGAGTTCATTCAGTCTTTCACACTTTAATGGTTTGCACAAAATGCTTTCAAGCATATCTTCAGATAATATATCATCAATGATGTACAATTAATACAAATAAAAAATATTTGATCTTCTAGAAACTTAAATACCAAGACACCTTTGGTGAATAATGGTAACGAACCAAGATATACCGTAGCTCCTACCTTGGCTCCTAAGCCAAGATTACTTGTGCAAATACATGAAACGTTTACCAGCATTTCTGAGTGAAAGAAACAAGAATAATTCCAGTATATTTAGTATTAAAAATTAACATTATATTTCCCTTATCATATTGCTTTCCTGAAGCGGATGCCTGTGAAATCTCAACTTCACATAAGTTTCAGAAGATCGTTAAGGCAGTAGTGCCGTAGCGATCTCAGATCGAAGGATCGCGGGTTCGAGCCCCGCCTTAGGCATGGTTGAATTTGTGTTAATTCTTTAACTCTCTATCATCACCATATCATGTCATCTTCACAGTTTCCATAACATTAAATCCAAGAGTGGTCCCTAGTAACCTAATGTTCATTCGACCTTAAATAATATTTAAAAAATCTAGTAAACGTTCTTTCTCGTCACGTGAATCACTTGCTACGTACAAATTGCACTTGTTTAAAAATTCAGTTTATCAATGACGTTAGTTCCTCAAAAGGTTTGCGTAATGTTACCTCGCCAGTCGTTAGGCGTGCCCACGAGTCCGCTCTCGAAAAGCTCACCTCTGAGTCTGGCCGTTGTCACACGGCCATGACAACCGACAGGCTCAGTTCCTCCTCTGCCCCTGTCACACTGCAGTTCATAACTAATCACTCCATTTGGCAAAACGAGGCCGTTTCCTTATGCGCACTCGCCATCACAGAAGATGGTCAGTGTTTACTCTCTGATCTCACTACTCCGTCAGATGGCGTTGTTCACTGTTACTCGTCAATCGCGCGGGCATTTAAATCACGTGGTGCCTGCCTCACATGATCGAGAGAGAGTAGGAGATAGGTCAGAGTATCGACGTGCATTTGGATCCCTATCCTCTGCTTCTCTTCACCTGCAATCTGCAATTTTCCGACCGGCTGAGAGTACCTCAGAGTCCCACTTGCCTCTGCAGCCTCTCGGACCGGAAGATCCTAGAGTTCGATTCCCTACAATGTCAGATTTTCGACACTTCTAAATATCTGAACCGAATTAAGACGCTTTATGGAGAATATTTCTAGACGTCATTTGGTCTTATTGATAGTTTTCTGTGGCTTTTGCGATCAAAACCAGGATCTTAGAAGTACCGTAACGAAAGGGCCAGGGATCGCGCGTGAGCTTGTCTTCACCTTTTTTGTCCTGTCTACAACCCTTACTTACATACACTTCCACTCACACACACTATACCGGATGATTTATTAGTGATTCCGGGCGCGTCAAGTGCTGAAGTCATGAGTCCCGTAAGTGTAGAGCATGTTATTGTCGCGGGGGTGCTGGATCGCGAGGTTTGCCGGGTTGCCCCAACCACTGCCCGGCTGGGAAAAGCTATTAGCCCCCGACGATTATGATAGTGAAGTGCATGTAAGCGAAAGTCACACATGTCGGGACCATAGAGCCTGTACCGGCTGAGGCAGTGCCCCACTGGTGGGAGGTACATGGATGGATGGCACAAGTCGACGTTGTAGGAAGGTACTGCCTCCCATCATTAGGCACAGGAAGAACACTTGCACCTCCAGGAATAAAACATTCACTTCTATAACGGGACTAATAGCCACAGCAGTTGATCTCCCCACAAACATAAACCAATATACCAACATAACTAATCCCCTATTCCGTGTAGCCTCTTGGTTCCAGCTTTCTGCGAAGCATCTGCTCCCACTGCAGTTGATCCGACCCGGCCCGCCTTTTGACCTCTCCACTTTGCCCTGCCTCGCTGTCCGGCCTGCCGTCGCTGTCATCGCCGCCTCTCACTAATGTTGGCCGGAGTGAGGAGACCCTCCGTGTCACCGTGGCCCGCGTCCCACTACTGGGAGACTTAGCCGGTTGTTGCGAAACTTCACAGGCGCCCCAAGTAGCGATGCAACGCCAAGTAGTCCGCAACTCGAGCCCCTCCACCTCACCTTCCGGACTTCATTGGGCCAAGGTTACCTTGGCATTGCTCAATCCGGCCTCAGAAGCGATCCACCTCGCTTACACTCTGTTGTAGGATTGCCAAACGTTCTACATTTCGGAGGGCAGCCCTCCATTGACGTCAATTGGCCTCTCATCCTCCTTTGTGTTTAAATGGATTCCTTTTAGTAAATTGATAACAATCGTTTAAATGTATTTTATTTCATGACTAACATCTGCTACGTTGGATCGTTTATTGTTTAATTTAGAATAGAAAACATGAATATCCTATTTCTGAACGCTGACACACGCATGCAGGATAGTGTCTCTGTTTACAGTATCGTATAAGCGACTCTGACAGATCCTCTCGCCACATGCTGTGGTATGGCATACGACCTGCTCTGAAGCAATAAGCTGGCAAGGATTTGTTTACTTTCTCGTAGCCAGGATTCAGCGTTGCTGCTCATCTGACTCGCACAGAATCGCGGAGGCAATAAGATTCAGCTGTGACGAAGGCTATGAAGATGATATCAAGACGTGTCATCGTCGGTCAGTAAGTATACAATGTTTTGAGATTTCCTTTACTTGCCTCGTAGGTAGTTCCACGTGCGTAGTAATGTGCGGCAACAGCACATCGAATTATCAGAGCCGCTTATTCGTTTCCGGTACTGTAGCGATTAAAATAAAAAAAAAGAGACGCTCAGACCATCTTCATCTGCATTTTCTGAACAAATATTTTCACTTCAATTGCAAATGGAGAGAAGAAAGAAATAAAGCTGATGTTAGTCTAAATTACATCTTTATAAAAATTAATATGTTGATGCATTTTTGTTGTTGCTCATTGAGAGTGCTCCGTGAACATGCTTGGCAACCTACTCTGCAGTGATCACCCTCACTTGCACCCTGCAGTGATTAGGCGCCGTCATGCAATTTTCCGGCAGGCTCTCGCATTGTGCTCGAAGTGACATATCGAAACTCGGTGCAGTAGACTTCACGCGAGACATTGGTGCAATCGATGACCGTTAAGATCGAACGGGATATACGAGACGGGATATAATGAATAAGCGCAGTAAAGATACGTAGGCATACTATTGCCGCGCAGAAATATCAGAGCCTAGCTGGCTGTTTTGGATGTGGTAGTAATTTGTAACATTTACTTTGTTTTTGTCTTACACAAAATGAGAATGCCCTATTTTGTGTCTAGGATACCTGTCGAAAAAGAAAGAAGTCTACTGTTTATAGTTAAAATATTAGGAAGAAATTCTGGGGTTCAAGAAAACGTGAAGATGGCACCTCTTATCCTTACGTTGCAAACAGTTTTTATTGTTCTTCGACTAAATAAATTATTGAATACCCTTCAATTAACAAAAAAACTGACGAATAATTCCCTAGGAAGGGTTTATGCAGTACATATGTTTGAACATTATAATTTTAACATGCACAATATCTTTTGCGTGGACAATATTTTAGAATATGCTATATTTAATTTTTTTTGCCTACCACAAGGGCATAGAATTATTTTCAGTAATTTAATGTATTATGATACTTTGGTGCTATACCTAACGTTGCAGGTCTTCAACCTTTTAATTCTTTAGGAATCATTCAATCTCATGTTCTTTATGGATTCTGGTGTTTAATTAGCAGGTAAAATAGTTCAACTCTTTTTCTATTCAAATTAGTAAGATTATTTAAACTAACAAAAATGTGTAATAGAGTGACTGTCATATAATAATATTTTAACATTCAGGTATCATGATTTTTTTCTTTTTTGACAACCAAAGTAAGGTTTTTCAAAAACAAAGTTTTATTTTTCCCATATTCTGAAAACGACGTTTGGCGTAATGTAGTTTTACGCGTCATAAGGTGTTAACTAAATTCCTACAAATTAATTTATGAATGAAAACGAAATCCTGTAAATGAAAAAAAAATCATTGGTTTCATTTATACAGTATTTTAATTGTTTGGACAATCTTAGAGGTTCCTACAATCAACGATAATATTGTAATTTTTTCATAAATATTATGTCATTTTTACATTTTAATCAGACAGTTTCTACATTAAAAGAATCTACATTTCCATTTTAAATATGTTTTGACGAGGCAATTAGTGGTCACTCACGGAACCCTTGTCATCGTTTCAGGGAACCCTAGGGTTCTGGGGAACACAAGCTGAAGACCCCTGCCTTACGTCAAACGTGCGCGAAAGTTAGTCTGCATTTGTGAGTGTGTTGACATCGTCTACGCGTTATGTCGGAATACAATGATTGAGACGATATATATCGTTCAGTTCCGTCGGTCCAAACAAAACGTGACCCCAGGCAATCTTTAACATCTCGAACGTTCGGGCAACGCAGCCGGCAAACAGAGTTATATCAGCGCGAACGGGGCGGTCCACCACGAGGCGAGTGGGAGAGGGTAGGGGAAAGGATGAGAGAGGGAGCAGCAGGGAGGGCGTGGAGGGAACATCCGGGGCTCGACCCACGCCCGCCCGCGGGAACAATCGCCGCGCCCAAACAAATGCCGGCGGTAAATCCGCGCGGCGAGTGACGCGAGGGCGTGGAGCGCGAATGTGTCTCAAATATCGCGGTGAGTTTAACAACCACCCGGTGGGATGCAGGCCCTGCCGGGGCCGGCCCCGCCCATCCGCAACCCCTCACCGCCCCGCCCTCCCTCCCCTCGCCTCCGTCCCTTCCCTCTCCTCCGACGTTCGCGCCCGCAACACTCACGGCCACCGCAGCGACGTTCCTGCTCTGCAACAACCACACGTTCGAAGCCCGTTACCAACACCACCACAATTCCATCATCAAACACAATTCCCGGGTGGCTACTCCGATCGGTAGTTGTACGTGGTTTCAGCACTGAGCAAATGCCAGAACAGTACACACACAAACGGGCACGGACCGCGAGCGAACTTCCCTTCCTCTTCCGTGTCCAATCTTAACCCTTACTTACACATATTTAGACTTTCATGAACTACACTATCACACATGTCAGAAGACCAGTGGGGAGATCAGAGCTTGCCTCGGCTGGTGCGGTGTCCCGGTGGTGGGAGACAGCTGGTTCGGAAAATCCTCGTAAGCCTATGTAGGTTGGCGTCCGATCTTGTCATCCATCAGGAGAAAAACATCGCCACATCCCGTGATAAAAATATGCACTACGCCTACGAGAGTTATTGAGAGTGAGCTCTCAATCACTAATCCATCATGCTATCCATGACAGTACACTTCTGGCTACGCTTTATGGGCACTACTGACTACTACACCGCTACTACTTTTCACTGTGTACTACGGTTTCCCATCACCACTCCGCCCTTGTACAATCTCCTGCCACCATCGCCCTTGTCTTTATCCTTGCGCCTGTACTTTCCCCCCACAGAGCTTGATTCTCACTTCAGCAACCATCGTGCTTACCACTACCCTCCCGGTTACACTTGCTCCATAACCACCACGTTGATGGTGTTGTCAGATGTGCCTTCAGATAGAAGAATACGAGAGGAATATATACTCTTTTACACTGCATTGCTCCATGAATGAACGTGCCCTCTTTCAACCGCGGAAGCGCAGCAAGATGTGACCGATTGACACTCACAGTAAGCAAGTTTATTAGTCCACTCCAGTCCAGAGCAATTTCAAATCAGTTTTGCGTCGTTTATAAGCGCGAGCTGACAGAAACACGAAGAGCAGCTATTAACATACCTAGAAATGTCATGAGTGTTATTACTGCCGATGCCAAAAGTAAAAATCGTGGCGGAGCGTAGTGGAGCCGAGATTTTTAATTTGGACGAGGCAATAATAACACTGTTACATTTCGTGCTATGTTCAGCGTTTTATCGGTCACCACAAAATATCAATTTTTTTAAGAAAATTTACGACATTACTGCGTTATGAAACACATGAAGTCTGTTGTTGCGGCACGATAATCGATATTGTTGGGCATTGCTTGCGATATATCTATTTCAATAATACACTTGTATACCGTGACTCGAGGAAGATATATTCGTTTGTACCTCAAGAAATTTTAGATGCAGCTGCGAAAGCCACGTGAGATTTAAT
The DNA here is from genome assembly GCA_017312745.1 of Gryllus bimaculatus. NCBI lineage: Eukaryota > Metazoa > Arthropoda > Insecta > Orthoptera > Gryllidae > Gryllus > Gryllus bimaculatus. Next base: position 27,767,627 of record BOPP01000001.1, on the reverse strand, counting down.
TCCTGAAAAATCTAAAGCACGATACGAGAAGCCATACGAAGAATTTAAAACTAATGCGTTTCTTTGATTACTATTTGTCTTGTAAATTACCATGTGATTTTTTTCGTAATAATGTTGACTTGCGATGAATGGGTGATTGTTTATTTAGGTTACTAAGGATGTTAAAACCCGTTGCTAAGAATTTTAAATTTCTTAACCTGCAGGTAGGTACAAGGGCACTTAACAAACTTATAGGGTTGCATGTTAACAAGGGTTAAAAAACGCTTTTGACTGATAAACTAAATTTGCTGTTAGCTTCCATCTAACAAGTAATACATTTTCTGTCAATCAGAAAAGCAAATGTTATATTTGGTAATTACATTCAAAAGAAGAAAACACATGAGAAGAACTCCCTTCCGCTAAGGCATTGCGGCTGGCTCCCCGCGACGTGCTCTTCCAGCCTCCCTTGCCTTGCTCCGGCTGCCCGGCGCCCCATCGGCATTTTCTTCCGCGTCACCGCACCCGCCACGTGGCATTGGGGGCAATCTCGATACGTGCACGGTGTCTCTGCGTCACGATCGCTTCCCAGCGCAGACACGTCAGGCTGCATCTCGTCTGTCGTCACGCTACGTTCTTTGCCACGCCTGCGTCGCTGTCGCACTGGGTTCCGTTTTAACGATGTCACTGGTCTGTTCACGGCTTGGTTCATAACGCACTCCGCTGTCGCATTTTATCCAACGGTGTATTTGCAAGGAAGTCGCACTTATTTCAACAGTTTATTTGCCCCGAAGGCTGCGCGCCCAGACGTCTGTTCTCTAGTGTAGTCCAGAGCATTTTACTGCTTTGCGCCTGTCTTGCTTCGTGACATGCTTGGTTCCTCACCTTGCCAAGTACAGCTCCTGACCTGCATTTCTGCACATCGTCTTGTTAGTTTGGAGAAGATAGTCATTTAAAATTTTCGCAATACTTCTTTGTTTGCTCTCTATTGTTAAATTGTATTTCCGTTGACATTCTAATTACTATGTCATGTTTTCTCTCTTTATTATTCATAATTCCGTTTTAACTGCATTTATGTAATTTTTAAGTTCGTTCTAATACGGACCATTCTCGTCGTATGAACGTCGTGCTTTTCTTCAAATTACGTACGAAGTACGAAAATCATACAACATAACGTACAAACTATGAAATGTAAACAGAACAAGTCTTTCACTCTCTTTCTATCTCAAGAATTGTTTATTATTTTGATAACAAATTACAATTAACTCCTAGCAGTTTTTTGTGTTCAAAAATACACATTATACAGTGTTATTATTACTAGTAGAAATCCCCCAAATTCGAGAGCGAATGAGAAATCCATCAAAGTTACTGTTTTGTAAATTCTCGAATTTTAATTACTATTTTCTTTGACCTATTACTTCTGTTCCAAACGTAAAAAACAGATATTTCACGATAAATGAAAATATCTTTGGTGTTAAAAGGTGTTTTAATTTTTTTAATTTTAAAATATTTTTATTTATTTTTAATTTAAATTAAATTAAGGTACACTTCTACACATTTTACTAGTTTTTGAAGCAATTTCTCAGAAACATTGCCTCCGGTAATATATACTTGAAAAGAAGAAATGTATGCAAATCACACAGCGTGATTGTTCCGGTATATATTGTAGGCAAAAATCTGTAGCAATACTTCACGTTATTGGCGCGCGAGGGAGATACGTGGATGAAAAATAAAAATAAAACCGATGTGTAGGTCTTCACCGGATCTCCACATCTAGTAAGAGAAAGAACTTCGACACTTCTTGAGGTAAACCATTCACTACACTAATGGGATTTAGATCAAAGCTGCAGGCCGTTATGATTCCCCTAAAGCAGCGAGTGAATTCGACTCTGCTATATAGGTGGTGTCCAAAATCTGCCACCGTCGGTACCCGATCTCCCAGCCCTGGCTCCCGTTTGCGCGCCCCAGGGAGAACCCCAGTGGAACACCGCGCCGGATGTGAAGGGGAGGGGAGGTGGCGGGGGGGATGCCCTAGTGCTCCCGAAGCCCTCGTTTGGTGCCAGTGTCGCTGCGGATGCCGCCTGCATGCGGTCCGCTGCTGGAGTGTGCCCGTTCTGCCTACTCTGCTGCTTCCTGCCCTCCGCATTTTTTCGTAGCTTTGCCAATTGCCTGGCGCCTGAAGCATCCGAAACGGTGCTGAACAAAACTATACAAAATGGTTTTCCAATATGTAATACGTGCACTACATAAGAACAACAAAAAACACTCATAAAATGAACGGACATTGGGGTAATGTCAAGTTTGTCATCAAAATGGAAGGTACAAACAAATCAGGGTGATTTTGTACAGATTCAGTGAAAATTATATATTCGCTGGGCCTCCTTATTCGTCTTTCCAGTTGCGCAACCTATTTTCTTATCGCGTTCGGAGGGTCAACGGATGTCAAAGCTGAGCAGTGGAATGAGACCCAGTGCCTGCTGCGGTAGGCGCAGCAAAAGGTTTTGTTTATTAGTACCAAACAACTTTATCAAGAGCTTGATTTTACACACTGAGAGAGGCGACTCAGGTCAACTCTTGTGGCATCAACTGATGTCACCGCAGTGCCTCTGAACGGGAGGCTGCGCTGATTGGTAGTTCTTCGAATTTTCTATGATCATCAAGAGGTGAATGCCAGAGCAGCACTCTAACAAAGAGGTCACGGACCTCGCACCATCTTTCCTTCCTCTTCTTTGTGCCTTCCTCACCCATTACTTGCACACACACTAACTTGCACTACAACACACGCCGAGAGACCCATCGGGTCTTAGAGTTTTCCCGGCTGATGTGATGCCCTATTGGTGGGAGATACCTGGTTGGGAATAACCCCGCTAGGCGACGGTAGTTCGTCTCAGGATCTCTTCAGCCAGCGGGAGAACATTGCCGCCACCTCCCAAGGAAAGACATGCACTACATTTATGGGACTAATGACTACCAGTTGATGCGCTCGAATTACTAATGAATCAATCAATTAATGTCAAAGCAGTAGAGGATCATTCTAATAACATTGTAATGAGAAGAAGAAGGGAAGAAATTTGAAAAGGAGGAGGGAAGGAAAGGAAAATATGAGAGAAAATCTCGTAAGCAGAAGGGAGCGCAACGTAGCAGAGAAAAACGGAAAGAGAGAGAGAGAGCGATCGGTTTTTCAAGCGCAGGTTGTACTCTGAACCAAAGCGTAAAGGAAGCTATCGACTTTAATTTCCATTCGAGCTGGCTGTGACAATGGCTGGAGTCTCATTTCACAAGACCCCTTGGGGAATACTTTTTTTCATAAGCGGAAACCGCTTTCCAATCTCATTCGGAGAGATTCCGAGGCCCGATAGTCAATTAGACATCGAACACATCGCTGGGCAACGCGTTCTGCGTTGTAGAGCTCACATCACTGCCTTTCTGAACCTTTCTGAGTTTCCTCGCGGCAAAAAATCACAGTCTGAAGTCGCAAGTAGCTCATTGGCTGCGATGTAGTTATCATGTGATCTTGTAGTGCAAAGCCTTGTACATTCTACTAATTACTGCGACCCGCACTAATTACTCTCTTTCTCATAATAATTTATTTAAACAAGTTACTATTTATTATTCACCTTCCCAAACTTCGTTTAGTATTCATGTCTAATGTATAATTTATTTTTACTCCCATTATTTTCAGGTTGGAAATGTTTGCGGGTCGAAGAAAAATGTATACGAGTACATACGCGAGTCGACAACAGGATTTCAAGCATGAAATTTTACGTAGGGAATTTCTGTTATAAATCTGAATTACTTGAAATGAAGAAATCATATTCATCTTTACGAACAATATTTTAATTTTGTTTCAACAGTTTTTACCTACAATCCCGTAGCTCCGATGTGATCGCGAGGAGCACAAACATCGCATACAATTCAATATTTACGAGCACATTCATACAGTCCTTATTGATTTTTCATGGCCAAGATTCCTTTTGATTCTTATTGTTTATTCTTAAATAACTCTGACACAACTTGGTCTTCTTACATAAATTATTTTAAAAGATTATTCACTTTCCTTCGGTCTCCTCACCATCCTTGCCGGTAATGCTTGCCTGCATGCTTCCCGGCAACGGCTAATCCTTGATTAAATTATTAATTCGAAGTCCAACATTTACTTTATTATATTTTAAATGTGAGGTTGTTTACGAATTTTTTAGAGATATTAAACAATGTAAACCAGTGAACAATACATAAGTATTCTGGTAATGTCAAGACACCATTTCTGCGAGTTTGTATAATCTGCAATAGCAAGAATGTTTCCGAGTTTCAAAAATTACATTTTGGTGGGCTTAATCTAAAGTGTTGAAAAAGCAGCAAAGAAAAAGGTTTTTATCAATGCGTATATTATATTATTATTTATAATTATTATTATTATTAATATTATTATTATTATTATTATTATTATTATTATTACTATTATTATACATTATGTTAAACTTTTAAAAACAGAAATTAGGTTATTAGTTAATATTGCGTATTCGAAAACCAACTGGCATATAATCCATTGTAACTTAGATCACCTACAAATTGACAATTAATTAAATACATGCCTTGCTTTAAACACAAAGTCACTTGCCAACATAAACTCTACGGAGACTAATTCATTTTGTGTAGATGTTTAATTGTTAGATTCAAAATTGATGCAATCTGAATTCTGCTTGATTGTTACATAGTATTCGGATCACTTCAGTTGAATGAGGCAGAATTGTCTCCAAAAAGTTATATTTATACAATAAAACATAACTCAATAATGCAATATACCTAATGGTTCTGAACACGGCTGAGATTCCTGCAATTAGTTAATGATATATTTTAATGAATTATGACCATTGCATATGAAAGAGGAGACCGTCGTCGAGGGACTGGTGCAAAGTCAGCCATACAGTATATTTATGTATTTCACATGTGAACTTCACATGCAAACTCTGAACAATAAAACTAAAAGTAATTGTAATTCGTGGGTGTAAAGATCAAAGTTGTAGAATCTCAAGTAATATATCCGTTAGTAAATATCTGTAGATTCTTGGAAGGACCACCCTACAAATTCATAACGAAAATTATTTGTTTTTTCAATCGTAAAGAAATGTCGACCAAAACGGCGCAAAATAATTAAATCTACATAAAAGCAGCGTCCAAATTAAATCATGTTAAAGTAGTTTAGAACAGAACAGACAAATGTGACCATTACAAAAAAAATTCACTGGTTTTAATATTTTTTTAAATTTCCAAACTTACACTCTAACGCGTCACAGAAACGAAGTAAAATGCAAAATAGTATATAAAACAAAGTCGTATGGCTTGTATTTTATTATGATTTTCTGTCAATCATTCTGTGCCACCAGGGAAGAATCGTCTATATGCAAAAAGCTATTTCACTTTCTAAGCGACCTGAGAGAGTAGAGAGCAAGAACGTTCTCCCTTAGGTTTCGATCTCTTCTTTCATCATCTTGTTCTTGTAAATTTCTTAAAAATCACGCAGTATATTCATTCAATAGGATAAACACAAATGCATATAAACCTACGAGGGAATACAAGCAATACGAGTATACTGAAATTGAATTGAAGACCCCTTTAGGAACACTAGTATACTTGTATACTAGTGTTATCACTAGTATACTTTTCATGTGTTTATAGCACAACGAAAAGCCAACACTTGTAATAATTCCATTTTATTCGCATAGTCTATTCAAAATTTTGTTATTCACCCGAATGCCCAAAGAACAAAGTCAACACAGTCAACAAAGAACAAAAACTTACAGCAAGTTTATATTATTTCGAAACACACTATGTGATATTACCCTCGTGAATGAAATAATGAAACATAAGAGAGAAAGAACCGCACGTGCGGACGCCTGATAACGCCGAGAATCGGTGGGGACGTGATGAAAAATGTGAGTATGAGGCCGGTTAAAACGGAGCAATGGCGCTTGTTGACCGCGAAAACGAATAAACGATATCTTTGATGAGAGATCATTTGCGTTGTCAAGAATGAACGTAGGCAAACGAGCGATGGCGGACGTTTTAAGATATGAGCAGAAAGTTATGTGAATCCGGCGCTCCCATCCATTTCAGAGCTATGTATTCTTAAGGTATTATATTGCTGCTCATGGCTTTGACCGGGAGGTGGACGGGTCATTAACTTGTGTCGATTAGCGTTGACAAACTTTCTTGAAATTTAAGGGAAAGAATGTAAATATGTAAGTTTGTAGAGTTAAAGAAAAGTAAGAATTTGATAAGGTGGGTATCAGTAACGTCTTGTGAATGGAAATTGTGGTGAAAACCAGACAAAATTACAGATGTTACACTAAAAACTTCCAAGAAAAAAACAAGATGATAGTTTCCAAAACAGTGTCAGATATTTTGATAATATTTAATAGGATAATTACATAATCAGATATAAGCAATTTTAAACTTCATTGTTAATTTATTGATAAAATACGTCAAATATATTAAACAATCAGGGAGTAATAAACAATGTCTCTAGAGATAGTAGTCTTCAGAGTTTTTGCACAATTTGTTTTTCTGCATAATATTATGTATGTCTTTCAAGGAAGTGTTGGATTGCATTCTGTACGAGGATGGAAGCCAGTGAGGAGGAATATTAAAATGCTTGTAGTTTTGCAAACGGGGAAGCCCTTTAAAATAAGCAATTCAACGTTGAAATTTCTATAGACTTTATAATTCCAAGTCGATTTGGTTCTAAACGTTAGAGCAGAATTGCATTTTTCTATATTTTCCATATCAATATTTCCAAGTACACATGCTTTAATTATGCTTAATTCATCCGTAGCAGGGAACAACACATCTAGGAAATAAAAACAAGAGAGCACCTAGCCCCTCTTAGCAATGATTTCTCGTCGTTGTTATCAGGAAACAAATAATTACGAAATAAATAATCGAATAACTTAATCGAAACCACAGTATTCAAAATAAAAATATCGATAACCGGCTTCGGAAAGACGCCAAACGTATGTGTAACTTAATACTGTTGCTACTAGAAGCCAGCACATTATAAGCGGAACCATAAGCGTTGTGCAAAAACTCTTTTGATTGAACTTCACACAAGATTCGACGCTACGCTAATTATAAACGTTAGCCATTTCGGTTAAGTGTAAAAACTGTCTATTTTGCAACAGCATGGCACTACGTGCGGTGAATAAAACGTACCTCTAAGCTAAAGTAATCTGGCTCCTATCACAAGTGAAAAGATCAGTTCAACTGCTCCGTATTTCAATAAAATATGGCAAAGTTACCACAACACACACACACACACACACACACACATATCTCCTATATATCAGATGGGTGTCAGTGTTGCGTGAACTTCTCGCATGACGTTGACATGAACTGGTCAATGAAGTTATTCGCCCAAGACCCAGAAGCGCGTCACATCTCATAGAACCAAAGTGCAGGAAGCTGGTACAAAATGCTCTTTGCTGGAGTGCCAAGACGCCATGGTAAGAGATTCTTTTTTAATTCTAAAATCGCTGTAATAACTGAAATTCGAACAAACACTTCGCACTCGCAGAAAATTGCATCGTGAAGGAAAAAAGCATCGTAAGAAATATCAAAGACTTTCAGCATCAAAAGAATTGTTCGTATCGTCAGTGGGGCTCTCAGCGCCTCCTCCCCTTGGCAATACTATTGTTAGCTTGTGTGGACGAACGTAATAGAAGAATAAGAAACGTGCGCGATCATTCCTTCCTCTTCCTTGTTCTATTATCTCCCGTTACTTACACACACTGACCTCCTCGTGCTCTGCACTATCATACGTGTCGGGAGCTTAGAGATTGTTCCGTGCCCTGCACTATCATCCTATCATACGGGCTTGTTCCGTCTGGGGGTGATGCCCCGCTGGTGGGAGATGCCTGGTAGGGGAAAATACACACAGACCGACGGGTAGGCCGGCGCCGGACCTCGCCATCCACCGGGGGAAGATCACCGCCGTCTCCCGCGACAAAAACATGCACTACGCCGACGGGGCTTTAATGACCTTAGCAGCTGCCGCGCCCGGAATCGCCTGAGGCAAGTGGTGGCCCGAGCACCACCGGTCGCCGCTTGTCGCGGGGCGCGGGCGGCACGGCGGCCCATCGGCCGAGGAAATGAAGCGTGGGTGCGGTCGGCCGCAATCTCTCCGCCGCACGCCCTGGCCCGTCCCTACCCACCCATACCCTCCATCCCTCTCTTCCGTTGCCTGCGGCGCTCACGGGCGTTCGCAGAGTCTAATGGGCGCTTTTCGAACCCCTTCTGCCCGAGAGGCGCGAACTAAACTTGTTCCTCTACGGATAGAAAGCCTGCTCTCATCTCTGTTATTCTCTCACCGCTTTATCGGCAGTGACTCTGACCGAGAAGCCCTAGGATTCGTGCTCCATTATGATGCATTTTAGCTAAACAGCTTTGTTTAGTACATCCGATGTATGAAGGGGAATTCTAGCGGCTGAATGCTCTGATCAGTAGTTATCGTTGATATTTCTTCGATCAATTCAGGAGAAGCAAATTCAGGAGAAATATCCTAACAAATGGGCCACAGACCACGAGCCATCCTTCGTCTCTTTTTCTTGTTCTTTCCTCTCCATTTACTATCAAAAGGTATACTTATGTACACCACATTACCATACAATGTGACAACACTACCACATACGTATGTCATGTTTGTTGACCACTCGAGTCCTTCGAGCTTCTCTTGACTGGGGTAGTGCCCTTTTGGAAAGAGAAACCTGAAAAAAGAGACCCTTTTCCAAAGGGCCAAGTTAAGCGCCAAAACTCACGCACCAATTGGGAAGGAACAGTGTCACCGCCCGACATATAACATTCATTACACTTACGGGACAAATTACCATAGCAGTTGACGTGACCGGAAAAAGTCAATCATAACATCAATCACGCTTTTCTGTTATCTTACATGTTTCGCAACAATATTTAATTAGTCGTGCTCACACGATGTACGCTGGCAACAAACGCTAAGCAAACCAATACAAAGTCCTTCCGCGACCCTTAATCACGAGGGAGTGAGTTTACACGTTAAACTACAGGCTTCCAGCCCTGCTATCTACCCCGCGAGAGCGAGTGCATGTGGTACTGCCTCGACTCTACTCTCCGCGGCGCGCCGCCATCGCCCCTTGGCGCCCCGCCTCGCCCCCCACACCCACAAGCGCCGCCCGCCGCCGTCCGTCGCCCTCCGCCCGGCTGCCATCCAGCCTTCGTTAAATTCAAACGCGTCGGTCAGAGCGCCACCCATTGCGTTCATCCATAGTCATGGCTTCGCCCCTAGGGGCGCTCCAATCGCGCCGAGACACGCTTCGGAAAGGATCTCGGCGGCGCGGTGGTGGGAGGCGGTGAGGGTGAAAGACGAGCGAGGGGGCGGGGCGGTCCGCCGAAATAAACGGCCCGGGGCGACCTCCGGAAATGGAGCGGCGACTCCTCCGGGGGCGTCGGGACGCCCGGCGTCGCCTGGCGTCGGCCTCGCGCCGCACCTCGCCGTCGCGCGCAAATGAAATGCAAAATACGAAGTAAATAAAACCGCCTCCCGACGCGCCAATCCTTTAAATTAAAAAAGGGACCTCGGTGCGATTTCCAGGCAAGAGAAATGGGGTGGATAATTGAATAAATTTTTGGCTTTTGTTTCTGGGTTTGATCTTCCTCACTCGGCTAAATGGGTGCAATGGTGTCAGTATTTACACCACTGCTACTACAATATTTCAGAGGAGTTAAAAATTCGGGTTTTTATAACATTTATGAATAAAATTTCTGTTGTTTTGTGATGCAAAAGAGGAAATAATTGACTCATAAATTTTGACGGGTCTTTGTATGATACTTAAAATATTTGGATTAAAATAGACTGGAAGTTTGAAGCTATGACATATATTAGAGGAAAAAATGTGTACAGTTAGGCACAGTATAAATATGGAAACACAGATATTGAGAGAGTAGTGGTAGGTAAAATGAGGGAGAGACAGAAAAGGGGCAGAGGGTGAAGAAGAGAAAGGGAGGAAGAGGGAGAATGAGTAAGGAAATATAACGAAAATAAAAAAATAAAAGACGAATGAAATCTTGTAATATTCATTTAAATGTTTTAATTATAGATTTCTTAAGCTGAATGTGACATTAGAATCCAATTATTGTTACAAGTAAAACATATATTTGTAAAAAAATTTAATAGACTGCGAGAAATATTATAATGATAATTTTCTTTAGTTTTTCAGAACACAAATGTGATCTCTTCAAATTTAAATTTATTGCTTTACAAGCAGTTATACATTTGAAAACCTCAATTATATAAATTTAAAATTAACTTTTAATCGCTTTAAATAATGCATTTGCAAATTAATTATTCGGTTATCGGTTTGGTACTACAATTTATAACTCATATATATCATAACATATGCGTTCTGCGGGATACCATGCTTGTCGCCGGAAAAATAATGTAGAATTTATTGGATACAGTTGCAAAGGACACTTTAAAATGTTAACAGCGATTCAAATTTATTTTAAAAATTTATGTTTTTTCATATATCGAGTTCATTTGTTGCTTATTGTCATTATGTATTCAACAAAGCATTTATAATTTCATCTTGATGTCTCTTAGAATTTGATATGGACTTTCTTCTGGCACGTTTGTTTTTAGCTATTCCGAAATCATTATACGTCGTTTGATAGTAAGAAATAACGAATAAAAATCCATATTGTACAGGTAGTTGTAAAAATATAACTTTCTGCAAAATAGTTTTTCAAAATATTACTTTTTAAAAAATAAATGAAGGAAGATAATACCAATATTTATTCGTCTAGCTCTCCTTGATATACTGATTTACGTATTAACTAAATTTACTTTTGTATTTACCCTCTTACCTCTTCATTTATATATATATATATATATATATATATATATATATAAACAATATATTTCTTTATTTCATATACGAACTAAACTGTTTAATTTAGACTAATTTTTACAAAATTTACAAGAAAGTACAAATTACAAAAAATATCAATACAAAACGTGCATTGAGAGAGGTATTGAAACGTTTCATTAATAATTTTGTACTTTCATTTTCAGTTCATTTTAAGTATTGGTTAAACCAAGTCTAATATATTTAATTCATAATCGTTTATAGATTTGCATATTCCGCTGATTGCGTTGTACAATGAATGGTAATTTTTTAATGAAAATACATCTGCCCTCCTGGGTCTCTTCGGAATCTAAAATCTCATTTGGCCAAATATAGAGGGATGTGACGTCAACATGACAAATACGTGTATCGACAAAGAGGGTATTCTTACAAATGAAGCAGTGATGTCTAGGAGTCAACACATGCAAACGTTAGGATCCTTGACACTGTGTTCCGAGAAGCATGTCATTAAAGTTGAGCAGCGAACATATGCAAAAATTAAATTTCTGCGTGAAAGAAAAGCTCGTGACTGTCAGCCCGAGCTATTAGAAGCAGAGCTTTCGAACTGTTGCACATTGGGTGAAGGACGCTTAGCTTCAAACGTGGACGCTTAGCAACTATTTCCCTGCCGCCCAATAGACGTCTAGCGTCTGCTCACACAGAGATGCAAGTAGATGTCATTGAACACTGTTTTTTAGACGAAAGACGTTGAACTATGGCGGAATTATCTGCATATACTGGTATGCCTACATCGACAATTTTTAGAATTTTACGGAATGATTTGAAGATGCGCAAAGTTTCTGCTTCAGTTTTAACTGAGGTCGACAGGAGTCGACAGGACATCTACCGTATCAATATGGAGCGATTGCAACATGAAGTAAACGAGATATTGAATCGCATTATTGCAATTGATGAAACAAGATCACGAGCGTATGAGCCAGAATTAAAGAGGCAATCAAATAAATGACATCGTTGTGGTTCACCACGAAAACAAAAGTCACCAACAATGGTCATGCTTGTATAGATTATAACAGCCAATGTATTCTCGTGCGCCATCCTGTTCCTGAGGGCCAAATTGTCACTGCCACATACTACAGATCATTCCTGCTGTACACTCTGAGACGTACAGCGCGGAGGATTATTGCATCCGGAGCTTCTCCACGATGCAATAATCCTCCATGATAATGCAACAAGCTACACTGCAGCCTGTGTCCACGACCTTGGCGCGGGAGATCTTGGAACACACTCCGTGCTCCCCTGATCTCAGTCTGACTTTCTTATTCCACAAATGAAGACGACGGTTAGCGAACTGAGAGGACATCCTAACAGCGCATCGACAAGAGATGGCGCGCATAGCCGAATCACACAGCTGGTAGTATTCAACGCTTTTCTCATCGTTGGAAAAGATGTGTGGACGCCTTGGGGGATGATTTTGAAGGTTGTTAGCTCATAAGAGATACGTAAGTGTTACACATACTGTCTTGTATTGTGCATATATAAAACAAATAAATACTCAATTTTACATTCTCTTACTTTCTGTAATTTAATATTATTAACAAAACATTCGTTTTTGAAAATATTTTTTGTACTTATACTTATTAATTTTTTATCTGTGTTCTTGAAACTTTGAGCGAAAACAAAACGTTGCTTCATAATTGACATTTTTATCATTACCTACATCAAGAAATATATCGACTCTTTTAAAATATTTTATTAGCATCTAACACGGGATTCCCCTACAAAAAATTTAACGATTCTTTTAATTTTGCACTTAAATATCTGTATTCTTGACAAGCTACATGTCACCAACGCTGCCGAGCTACTCAACTCGAGAGAAGTTGGCAGTAAAACGTGTCTGAACAACTTAAGAAAGTTACAATATTTTCCAGAACACGAAGAAAAGTATTCCTCGCGAATTTCTGTGGCTTTCACCAGGGAAATTTCTGTCATGCTCGTTTCACAGCCGTCCTCTGTCGCATCCCCCCCTCCCGGATGACGCGCCGCGCCACTTGTAATGAACAAAGAAAGTCTCCCAACTTCAGACGTTCGCGCTTCACCCCGCTTCGCCCTCGCTGCGACAGCACTTTCGAGTCCCCGTCACTCACTCCGCCTCGCCTGGTGTCTTCTCCCCGCCCGTCCCCGCCTCGGCTCCCCGTCCTGCTTCCCGCCGCGCTCCCGCGCTTGGCCACACGGCTCCCCGCCCAGGCTTCCCGGCCGCTCTCCCCGTCACAGCCTCCCTCCTCGGCTCCACGCCCGAGCCCCTCCTGCTCTCCGCCCGGCTCCGCCGCCCCGCTCCGGCTGGCTCCGCCGCCCCCGCAGCTCCCGCCGCTCGCCCCGGTCCCGCCGCTGCGGCTCCCAGCGCCCGGCTCCCCCGCTCCCGGCTCCCCCGCCCGCCGCCAGCCCGCCATCGCTAGCCCCGCTCGTTTCAATATGTGTGCATCACAAGTGGAACACACTCCGATATTCTCCTCGTTCTCACGCGCGTTCTCTACCACGTCACAATTTGCCCCACCTCGAAACCATAGTTCCCCCACCGCCAACCACCCGTGACCCACCATCTCTTCGTCCTCCGTCCACGCCCAGTCTCCGTCTTCTCTTCTGTTCACCTACACACCAATTCTCGAAACCAGTTGTTACCGTTCACCACCCCTGACCCAACCACTGCCGATATCAGCGGTTTGCGGTCGCGCCCCAACTCATTTCGTCATACGCTTATCTCCTACGTCCATCTGCTACTTTTCGTTCGAGCTGCCCGTCACACGCCCCGTCTTTCTCGGTGGCTATGGCCCGCCTTCTTCTTAGTTTCGCCCAATATGCTCCCCCGTCCCCAGGCGCGCCTCGCCGCAACTCTTGCCGCGACAGTCAGAGAGCAGAATGGGTTCTGGGGCTGAGCTGGGGTGTGGGCCAGGGGCGTGGAAGGAAGCGGGCGGAATCAAGCTTCTTGCTGTGGGCGCCGGGGGAGGGCGGGCGGCGGGGCTGTGGGCGGGCGGCGGGCGGGGGCGGAGAAGAGGGCGGTGATCAGACTTCTGCGTGGCGCCGGGGGAGGGCGGGCGAGGTGGGTGGAATAAGAACAGCGGGGACGGGGCGGACGTGCGGAAGCCGGGCCGTTAGTAACGATACTGCAACTCCAAAGCTGACGAGCGCCGCGATACTGAACACGAGATCAAATACTCGCGAGAAGCGAAATATACGAACTAAAGGATGCCGCCCCGGCACTCAAATAGGCGGCCCCCACCCTCAGCACCCCCAATAATATACTAGAGAAGCGAACTGGCGAGGCGGACGCCAGGGTTAGGGTGGTAAAGACGAGAATTTAGTAGAGGGAAGGGTAATGAAAAAATGTAAATGAAGAAGGAAATAAAGGTGAGAAATGGACAGAGGAAAAAAGATTGAAAAAGGAACAAAAGTATACAAAAAATCGTCGATGATTGATAATATAAAATCTAACATAGTCAGTTAATAAAAAATATAAATTAAAATGGACTGGAGGCAAACAGAATAAGTGAGAAAATGGAAAGTGATTCTAAAGCGAAAAAGAAATGAAAAGTCCAAAAGCAGTCATTAACAAGTAAAATATGAATTAACCTATACAAAGAAGAAAATATTGCAAAGAAAAAGTATCTAGAAAGAAGATAACATAAAGTAAAAACAAATGTAGTGGTAAAATACCATAGGCCTACCGCTCAAACGTTGTCTATGAAAAGAAAAAATCCAAGACCATATTGTTGAAAATTGTCCTAAGAAAGGAAAAAGTTGATTCGAGAAGTAAAATGAAAAGAAACAATCTCAAAAGAAACACTCACACACATGATGACAAACGAGCATTAATAATAATATACCGTAAATTGGTGTGATTTTGTTACCAGGGGGCGATTTACATATCTCCTTGACACTATCTTTATGTGATGTAGCAGTCTACGCGCGTCAATAGACATATTACTGTTTCATAAGATTCATAACTGTGGCTGTGTTTTGTTCTAAAATCTTTGTTATTGTGAAAAAGTTCGTGCGGTGGGAAATTTTCAAGCTGAGGCCAAGGCATATATTTTATTGAATTATCTGGCAAGAGGACTCTGTAAAAAGGGAAACATTCTAACTTAAAATGTCAGAGAGTTTTGTGATCATTTGGTGAATGTCGTAACTTCGATAACAGGCCAAATTAGATAAACGTCAGCAAGTCTTTTATCCTTCAAATACATAATAAGAGAGTCCTGGATAACATTTGCAACATTGTGATATAATTGAGCATCAGAAACATTTGGTCAGAACTTTAGAAGTATTGAAAGGTGCAATGACAGTTGCTTTATATTACATAATGTAGCATGTAATAGAAAGAGTGTTTAATACCCGTATTACACAATTTATTTGACAAAACCTACTTATCAATGTCACCCCCAATATTTACTACTAAATAAAATGAAAACGTCTGTCGAATTTACATGAGGGTTAAAATTGACATTATTATGATTAAAACACGCCTTTTAATGATCTTTGAAAGTCACCAAATCAAGGATGACTAAAATATTTAAAAAACCGACCTATCAAAGATGTGAATCGTATTAGCTATATCATTTTGTACGTATTCTTCGACATCCACGCATCTGATACAATTCTCAAAAGTGCAATTTTCAATCATGTCATCGCATTCTACCTCATTAAAAAAACTAAATTATCATTGAAATACGATGGAACAAATAATTAACAAAAAGAACAAGGGAAAATAAAGGAGAATAATACAAATAAGAGAGTTTATGGAAGTCGAGTGCCAGAACTAAATATCTTTAGTGTCAGCCAAATGCATCACAACTGCTGCAAGGGGTGCATAAACCTCATTCACTGCACCATTGGCGCGCAGGCATTGATATATAGACACAGCCTTGAGAAGCATTTGTGTCGCATAAGATACTCAATGGGTATCATAAAAACTATCGCACCTCGTAAAAAACGGTTAATTATACGAGACAGATTGTAAGAATTGCATCTCTGACTATCAGTGATTTCCAAATATTGGTAAACAAGGAATAAGGGCAGCGAATGGAAGAAAGAAAATCAATTAAAACAAATTCCCTGAATCAAAATATACATATATGAAGTTATATTCGGCGGTTTCCAACACGACTTTTGTAAGAGCAGAAGGTAAACTGTAGAGGACTAAAAGGTTATTTTTTCTCAAAAGTATAGTTTTTATTATCCTTTTAATTATCAGTTCTAGATAAATTTTCAGATTTGTTTGTTCACAAAAATGCGTGAAATACTTGGAATGCCTATCCCAAAACAATGAAATTGTGAAAGTTGCTACGTCGGAACGCGGGAATGAAAATGATTACCAACAACTACGAAATGTCAAAAGTAAAGAATGAGTTAATTTCAAAAACAGCACCGACAAACTTTTCCTTTAACGTCCACAACCAACAGCACCCAGAGCTGCCCGCCATAAAACGCAGACGCTCATCGTCTCCACGTTCCGTGTGGCTTGGGACGTGGACCGGGTGCAGCGTTGGGAGCAAACAGGGTGGAAGCGGCGGCGCTTTTTGGCTCGGCCCCCGAAACACCCCCCCCCTTTCCGCGCCGGTCGCAACGCGACCCGCGCGCCCGGCGCGCCCGCCCCTTCCCCTCCAGCACACACCCACCCCCACGCCGCCGCACACCCAACGCGTGAGAAGAATCGAGCGGCTGGCAAACAGCACGGGGAGACCGTTCCGAGTTGCGTATTTGAGTGCGCGCT
Organism: Gryllus bimaculatus; assembly: GCA_017312745.1. Lineage (NCBI taxonomy): Eukaryota > Metazoa > Arthropoda > Insecta > Orthoptera > Gryllidae > Gryllus > Gryllus bimaculatus. The sequence continues at coordinate 27,750,995 of BOPP01000001.1, read as the reverse complement.
TTTATTTGTATCCGGAGTTGCAAACCAGACGGGACACTTCAACACGCGGCCGGCGTGCGGTGGCGAGAGACAACCTGGGCGATTCTAACAATTCCCTGTCACGGAACAGACAAAACAATCGCCACTGAGAGGGGCAGTGTTTTTTTTTCTTTTAAGGAATCAATTCGACTCGTCTTATTTTGCGCGGTGATGTTAGGCAATGAAACCTGTTCCTCTGCCTGTTCACCCAAATTTCGCTAAGCTGCATTCACAGCGAAAGAAGACTTCTTTCGGGCTCGAGAGTGTTTTACGTGCAGTGAACCTACATGGAACCTCACGGATAGCTCATTGGCAAGCGCGCCAACTTTCCATGGTGTGTTGGGACAGATAATTATATGTGCTTTCCGTGCAATGTTTCGGTGTCTCTTGCTGTGTGACGTTGAGGAAGCTCACTTATTAGGTTGAGTAGGCCAAAATACGGCATAAAGGTGTCTGTATTCTAACCCCATGTATCCCTTAACCAACGGCTGCAAGGTCGGGACCACGCTGGTAAGCCTTGGCCCCGTCAGGAGCTGTTGTACAAGTACAGACAGACAATCAGATATCGCATGGGGCAGCCAGCTTTACATTCTATCCGAAGGATGACCTACGAAAATTGTTTCCCTTAAAAATCCACTGCCTCTAATTGATTTGAACCCGCGATTTTGCATAATGGTCCGACATTCTGGCAGATAAACAGCTAAAGCCGTAAACATAAAAGAAAGAACCGTCAAAGATCGCAGGGCAAATTCCCCGCGCTTACGTAAGTGCAAGGCGTAGAAGTTTCAGCATCGCCAATGTGCGGAGAGGGGAGCAGTAAGGCAATGCCGGCTGCCGGCCATCGATGAAAATCGTCTCAAAATGTGAAAAATATAGACTTTTCTTTTCTTCAATCTGTTACTACAGAACACTTTTAAGAATTTCCCCGTACTTAAATATATCTCCTAATGTGAATTAAATGGCCGCTAAGAAAGATTCAATGCCGCAAGGTAACGTTCCCTTTTTCGCTGCCTGCGCTGACATGCAAATTATTTTGGATAGTTCCTGGTGTTAGTGTACATTTTACAATATTTAATGTAATTAAAGGCTTCGGAACATTTGAAAGTAGTGTAAAAAGTTTAGACGACATTTCCTTGCGTTCTTTAATGCGTTCTTTAATGCGTAGGTGTTATGAGCACGTTATTGTGAGTTGTGTATTGTGGTTTATTTCAAACTTTTGGAAGTCAGATTTGACAATCTCAATATATCGACGTCTTTCTCTTTTGTGCGCTTTTTCACTGACAGTAATGTTTTTTATTTAGGGAGTTTTAGTTATTTTAGCAAATTTAAGTGTTGGATAGTTGTTAGGTAAGGTAGATAAATACAAACATTCGTTAGTCGCAGTTAGTAAATAAATATTAATGCTCAAAAATAGGATCGTGTTGACCCACGTCAATATTGATAACATGTTTTTATTAAATAAAGAAGTAAAAAGTGTTATTTTTTTGTTTTCCTATAAATAAACCAGATAAACGTATGTAAAACTTTTTTCAACTACTTTCTTTCCTCTGTCACCAATTTATTACACAGAAGAAAACTATAAAGAAGGAATAATATCCAATAAAAACTAATGAAGTTAATTTCCTGGGAGTCTCTCTTCAAATTATCATTACGTCCGTTCTCTATTGCGTTCGTTCTCCAGCTTATGCCATTGCTTTAGTTATACCTTGACCCGCACTTTTATTTCCCATCAAACCCCTTCCAAACAGCATTTCTTCGAAGCTATTCCGAAGAACTCGTTCTATTTTCCGAGACTGTTTACACTTCCCAATGACGCAACATTCTAGCTCATCTTTATTCCGCTCCAGTTGCGTCTGCACGACACCCTCGTCTCTTAACCCTAACTACAGAGCGCGCCCCGTCCGCCCGCTACAGCCTGTTGCCTGAGCGCCCCTAGCCATATCGTCTCCGCCCCCGCCCCGCCGCCGTTGCCTATTTCGCCTGCGAAGCGAAAAATCAAACCGGCGGCGGCGCCGTGGGCGCCCGAAGCGGCTTACTCGTGTAGCTGTTCTTTCTCATGGAAATGCAGCCACTGCGCGGGGCCGGAGGCAGAGGCAGCGCTGGCGGAGGAGGTGGATGGGCAGAGGGAGATGAAGGTCAGTACGCTTTAGGCGAGGAGGCAGGTGAAGGTGAAGGTAGGGAAAGCACCAGGTATTACCACGAGCATTGTGCACACCAAATTCGTTGGGTATTCGACAAAGAGGGTATTTTACAAATGAATGCAGTGATGTCTAGGAGTCAAACACATGCAAACGTTTGGATCCTTGATATCTTGTTGGGTTTCCCGAGAACTATGTCATTCAAGTTTGAAGCGCGGGAACTATGCCAAAAATTAAATTGTGCGGTGGAAAGAAAAGCCTTCGTGATGTCAGCCCGAGCTATTAGATAGCAGAAGCTTCGAACAGTTGCACATTGTGGTTGAATAGAAGCTTAGCTTCAAACGTGGACGCTTACGCACATAATTTTCCTGCGCCCAATAGACGTCTAAAGCGGTCATGCTTCACACAGAGATGCAAAGTAGAATGTCAATTGACACTGTTTTTTAGAACGAAAAGTTGAACTATGGCGGTAATTATCTGCATATACTGGTAATGGCTACCGACAATTTTTTAGAATTTTACGAATGGATTTGAGATGCGCAAGTTTCTGCCTTCAGTTTTCCTGGAGGTCGACAGGAGTCGAGACATCTACCGTATCAATGATTGGAGCGATTGCAAACATGAAGTAAGCGAGAATATTGAAATGCATTATGCAATGATGAAAACAAGATCACGAGCGTATGAGCCAGAATTAAGAGGAATCAAATAAATGACACGTGTTGGTTCACACACGAAACAAAAGTCACAACAATGAGCTTGTATAGATTTATAAGCCATGTATTCTCGTGCGCTCCATCATGTTCACTGAGGCCAATTGTCACTGCACATGTACTAACAGATCCTTCCTGCTGTACTCTGAGTACGTACAGCGCGGAGGAATCGTCCGGAGCTTCTCCAGATGCATTAATCTCCATGATATAATGCAACAAGCTACACTCAGCAGCCTGTGTCTCACGACATTGGCGGGGAGATATTGGAACAAACACCTCGTGCTCCCTGATCTAGTCTGACTTTCTTATCACAAATGAGACGAGGTTAGTACGTGAGAGGAACTCCTAACAGGCATCGACAGAGATGGGCGCATTAGCGAATCACACAGCTGTAGTGGGAGTCCAAAATCATCAATTCTATGCGGTTGGAAACGAATGTGTGGACAAGGAAGGTTGTTAGACTATAAAAGATACGTAGTGTTACACACTGTCCTGATTGTGGCATATCTAAAATCAAAATAATATACTTCAATTTAACAATTCCTTACTTTCTGTAATTAATTTATAACAAAACATACGTTTTTGAAAATATTTTTTTAACTTATACTTATTAATTTTTTATCTGTGGGTTCTTGAAACTTTGAGCGAAACAAACGTTGCTTCAATAATTGACATTTTTATCATTACATACACAAGAATATATCGACTCTTTTAAAATATTTATTAGGCATCTAACACGGGGATTCCCTACAAAAAATTTTAACGGATTCTTTTAATTTTGGCACTTAATATTGTCTTCTTGGAACAGTACATGTACTGAACGGCTGGCCGAGCTACTCAACTTCGAGAGACGTTGGAGTAAAACGTGTCTGAACAACTTTAAGAAAGTTCATATTTTTCCAAACACGAGAGAAAAGTATTCCTCGCGAATTTCTCTGGGCTTTCACAGGAAATTTCTGTCATGCCGTTTCAACAGCCGCCTCTGTCGCATCCGCCATCCCCCCTCCCGATAGACGCGCCCGCGCCACTTGTAAACAAGATCTCCACTTCAGACGTTCGCGCTTCACACCCTTCGCCTCGCTGGCGAAGACTTCGTCCCCGTCCCCACCGCTCTCGCGGGCTCCCGCCGCTCCCGCCGGGCTCCGCCCGGCTCCGCTCGGCTCCCCGCTCCGCGCCGGCTCCCGCCGCTCCCCGCAGCTCCCGCCCCGGCTCGCCGCCGGCTCCCCGCCGGCTCCCGCCGGCTCCCGCCGCTCCCCGCCGGCTCCGCCCGGCTCCCGCCGGCTCCCGCCCCGCTCCGCCCGCTTCAGCCCGGCCATCGCCAGCCCCGCTCGTTTCAATTGCGTCACAAAGTGGAACACACTCCGATATTCTCCTCGTTTCAGCGCGTCTCTAACACGTTACAATTTGCACCTCGAAACCATAGTTGTCCAACCGCAACCACCCGGTCCACCATCTTTCGCCTCCGTCCCTGCCAGTCTCCGTCTTTCTTCTGTCACTCTACAACAATTCGAACCGTTTTCTCGTCCACCCCGACCCAACCATGCCATACATTTGCCCGCCAGACTCATTTCGTCACCTTATCTCACACAGTCCATGCTGCTATTCTTCGTTCGAGCTGCCGTCACGCCGCGTCTTTCCGGTGGTGCCCCGCTCTTTCTTAGTTTTCCCACATAGTGCTCCCCCGTCCAGGCGCGCCCGCCGCTACTCTGCCGCGACTGGAGCAGAATGGGTTTGGGCTAGCGGGGTGGGCGGGGGCGGGAGGAAGGGGGCGGGATCAGAGCTCTTGCGGTGGCGCCGGGGGGAGGGCGGGGCGGGGTGGGGCGGGGGCGGCGGGGGCGGGAGAAGAGGGGCGGGATCAGAGATTCTGGGTGGCGCCGGGGGAGGGCGGGGCGGGGTGGGGCGGGGGCGGGGCGGGGCGGGAGCGGGCAGGCGAACGCTCAATCCCGCTGGACGCGCGACGACCGGCCCACGTCACTCACGCGGCGGCGGCGCGGAGACGAACAAGGAGCGCCCGGCCTCATAGGCGCCCCCTCCCGCGCCCCGAAGAATGGCGAGGCGTGACGCCAGGGTTAGGGGTGGTAAAGAACGAGAATTTAGTAGAGGAAGGGTAATGAAAAAATGTTAATGAAAGAAGGAAATAAGGTGAGAAATGGAAGAGGAAAAAGATTGAAAATAGGAAACAAAAGTATGAAACAAATAATCGTGATGATTGGAATATATATCAAATCTAAATAGTTCATAGTTTAATAAAAAAATATAAATTAAATGGACTGGAGCAACAGAATAAGTGACGAAAATGGAAAGTGATCTAAAGCGAAAAAGAAATGAAAAGTCAAAGCAGTATAAAAGTAAAATTGATTAACTATACAAAGAAAATATTGCAAAGAAAAAGTATCTAGAAAGAAGATAACATAAAGTAAAAAAATGTTAGTGGTAAAATACCATAGCTACGCTGCAACGTGTCTATGAAAAGAAAAAATCCAAGACATATTGTTAAAAATTGTCATAAGAAAGGAAAAGTGATTCGAGAAGTAAAATAAAAGAAACAATCTCAAAAGAAACCTCACAAATGATTGAAAACGAGCATTAATATAATATAAACCTAAATTGGTGTGATTTGTTACAGGGGGCGATTTTATATCTCCCTTGACACTATCTTATGTGATGTTAGAGTCAACGCGCGTAATAGACATATACTTGTTTCATAGAATTCAAATGTGCTGTGTTTTGTTCTAAATCTTTGTTTATTGTGAAAAGTTCGTGCGTGGGAATTTCAAGCTGAGCAAGGCATATATTTTAATTGAATTATCTGGCAAGAGGACTCTGTAAAAAGGGAAACTTCTAACTTAAAATGTGAGAATGAGTTTGTGTATTGGTGATTCGTAACTTCGGATAAAGGCCAAATTAGATAAACGTCAGCAGTCTTTTATCCTTCATATACATAATAAGAGAGTCCTGGATAACATTTGCAACATTGTGATATATTGAGCATACAGAACATTTGGTTCAGAACTTGTAGAAGGTTTGAAGGTGCAATGACAGTTGCTTTTATATTATGCATAAATGTAGCATGATAATATGAAAGAGTGTTTAATACCGTATACACATTATTTGACGAAAGAATAATTATCAATGTCACCGCTCCTAATAGATTTTAACTACTAAATAAATGAAAACGTCTGTCGAATTTTACATGAGGGTTAAAATTGACATTATTATGATTAAAAACAGCCTTTTAATGAATCTTTGAAAGTCACTGACAAATCAAGAATGATAAAATATTTAAAAAACGACTATCAAAGATGTGAATCGTTATTAAGATATAATCATTTTGTACGTATTCTTTCGACATCCCCATTCTGATACAATTCTCAAAAGTGAATTTTGACAATCATGTCATCGCATTCTACCTCATTAAAAAAACTAAATTTATTGAATACGATGGAACAAATAAATTAACAAAAAGAACAAGGGAAAAATAAAAGGAGAATAATACAAATAAGAGTTTATGAAGTCGAGTGCCAAAACTATAATATTTTGTGTCAGCCAATGCACACAACTGCTGCAAGAGGTTGCATAAACTCATCACTACCATGGCGCGCAGGCATTGATATATAACACAGCCTTGAAATGCAATTTGTGTGCATAAGATACTCAATGGGTATCATAAAAACTATCCAACTGTAAAAAACCGGTTAATTATACGAGAACAGATTGTAGAATTGCATCTCTGACTATCCAGTGATTCCAAAATATTTGGAAACTAAGGAATAAGGGCAGCGAAATGAGACGAAAGAAAATCAATTAAACAAATTCCTGAATCAAAGATACATATATTGAAGTTATATGGCGTTTCCAACACGACTTTTGTAGAAGCATGAAGGTAAACTGTAGAGGATAAAAGGTTATTTTTTCTCAAAAGTATAGTTTTTTATTTCCTTTTAATTATTCAGTTTCTATGATAAATTTTCAGATTTGTTTGGTTCACAAAAATGCGTGAAATACTTGGAATGCTTCCCAAAACAATGAAATTGTGAAATGTACGTCGGAACGCGCGGGAATGAAAATGATTACCAACAACTACGAAATCAAAAGTAAAGACATGAGTTATTCAAAACAGCAGACCGACAACTTTTCCTTTAACGTCCACAACCAACAGCACCACAGCTCCCGCCATAAAACGCAGACGCTCATCGTCTCCACCGTCCGTGTGGCTTGGGACGTGGACACGGTGCAGGCGTTGGAGCAAACAGGGTGGAGCGGCGGCGCTTTTTGGCTCGGCCCCCGAAACCCCCCCCTCCCTTTCCGCGGTCGCAACGCACCCCGCGCGCCCTGCGCGCCCCGGCCCTTCCCCTCCAGCACCACCCCACCCATCGCCGCGCACACCCAACGCGTAGAAGATCGAGCGGCTGGCAAACAGCACGGCGGAAGGACCGTTCCGAGTTGCGCTATTGACTGCGGCGCTTGTTATTTGTATCCGGAGTTGCAAACCGAGAGGGACACTTCAACACGCGGCCCGGCGTGCGGTGGCGAGAGACAACCGGGCGATTCTAACAATTCCTGTCACGGAACAGACAAACAATCGCACTGAGAGGGCATGCTGTTTTCTTTTTTAAGGAATGCAATTCGACTTCGTCTTATTTTGCGCGGTGAGTTACGCAATGAAATCCGTTCCTCTCCTGTTCACCCAAATTCGCTAAGCTGCATATCACAGCGAAAGAGACTTCTTTCGGTCGAGAGTGGTTTTACGTCGTAACTACATGGAACCTCACGATAAGCTCATGGTCAAGCGCGCCAACTTTCCATGGTGTGTGGACAAGATAATTATATGTGCTTTCGTGCAATGTTTCGGTCTCTTTGCTGTGTGACGTGAAGGAGCTCACTTATTAGGTTGAGCTAGGCCAAATACGGCATAGCGGTGGTTCTGCTATTCTATACCCTGTATCCCTTAACACACGGGCTGCAAGTCGGGACCACGGCTGGTAAGCTTGGCCGTCAGGGAGTTGTTTGTAATAACAGAACAGACATCAGAATCGCATGGGCAGCAGCTTACATTCATCGAGGATGACCTTACAAAATTGTTTCCGCTTAAAATCGCACTGCCTCTAATTGATTTGAACCCGCGATTTTGCATAATGCGTTCGACATTCTGCGCAGATAAAACAGCTAAAGCCGTAAAACATAAAGAAAGGAACCGTCAAAGATCGCAGGGCAAGATTCCCGCGCTAGCGTAAGTGCAAGGCGTAGAAGTTTCAGCATCGCAAATGTGGCGGAAGAGGGGAGGCATGTTAGATGCAATCTGCGGCTGCCGTGCCATCGATGAAAATCGCTCACAAAAGTGAAAAATATAGACTTTTCTTTATTCTTCACTGTAACTACAGAACAACTTTTAAGGAATTTCCCCGTACTTAAATATATCTCCTAATGTGAAATTACATGCCCCACCTAGAAAGATTCAATGCCGAAAGGTAAGTCCCTTTTTTCGGTGCTGCCGCTGACATGCAAAATTTTTTGGAAGTTCCTTGGTTTAGTGTATACATTTATACATTATTTGAATGTAATTAAAGCTTCGGAACATTGAAAGTAGTGCTAAAAAGTTTAGACGACATTTCCTTGCGTTCTTTACCGTTCTTTAATGCAGTAAGGTGTTAATGAGCACGTTATTGTGAGTTGTGTATTTGGTTATAATTCAAACTTTGAAGTCAATTTGACATATCCAAATAATGAGTTTCTCTTTTGTGCGCCTTTTTCACTGCAGTAATGTTTTTTATTTAGGGGTATTTAGCAAATTTTAAAGGTTGGTAGTTGTTAGGTAAGTAGATAATCAAACATAGTTAGTCGCAGTTAGTAAATAAATATTAATGTCAAAAATAGATCGTGTTTGACACCACGTAATATTGATAACAGTTTTATTAAATAAAGAAGTAAAAAGTGTTATTTTTTGTTGCTTTCTATAAATAAACCAGATAAAACGTATGTAAAACTTTTTTCAATACACTTTCGTTCCTCTGGTCACCATTTATTACACAGAAGAAAAACTAATAAAGAAGGAATAATATCAATAAAACTAGGAAGTTAATTTCTGGAAGCGCTTCTTCAGAATTATCACTTACGTCCTTCTCTATGCGTTCTCGTTCCAGCTTATGCCATTTCTTAGTTATACCTCGGACCGCAACTTTTTATTTCCCATCAAACCCCTTCCAAACAGCATTTCTTCGAGCTATTCGAAAGAACTCTTCTACTTTCCGCAGACTGTTTACCATATTCCAATGACGCAACATTTAGCCTCATCTTTATTTCCGCTCCAGTTTCGTCGCACGACACCTCTCGTCCTTAAACCCTAACTGACAGAGCGCGCGACCCGTCCGCTACAGCCTTGTTCCTGAGCGCCCCAGCCATATCCGGTTCTCGCCCCGCCCGCGCCGTTGCCTATTTGCCTGCGAGCGAAAAATCAACCGGCGGCGGCGCCGGGGCGCCCGCGAAGGCGGCTTACTCGTGTAGCTGTTCTTTCTCATGAAAGTGCCCACTCGCGGGCGAGGCGAGCAAGCGTGCGGAGAGGTGGATGGGCAGACGGGAGATGAAAGGTCAGTACGCTTTAGGCGAGGAGGCAGGTGAAGTGAAGGTAGGAAGCGAGCCAGACCAGTAGAGCAGCAGGTGGTGACCGGGCGGCAGTGGGGCGAGCGGGGCGGCAGCGGGGCGGCAGCGTGGGCCGGCAGGGGGGTGGCGACGAGGGCGGCAGCGGTGGCGGCAGCGGCAGCCGGGGCGGAGCGGGGGCGGCAGGCGGGGCAGGCCAGCGGGGGCGGCAAGCGGGGCGGCTAGCGGGGCGCGGCAGACGGGTGCGGCAGCGGGGGCGCAGCGGGGGCGGCAGCGGGTGCAGTGGGTCGTAGGGGTGCAGCGGGTGGCAGCTGTGGGGCGAGCAGGGGTGAGACAGTGGAGGCGCAAGCGGGCGGCAGTGCGGCGGCAGCGCAGGCGGCGCAGCGGCGATCGGGCGGCGAGCGGGGGCCGCAGCGGGGGCGG
>BOPP01000001.1:27691484-27741087 GCA_017312745.1 Gryllus bimaculatus | reverse complement strand
AGCGGGGGGCGGCAGCGGGGGCGGCAGCGGGGATTGTTGCGGCGTCGACAATACTGGTGGAGGATTGGAGGGATGGCGAGAAAGCGTGGGGCGGTAGGGGTGGTGAATGGGGAGAGGAGACAAAGGAGGGAGAGGAGGCGGAAGCGGAAGACGAAGTGGAGACGGGAAGGAGGGATGGTGCGAGAGCGTTAAAGAAGCGAAAGAACAAGACCTATGTCCCGACGGCCTAGTGCCCAGCTCCTCCGTCTTCCTGCGTGGTCAGTAGCTGTCACTTAATGCCTCATCGCCGGTTTCTTTGCGTCCACGCGCAATAGCTGTCAATATGCTCGTTTTTCACGAATACGAGGTTGAGTTTCATGTGCTTCCAAGGAAATTTGTCAGAGTATTTCGGTATTCTTGCACGAGTGATGAAGATCGAGAAAGCAAATAATGAATTCCCAGTGGGTGAATTACATAAGAATAATAAACCTAATAAAAATCGGTTATTATTTTTATCACAACTAATCGCATGTAACACCGGAAAAACGTCTGAACTACATCACACAAAATTGTTTTCTGAAAAGTAGCAAGCACTCTGATTAAGAATAAAAAAATAAAATGCTGTCGTATATCACTGCAATAAATTAAATGATTTAACGAACACAATATTTGTTAATTCTGTAATAATGTAGTTTTGTAACAGTTCTTTACACACCAAGAACATGAAAAAATTGCAGTTCCAAAACACAAATGTGAATAGCAAATATTTATTGGCGAATGGCCTATGTGACTTACTGTCACCCCGCTTGCCGTAGCGTCAGCTGCCTCGGAAGCAGTGACATGAAAATAAGAATTCAGTCGGTTCTTGCTAAAATGAATAGGGTGAATGGCCCAATCAAACATTTGCTTTTCTCAGCCAGAATCGAAACTTTGTTTTTCAATTTTCACTTATCCCCGATTTCCTGTGTATCTAATGAAACACGAATTACAAATTTGTTATAAAATTCCTTTTGTCAAAATAACCAAACTCCCCACTCCTCTCGCAAGTATTGAAGCTAGGGCTTCACAGAACGTGCACCGATAGTACCCGTCCGATTCTCCCTGGTTACACCGTGTTACTCGTCCTCCTCCTCCTCCTCCTCCTTCTCCACATCCACTTCACTCCACTTCCTCCACCGTCGCCAGCGGCGCGGGGCGCGTGAGAACGCGATTCGGCAACGCGCGAAACATTTCAATCGAGAATCCATCAAGAGCGTCTTGGGCGCGGAATGGCGCACCGCGGAGTCAGGGGCCGATCGAGCCCCTCCCCGAGCGATTCTTCGGCGCGTTATCTCCCGCCGCGCGCGCTTCAGCTTTTATTCTCTCTGCGCCGCTCCACGAGCCTCGGCCGAGCTCAGACTTGTCTCACGTTGTCGCTGTCTCTGCAGCAACTCTGACTGGCAAGTCCTAAAGTTCGCGGGACGGTTTCCGAGAATAGCTACTTGGCTGGGATCCATGAAGCCGCTGTCTGGAGGAGAATTCTAGCGGCCGGCTTCTCTGAGTAGTTTGCCGTGGTTTCTCCGATCAACACCAGGCGAATGCCAGAGCAGTACCCTAACAAATAAGGTCACATACCACGCGCGATCTTACCTTCCTCTTCCTATATTCACCCCTTGCACGCTCACACAACTCAGTAAATGATAGTTACAGGTGAAACCACTGTTCACAAAATATAAAAATATTTTAATCTGTGAAAATAGAGCGCACTAGGGCTAACGTCGTGAGTAAAAGTGCCGGGAACCATTAACTCGAGACGTGTCTGTCTGTCTGTCTGTCTGTTGTCTGTCTGTCTGTGTCTGTCTGTGTCTGTCTGTGTCTGTCTGTGTCTGTCTGTGTCTGTCTGTGTCTGTCTGTGTTTGTCTGTCTGTATGTGTCTGTCCTGTCTGTCTGTCTGTCTGTCTGTCTGTCTGTCTGTTGTCTGTCTGTCTGTCTGTCTGGTCTGTCTGTCTGTCTCTCTCTCTCTCTCTCTCTCTCTCTCTCTTACTCACATACATGCCCTATACCACGCTGCAGGAGACTAGTCGGGAGCTCAGAGCTTGACCCGGCGGAGAGCTGCCCTTCTGACTGAAGATACCTGGGTGGAGAAATCCTCCGGAAGCGGAGGACTGCTCATCTTCCAAAGTAAAATATTAACGGCACTAACGGGGCTAATGACCATAGCAATTGGCGTTCCCGGAAACCATCAATCAATGAATCCACTCGGCTATTCCACCACGCGAGTTGCTGACGTCGTCTCGCACGTAGTGATCCCTCGCAGGGGGAGAATCACGCTAATACCGAACGCTTTCTTCAATGAATGTAATTTTAATGTGTGGTTTATAATACGAGTGTAGTTGTGGTAGAGCAGTTGTCCGAATGCACTACCATGGTATACGGAAGGTCTCATGTTGATTAAATTTATAATTTGGGTATGTTATTAGAAGTTTGTAAATTTTGTACTATATACTACTCGGAGAGAGCATCAGTAGTTTATGTCACAAACTAATGAGTGCCAATCGGAATATTGATAAGTTGGAAATTGAACTTCATGTACTCGAATGTATTAAAAATACGCTTTCAGAGTGAACCGAATACAAGAATACAACGTATGTGTTATGTGAAAAGGCTGTGACAATTTATTGAAGAAAGAATATCACTACCTTTTATATGAACTAAGCTATCCGATCATTCAAATTAATTAGTTAACGTAAAAAATTAAACCTCTGCAATGTGATGGATGCTGGATAGCCCTTGTACTTAAGTTCTGAGACACGTAGCATCAAACAAGGTGTTTGCGTACTCGGAGAGAGCTGATGCGGCCCATTGCACTTCGATAATACGGCTGCGCAGTCCCTGGCACCGTTCATCGCTCGACAAGAGAATACAAATAACTACTGTGACTCTTCTTTGAAAGAGCCGTGTGAAATAATTGATTGAAGGAAGGTGATCACTCTATATTTTGGCCGAGATAAGCCATCTAATCATTTAAATAAATCGGACGAACATAGATTTTTTACTCCGAATCCTTTGTAGGGACTGAAGTACTGATACAAGGGACGTTTAATACATCACCTACCTAGCTTTCTTACGTTATTGTTGGAGGGGTGCTCGTGCACAGGCAAGTTGGGATATGTCTTGTTATATTTCGGCCTCACTTGGAAGTCAGTCTGCCGAAAGCTCTTCATGTGAGAAGATGACAAGTGCAGTGGCGTGCGCGTCAACAGAGAAAGTGAGAGATTTCGAACATCATGAGAAAATGAGAGATTTTAAACACTGTGCTTTGAACAACTTAATCATCCTCCATATAGTCCATATCTGGCTTCAGGTGACTACTTTCAGTTCCGAAACAGAAAAAATTATGCGTGGGAGACGATTTCCTGATGTTGAAGCAGATAAGGGAGCTGTACTGGGGTATCTGGACAATCAAAATATTTCCTTCTTTTCTGAAGGTATTTGATCGCTGAAGGCAATATAGACAAAGTATGTTGAAGTCAATGGGGGCTGCATTGAAAAGTACTGAGGTGAGTGTCAATATATAAATTCATTTTTATTCTCGGGTAGATAACTTATTGAACGCTCTTCGTACTCGCAACAGCAGACGACGGGTTTCCGCCCTTGTAGCCGGCCGACACGGCCCACTGCATTGCGCCAAGTTGACTCCGCAGTCCCAGGCGCCGCTCATCACCCTATCGGAACGCGAGCACGACAGCCGCCCTCGGCCGTTCTGCCCGAGTCCCGCGCGCCTCCGCCTCCGCCTCCGCCTCCGCCGCCGCCTCCGCCGCCGCCTCCGCCGCGCCACCCTCTCCGCCGCTCCGCCTCCGCCGCCGCGCTCCGCTCGCGCCGCCGCCCGCCTTCCGGCCGCCCGCCTCCGCCGCGCCCGCCTCCGCCGCCGCCTCCGCGGCCGCGCTCCGCCGCCGCCTCCGCGCCGCCTCCGCCCTCCGCCGCCGCGCTCCGCCGCCGCCTCCGCGCCCCGTCCGCTGCCCTCCGCCTCCGCCTCCCGCCTCCGCCTCCGCTCCGCCTCCGCCTCCGCCTCCGCTCCGCCGCCGCCTCCGCTCCGCCGCGCACCTCCGCCGCCACTCCGCCACCGCCTCCGCCGCCGCGCCGCGATATTCCGGCGCGCGCGAATCGCCCGGAGCCGATTCATCGGAAGCAATCGGCGCGGGTGGGTCGCGCGGCGGCCCGGAGACGAGGTGCGCAGGACGGGGCGGCGCGGCGGCAACGCGTGAACGACAGCGCTTTCCGACCCATGCTGGCAGGGGTGCCCGCCATGGTTGCCAAATTTGTTGAGAATAATTTGTTCCAGTGTTGGGTGGAATTTTCTTCGGGAGGGATTTTTAAAAATATAGTACACACTTGACATATTTGGTTGTGGTTTAGGATAAGACTGTATTTGGTCGTTTCATTTTAAAGGCAGAAAATTGTTTAATGATAAGTGGTTACATAAAAATGCAATAAAATTACAAAATACATGTAATATATATTATCCGCGCACACTTTTTCTTGAGCCCTCGCTGTGCTCAATGCGAGTGGAGTGGGGAGTTCGGTTATTTTGACAAATGAAATTTTACGGCGAATTTGTAGTTCATTTTGCCATGCAAAATACTTTTTAATGCACGGGAGCGAACACTCCTCATCACCAGATTTTTTCGACAACACTCATTGCTATCATATTTTCTTAATGCAACTAATGTTGAGATATGAGTGGGGGTAGATACTGCGGTGAACAGGAAAACGTGAGGATATAATACTGAATAGCAATAGCAACGTAACGAATGAAAATAATAATTTCCATCTTCATTACATATTTAACAAGTAAACAGTTACTATTAAACAATTTTCTGTCTTTAAAATAAAGGGGCCAAATGCAGTTTGACAATATTGAAAAATGTACAGAAAGAATAGAAAATAATAATTTGAGGGTAAGAACGCATCGTTCAGTGGATCGTGTTAAGCGCTGCTCCTGTAGATGGCTGTCCAAGTGAACATTGAACATGGAACATGTAAACTACTGATTGCAAGAGTGACTATAAACTCGATTCCGGTTGATGCCACAATCGTACCGGCAAATAAAGCTATGTCGTGTTTGTATTAAAGCCTTTTTTAGGTAAATTAATACTCAGCTAACGATATCTATGTCTTTTGCTCTCTAGATAGTGAGATATTGCTTCTATTTGTGACTTATCAGCTTCAAGAGCCAGATCAATCTAACATGAAAATCTGATAACTTAACATGGGAGTAGCGATGTAAAACTATTCATCACTCGAATGACTTCCTTTTTAACATTTGCTCAGTGTGTGATTGAGTCGGATTCAATTGTACAGTTTATTATAATACTGATAAATCATATGTATAGTATTGTCGCAATGTATGTGGTTGGTCGTAATGTTCTGTGCATAAGGAGCGAAGGAGAATTTCAGTTAAAACATGACCAGAAATGATTATGCAGATAATTTGAGTTTTTAATATTCACCCTCCTTATAATGCTTACTTTTGCATAATCAAACATTGTATTTATTACTTTGTTTTATAACTTTACCCGCTAAAATATGCACTGCCTAGTAATAGAACATATTAGGTAGATTTGTTGTATTCAGTGTTACATTTTTTTCAAAAAGAGTTGTATTGTTAACTTGATGAAATTAATAAAGAGAACATACATATTTCGTGGAATAATAGAAATTATTCACGAATTTGTTACAAATAAGTCAATTAATTTTAAAGGATTTACATCAGTACAAATCACATCTGCAGCTTCATGAGTGACCTCCGCGAAAGTCATTTGATTGCGCTGCAAAGCCTCTAGGATCAAATGGTACCATGGAGTAAACAGCACCAATGTTCGCAATCAGATACACAACCACAAAGCAGCTTAGCGCATATCGTGCAGTTGTTTTATCCGCGTTATGATCCTGCCGACACGTCGGCCGCATTCTGCGCCCCGGGCTATGGACATGCAGTCCAAAAAAAGTTGTTTGTTGTTTTAATTTTTACTGCAGCAAATTCATTTACCTGTAGCAGCATACATGTATAAATGTCCTGTCGTATCACGGATTAATTTAATGTTTTGATAGAATTGCGATGTGGCATCGATGAGCGGAGATATGTTTACCCATTCTCAGCACTATTTTTTTTAACTACCGCAACTGTCAATGCTGTTTTTCGTCTTTGTTGTGTTCCAACTACTCAACTGTAAATATATTCACATTTTCATTTTACGTCCGTATTAGTGGATTATACAGAAAAAAACTTTCAAATTGAGAAGGGAATATAAAAGTAAGTGGGAGAGCATTCGAACAGAAAATTAACTTACTTTGTTCCAGATTTTTCCTTGTCATTTCTACGACACGGCGAATATTCGCCCCAGAGTTTTATTTCCGGAAGAAGCCACATTTTTGAGAGCAGGGATCCCCATTTTGTTTTGCTTACCTACAACACAAGAAACAAAAATGAGGTCAAAAACCTATTTTCGCACACATAAACAGGTAAAGCTGAAATCCAACAAAAGTTTTACATTGTAAAACATCTATCATAGCAAATAAAATTATACTTATGTAAATACTCACGATTAGAAAAAAATATGTAAACAAATTGTAGATTTGTTTTAATACGTATGTAATGGTTTTAGCGTTATGCGTACACTATTAAATTTTCAATTGTAGTATCAGTTGACAGTTAATATTACACATTGTTTCGAACTTTTTCCCCTAGTTATCAGGTGAGATCACTTATTTCTTCTTCTAACTGGCTACAGCACTTCTCAACAGGTGTACAGATTGTAAACAGAACGACCCAAATGTCTGCAACATCAGGAAAGAAATTTAATCATACGTTTCGTAGATATTTAAATTTATTAAAACATACGTTAGTTTTGCGATTTGGAATTGAAGTATTCCAATAAACCTATATAGGGGTTTTCTCTCACTTTGCGATCATATCTTTTTTCCTTTCAAGAAATCTATTAAAGTACGATAATTTATAGACAAAATAATGAGGTTCGGTTTGCCGTTCAATTATTCCACACCCAATTTCAAAGATTTTCACCTAGGTCTCGTAGACCGGGGTTGGATTGATTGGTTAGTCATTCCGTTCGCGTCAACTTTTGTGGTCAGTAGTCCCGTATGTGTAATAACAGAGGTGTCCGGCCCTACATACGTCGGCTTTCGGAGATTTTTCATCGACCAGGTATCTCCCACCAGCGTGGCACCACCCCAACCGGGACAAGCTCTAAGCTTCATTACTTCTAGGCATTACTTCCGGGTGACGTCGCGTCGTTGGCAGATAGGCCGCCGTTTCGCTGTCATGGCGCAGGCTTCTTCAGGGTATCTGCCAACGACGCCGCGTCACCCGGACAGCCTAGAAGTAATGAACTCGAGCCGTGGAAGCCTACGTGTATAAGCTCTATGCTTCGACTGGTATCCCGACAAGTGTGGTAGTGTATGAGCATGTGAGTGTAAATGTACGTCTATGTAATGGGTGACGAAAAGTCAATGAACAAAAAGGAAAAATCGTGCTCGGTCCGTGGTCCACGTGTTAGGTTACTGGTCTGGCATTCGCCTGGTTTTGATTGGAGAAACGACGGAAAACTACCGATCAGAGCAGCTGGACGCTAGAATGTTCCTCCAGGCTGAATTCGATCTAGTAGCTGGCAAGATAGTGTCCTTGAACCGCTTTTGTTGGTCAGAGGTTGTAAGTTGTGAGGCTCGTCTTGGCCACCCCTGACTCGACGTGTGGGTGCGGGGCGCGATGCGTGTCTGCTGCATTGTTGCCGCCCTCCGACGCATTTCCCGGGAGGGCTTTGGGCTGGCAGGCGCCCCCCCCCCCGGCTGGCGCTTCTGCTCACGCTTTTGCGCAGGCGGAGCGGCGTCGGAGGCGAAAGTCAACACAAGTCGAAATAAATGTATCAAAATGTGTTTTCCTTTCTGCAGCGTTGTGGAACTAAAACGAAATATATGTTTTGGGGGATTTGGAAACTGAAGCCACGATCTACGGAAGGAGGAACGATAAAAAGCCTTGGGGGCCTTGCATGAATATAATTGTTTCAGTCATTTTTGAGTAAATAGGCGGAATAATATTCCTTACAAGTTTTGTGTGAAAAATACGCATCTATACCTTAGAGATACTTTTTTGAAAATAATTCTTACAGATTTTGTAGACTATAGGTCTGTTCTATTTTGTTTAGCTGCATGCAAGTGATCTTTCTCACTCTTTTTTCTTCCCAAATTCGGCTTTATGGACTCTTCACTCCACTCCAACGTCACTTCGATTCACCTTTTTCAGATCATTTCTCAGCTTTCCCTTTCTCCTTCCTCTTTAATTAATACGCTGCAACCAAGACCCTATTCCTAGACCCTTTTTCATTGCATATCTCTTCTTAACACATGTTCAGTCAAATGGCTTCTCAACTTTTTATCAAGATTCGCATTTCATGGACTCATTTTAGCACTATTTACTAGGCTGTCCGGGTGACGCCGCGTCCATGTGCCAACGTTGGTGCCAACGTTTCGGTCGCCATTCTGCGACCTTCCTCAGGGCGTAATGCATTACGACAGGAAGGTCGCAGAATGGCGACCGAAACGTCGGCACCTTCGCCATGGATGCGACGTCACCCAGACAGACTAGTATTAAATACTGACTCCGGCCGCGGAAGCCTACGCTCTCATTTTAGCACATCTTCATTTCTTACGCTATCTTTCAACAAGACATTAACCAAACATCCCCAATTCAGAATTTTCAATGTGACGCAATTCACTCCGCACGAAGCATTTCACCCGTATTTTATATCTCAATTATCTCATTTTTCCTTCGTACTTTTTTCATTTTCTTTCGAGGATTTATTTTGATAAGGCTATTCTTACTTTCATTTTATTTTCACTCCCACAACTCTTCCTGTATAGAACAGACGGTAAAATTGGATGAAGATTTTTGACAATTTGTAATAAATCGGCGCAACAATTCATGGGCTAGCCGAGAAACGGGTGGGGAACATGTAAAGGCACAGTGGATCCAGAGTAATGATTCTTAAGCAGTGGCTTACAAAAAAAATTTTAACTTTCGATTATATTTTTTAGATTTAACTCTTCTGACAACCTCTAAGTCGTAACATATGTGTTTAAATATAAGTAAAAATTTTAAATATTATCAAATTAAATTGATAAAATAGGTACGTATGTAATTTTTCACAATAAAATTAGAGAACCTATTTGATTTTATATGAAATTAAATCTCAACGCTTAGCATTTTTACAGTTTACTCGGGAACAATATCTGGCGTACCGGATAATGTTGTAATGCACAGTTCACAGGCTAGGCGTTCAATGTTAGGAAGAAGTGAGAAGAAATTTTCACCTTTAAAACAATGATTTGGTGAGAAATGTTTGCCCGGGTTCAGCTAGTTTTTATTAAGTATCAAGATAACCATAAAAACATGTTCAATCGCCCCTTTTTCCATCATAATTAGTATTCTTGCGACTTCATTCAGGTTCATCACTCTAGTTATTACTTGCGTTTTAAGAGTGTTCCAAGATCTTTGGAGCCTTCGTAAATCTTGAACACGATTCTTAGATATACTTGTAGATATCTATCATTTGTTATATATTTTCTCTTTCTTAATCCCAATAAGTGATTTTGAAGCTATGGTATTGAAGGGTCTGGCTGAAACTGGAGATACGTAATTTAAAAAAAAAGTTTATCCAAAGAAAATAATGTAATTTGTGACTAGACTGGTATTTCAATTTGAATACATTTCAGAACAACAATAGAAACTGAGAAGAGTTCTACATTTTCAGTGACAATCTTAAAATATTTCTTTATCGACTGCTTTACAAATTTCGAGCAATCGCGTCTGGCAAAATCTCATCTCTGGAACGAATTCACATTCCATTCGACGAATCAAAAGCAATATACTGCCAATAAACCGCCGCTTATAGGCACGCTTGCTCGGAGCGTCAATTGTTCCCGTCTCATTTTAATACGCAGATTGACCGCTGCGCGAATCCAGCCCTAAACCAATTCTACGCCAATTGCCCAAAAAATCTGTCCCTCGAGAGAAGGCATTCGTGAGTAAGCCTAGGGAATGAACGTGTTTTGGCAATAGAAGAGAAATGACGGGAATGAAAAGGGGAAGTGAAAGATGGGCCGTTTGTGACGTGGTGGCGTGAAGCAGAGGATGTCGAGAGAAAACAGTGCGGAATGAACGTTGCCATTTAGGGTGGGAGGCAAGGACAAAACTGTTGCGAGTCACGCACAAAGTGGAGGCGGGATTGATGCTGAATCAGGGTGACAATATAAAGAAGAGGTGAGCAGGGATAGGCAGAGAAACGATGACAATAGATAGACATAGATGACATAGATAGATAAAACTAAAGTCAGACTATATAGAAGGGATCTTGAGCTCAGACAAGCACTTAAGTCAGTTATGACAAAGAGTGTCAACGCTTGGACAATGCGACGGGCAAAGGAAGGGGGAGCGCATGTAGAACCGGAGGATCAAAAGGAACCGGGTACGGAACACAAACAAGTGGGGGAGGTGGAAACAGAGGAAGATGTGATACAGCAAGCGCAGGGGAATCTGAAGAACCGCAGGAGAGGTGAAAAGAGAGATGGGAATCGGTGGAGTGAAGGGAGGGATCAGGAGTGAAGGAGAGGATAAGAAGGAGATGAGATAGACAGAAGTGAAATCAGGGAGGGGAGAGAGACAAAGAGAGAGGGGGGGGGAGAAAAATTGATTATTTGTGGTTAACGAGTGTCAACTGATATTACGATTAGCTCTGTACATATAGTGTACGTCTTATCACAGGTGGTGGATTTGTTTTTCCCCTGCTAGGTATTAGGCTTCCTCACCGATTTACACATCGGCATCCAGAATCTCCCAACAGCACGAACTGTCCCTATGGGGACAAACTAAGCTCTCGACTGGTTTTCTGACGTCTGGTAGTATAGTGCATACGAATAAGTGTGTATGTGTGTGTGTGTGTGCAAGGCGTGAGGATAGAACAAGGAAGAAAAAGGAACGATCGCGTCATGTGTCCCATTTGTTAGAGTACTGCTCCGGAATTCGCCTGCCAGTGACAAAAGTTGAATTCTTAGCCACTTTAGCAGGCAGAGACGATAATAATAATAATAATAATAATAATAATAATAATAATAATAATAATAATAATAATAATAATAATAAGAAGAAGAAGAAGAAGAAGAAGAAGAAGAAGGGCAGTGACAAAAGGGGGTGAGGAGGTGGAAACGGGGTGGAGAGAGGGTGGTGAGGGGGCGTAGGGAAAAGAGACCAGTAAAAGTTGGGAGGAGACAGAACGAAAAGGAGAGAGGGCGGAAAAAGGAGACAAAACAGAAAAGGGAAATCAAGGTATGCAGAAAAGAGACGGAAAGAGGAAAGAAAGGAGCGGTACACATGAAGGCAAAAATGTCGCGAAGATAGGGTGGTTAGTAGGTGAAAAACGGATGACTTGGGAAGGAGAGGGGCAGCGGGGGAAGCGAGAGGAGGTCGTGGCTGGGGGAGGGAGGGGGAAACACACAGGCGGAGACGCATACTTAGGCGCCGGCCTGCTCCGCCGGGAGGGATGGTAGGTGTGGGTCGGCGGGCGAGGGGGCGTGGCGGAACGGGGCGAGGCGCAGTGGGCGAGGTGGTGGGCGAGCGTGTGCGGGGAGGTCGCGGCCGTTTGATTGAGCTGCTCAGTATGCATGGGCCCGCGCACGTGGCCGAGAATTAGCCCAGCGCCGCCGCTCAATCCCATGCCCAATCTTCATATGAATATTCGAGCGGCGAAGGCGCGGGCGCGGGCGCGAGCGAAGGCGCAGGGGCGGGAGGGCGCGGGACCGGTGAACGGCGGGGGCGGGGCGGGAGCGGGGGCGGTGACGTGATCTTTAGTGATGCTTGTCGGCGTTCAGCTGCCGGCGGCATCGCTGTGAAGGTGCCGGCGCCGCCCGGTGCCCCGTCCCGCACTGGAAATGCCCGAGTCGGTTCGGTAGTTGGGATGAGAGCGAGCGGAGAGGTGCGATGTTGAGAGTTGATCTGTGAGAGGCTCCATTGGAGGAGAGAATGATGAGTATGACTGAACTTTCCTGGAAGCTGTAGCATTGACTAATTGTAGAATACCTGTAAGTAAATACAGGTAAGGGAAAGGTTTAATCCCGGAGGTGCCGACGGTTGTGTGGTGTGCGTGACGGCGACGAATGGCTAGTGTGCAAGTTTAGCAAATAAAATTTTAAGAGGAGGCAGTTTAAAAGGGTCCCATGACTACGTATGCAGGATATCTTTTCGAGAAACTATCCCTATGATGTATGATGTAATAGTATGATCCATACCAGCCTGAGGAAGACCACGACAAGATGGTCGAAACGTCGGCAACACAGCCTTCGACGCGACGTCACCCGGACAGCCCTGACCACGCACATGACTCTGGCCGCGGAAGCCTACGACTTCAGGTCTGAGGTAGGAACGATGAAGCACTGGCACAAGATGTGGGTAAACGGATGGTAAAGATGCGAAAGTGGCGAGATTGTAGATAAGTTGCATACAAAGCACGACGGAGGTACTAATCGTCTCGATCAGGCCTCGAACTTGAAGAGAAACGAAGAGGCAAACGGAAGTGCACACGATGAAGTGGAATTAGTCGTGAGAGGAATGAGACGTGGTAGTGATGAGACGTACGCATGATAAAACGTGCAATGGGGTGAGATTATTCGGGGTAGACCTGGGTGGGGTGAAGCGTAGGCGGGGTGAGACGTGGGCGGGGTGAGACTTGGATGGAGTAAGATGGAGAGTAGTGTAGATGGAGATGGAGAGAGGAGATGGCAATGGCTAGGGTAAGTGAATATGAACGTCCCTGTTGGTACGGGACAGTGTTGAGTTACCAAATCTGCTAACAGCGAAGGGGTCGACGGGGTCAAGAGAGAGTGGCAGAGGCAAGAGAGACAGAGACAGAGACAGAGATATACAGATATAGAGAGCGGTGACAGGACAAGAATAGAGGTGAAGGCAGGGAGTTAGTGGATGTGCCGGTGATTCATTCAAAGAGATCGGTGAGCAGAATATGCGGGGCGAAAAGAGAGTTCGCAAGGAGAGCAGGCAGGGACGGAGGAAGGAGCGAGTGCAATAGCGGAAGGGTGGGAGAAGTATATGGCGGGGCAGCCCGGCCACAATGCCAGTCCCTCACGCCGAAAACGGCAGTGATGCAGTGAAGAGCAATGGAGCTAGTCATGCGGGGTGAAGGCAGGTTTAGTAGTGCGACGAAGGCGTTAACGAGAGCTAGAGCAACTGCGAGGGTGAAGTGCAACAACCGGGTCACGAGTGGAGTGGGCAGACGAGTCGGCTGTTCAGTGAAGAGCAATTGTCGAACCGCCGTAAGTCGCTTGATGTTACTGCAGTGCCTCTGACTGCGAGGTTCTATATTTCGAGTCCTTGCGGTGCCAGGATTTTAGACACTACCCTGATAGGTCGGTTCTGTCGCTGTCTGGATGAGAATTCAAGCGTCCGATCGGTAGTTTTCCGTGGTTACTCCTATCAACACCAGACGAATGCCCGAGCAGAACCCTATCAAGCGGGCGATGGGCGCGGGCGGTAGTACATGGCCGTCCTAGAGGCCTCCCCGCTCCCTTTCCCCAGTCAGCGGGCCCCTTGGCGCAGCGGGGCGTGGGCGAGTGGATGTCCGCGCCTTGCCACCGTCCGCTCAGCTGATCACAGAGCCCCTCGGCCGCTTCCGAGTTCGACCACGCTCCCCGAGCAGCGGCGGCTTGGGGGGGGGGCTGCGAGGGACGCAAAGGGACTTAAAGGTGACTGGCGCAAGAAGCTGATGTGAAGACCACCAAAGGCACTGTGATTCCACCAAAATGAACTAGTGGTGCTACAGAACGGCTCAGAACTTGTCGTAGGAAACCAGTACCTTCACTAATCGCAAACTTTTATCTACAAACGTCTTAAAATCATGAACGCAAAATATAGCTTTATCATTCACTGTGAGCCGCTATCGTTGTTTTCTTACATTTCGCAACCTATTAATTTTCAGCGGGTTCTCGTTAGGCGTTTAAGTGCTGGCGTAAGTACGAGACGAATTCTGATATTTTTTCGTTTGGAACAAAAAACATTACTCGAATCCATTTCAGAAATAAAACGATTCTAACTAATGAGGTTGAAATACAATCACTTCACAAGTAGTACACCACGACGACACTCATACTACACTGTATTATTCTAATACCATACCACGCAGGGGAACCTGTCTAGAGCATGGAGTTTGTATCGGTTGAACTGGTTCCTCACAACGGGAGACATCAGAAGCGGTAAAATGAGAAAGACGATATCGGCGCTGCACTACCCATTTCAGCGGAGGGAAACAACGCTATGTCCAGAGGTATTACATGCTACAACCTTAAGAAACCAATGTTCTGAGACGTTAACGCGCCGCAAAACTATACTCACTCTCCCCAGGTTCTTACCTAAAAGATTGAATTGAATTGAATTTGCCTTATTTTACGTGGCGAGACTCGGGCCATCAGGCCCGCTCTTCCGTCTGACCACGCAAATTTCGCTACGCTCCTTTCACCAACTAGCAGACAAAGGAGGTATTTCTTGGGCGAGAAACAGGCGATTTGAATTTAGCTCAGAGGCGTCATTTAGGCTTGAGAATCTTTTACATGCAAGTAAATCTACGAACATGGGACAGCCGGCTTTACTTCCCCTCTGAAGGAAGGCGTACGAAGGATTTTTTCGCCCCTAAAAATCCACGGCTTCGATCGGGTTTGAACCCGCCAACTTGGGTACAACAGTCCAGTACGCTAACCGTTACACCATCGCCGCCGCCGGGTTCCCGCTTCCATAGCTGGGCGCAGAGTGGAGCGTAATCGCGCGGTTAGTTCCCGAACGGGCCGCGCGGCGCGCTGCGAGAGCGGCCCCGACCAGAGGGTGCGAGCGGAGCGCGATTTGTCACAGCGCGAGGCGCGCAATCGCGGCCAGGGTCATTAATTTATATAAAAGTGGATTTAAAAATATTTGCTGTTTTCAGTCGCAGCTGCGCGCGAGTTGATAATTGAATGTCGGCGCGGGTAAGTGGAATAAATACGACCCTCCGGTCATTTGTCATGACCCGCTCCAGAGCACTGGCTCACACTGCGCGCTGGATCTCTTCAAATAAGCCTTAAAGTCCGAGTGGACAGATTTTTTTAGTGTGTGTCAGTACGTTTTAAATGTCCCCAGCTGTTTCCTAAAGGAGCTGTTGAACTTGGCGTTGGAGGTAATAAAGTGTAATGGAAGAAGTTACGTAGGAAGTTTCGTGATGTTCAAGAGGTTTCCATCATAAGAATAAGAATGACTCGTGGTGCTAGAGAATGGCACAGACTTTCTCGTAGTAAAGTTTTATAATATGCTTATCGTGGACTGGCCTTTACAGTTTTGTCCCATCCTCATGCCACCTGCAACCTATCGCCATCCAGAGTAGGTTTTTTGAAATATTATCAATTTTTCGGTTTCCTAACAGTATAACAGAAATATTACTTTAAACGTATTAAAGAACAGTAAAATGTCGTACTAAATGGCAATTTTTATTGAAACATTTGAAGCCGTTATTTGAAAACATGGTGTTTATGCGTTACTGTAAATACTGAAATTTGAATCTCTTGTTCTCCGAAAAAGATTGAGTTCTCGAAAAACCTCATCTGATGTCATTTGAAGCATATCCACTCACAAATTCAATCATGCATACAAATTTCTGGAAATATGAATGTTAACAGCTTGAGAGATATTAAAAAACACTTGTATAATTTTTGAAAACACGAAAGAATACAACGAAATAAACTTTAAGTACTATTAAATAGTTCTCTTAGCACTAAATGTACGAAAAGTTTGAAGACAAAATTTTGAGCGGTTTTAAGAAAATGGCGTTTGAGCGTTTTTGAAAATGCGACAATTTGTCCTAGTTTTGACAGAAAACGATTGAGTTTTCGAGAAGCTTTATATAACATTATTTAAAACACATGCACTCATAAATACAATAATGTTAATAAATCGCCTCTGATGTAAATAATAAAACGTGAAAGGCAAGTCAAAAACGTTACATTTGGTAATTTTTTGAAAAAATAGAACAATATGGCATTTATTTTTTTTTTAATTTGAGCCGTTTTCGAGACAATCTTATATTTTTAATTGCCCTTGTTTCACGACATATTGCGTGAAAACTACTTAAAGTTTCAAAAGAATACATGATTTATTGAAGAAACTAATTATGGAAAATTAATTTCTTTTGAAAAAATGTATATCTTCAATATTTTAGCTGTAGGAAATTGTCGAAAACAATTCATACATTTACATTTACAGTTTTCGAATATTCAGAGTTAAAAGTGAAAAAACAGAAAATATGCCACCTTTAAAAGAACTTAAAAGAAACAATTTGGAAGCATTTTAGAACATTTTGAAAATGTCCCAAATGCTTTATGTAAAGTACCGCCAAGAATGAATGAATGTTTTTCAAATCGCAGAGCTTCCACTCAAACCAAATCGAAAGAGTTTTCCTTAATTTGGAAAACATCCTACGCATCGTTAAGCGCTAGTTTATTTCACATATACCAGATGGACAGAACAACGGATGAACGTTGTGAAAAAAATGTTTTTCGGTGGTATCAGCGGCCTCTAAAAGATATATTTCAGTTGAAATCTAGAACTCTATTTTTCGCAGCATTAAATAACTTTCTGTATACTACGTATATTACTCCATATAAATAAACGTGTACGAGAAAGTAACAAGTAGAAAAAGATCGAGGAGAGGAAAAAGTCGTATATATTACGAAAAAATAACATGTACCCTGTGAATTTTTTTTTCGATTGCCTCATGAACATCATTGTTACAAGTCATGTTAAAGTTATATTTCAAAAAGCGATCAAAACAGTTTCAAAATTTAACTATAAACACAAAACAAAATATACGATGAGAAATTCAGGATGTAATATGAAATACAAAAGTAATATAAAATATATTGAAATATTATAGTGAAACGTTTCTCAAAATAAAAAGGTGTTAAGCCGTCTCGTGTGATGCAAAAGTGTTCAAGAAGAGAAACTACAACCACGTTGTGCATTGAATGATTCTGAGTGAATACGGGAGGATCAACAACTACGATACCTTAAGTGGAGTGCTGGTTTTCCTCGGGAGGTGGCGGTGGAGTTCCCTCAGTTGATCGCGACATCTGGCGCCGAATTACCGTCAGCTAGCGGGGTTTTCCCCAACAAGGTACCTCCACCCAGCCAGAACAAGCTCTAAGATCCCGGTATGTTTGGTAGGTAGTGCGTGTTTGTGTAAGTGTGTGTAAGTCAGAGGAGTGTGTAGGACAAAGAACAGGAAGAAAAGATCGCGCGCGGTCCGTAGCACGCTTGTTTGGATAGTGCTCCGGCATTGGCTTGGTGCTGATCGCAAAATCAAAAAAACAAAAAAAAGGAAAACTACTGATCAGGGCAGCCAACCGCTAAATTCTCCTCCAGATTGCTCCTCCAGTCGCTGCATGGAGGGCGGTAATGCTACCAGCGCGCGCGGCGGGGGTCGGGCTGGGTCGCGGCGCCGAAGAGCGTAGCCGAGCAGCAGCCTGCTCTCGGCTATATGAAAGCGCGCGCGCGCGAATACTTTCAAAGTAATGAGAGCCGAGATGGAGGAAGAGCACGGCGGCAGCAGCAAGGGCGGGGTTGGGTTTGGGTGGAGAGACGCCCCACCCCCCTCACCACCCCCCGCGCGCGCGCCGTGGCCGCCATCGCTCTCCGCCGCGTGAGGCGTCACCGGGAGGTACAGTGTGTCTCGAAATTCGACGGAAACTAAGATGGTCGGTGAGCGCAACGGGGCGGTATTGTGGCGTGCTGGTTCTGTAAATTATATCTTCCATTACACCTGTTTCGCCCCGGCACTTTTTACAATGACACAACGATTAATAAATACGAAGGACGCGCGCCGATTGGAAGCTCTCTTTATGAGGACGACGCAAAGGGCATCTGGAAATGTGGATCGTAGGAGTCAAGACGTTCTTTCTGAAATGCACAGCGCTGGATGATTGTTACTTTGCTAGGTATTTGTACATGAGTCATATTAAATTTAGCGCTGTGTTGTGTCAATAACGAGCAATTTTTTAAAATACTTTGGCTGATATTAAAGTTGGTATTTTTGTGCCAGGGAGATTACAAACTGTTGGGCGCTAGAAAGGTACGTCAAATACGTTGAATATTAAGACGTAGTGTTGATAATCAAAATGGTGATAGCTTGTTATGAGGACAAGAAAGGCACCACCCGATACATAGATATCATTCTCACGGGAGGTAATACATGTCGACAACGGAATAAGGAAATCGAAAAAACAAACATTTTTGAAGAACAAAACATATGCATCGTGTTAAATTTCAGCGTTCACTGGTGTTAAAACTCTGAATAATTGCGTTTCTTCGAATATTAATATATTTCATTGAAGTTGGTATGAGGTGTATACTATCAAAATGCAGTTTCTGAATAAAAAAAAACAAAATCAGTGAGCTTAGAACGGGAAAATATGCTACGACGAGATGGATGCAAGTTGTCAGCGAGGAAAAGAGATGTTAGGCAATACACCGAACATTTGGAAAACAACCCTTAACATTCCTACGTTGCTCAGCGATGTTACAATTAAAATTTACAGAGCTCTTACCCCCAGGAAATTAAAGTTGAGTAATTAAGAACACTCAAACGCACTGCGTTGTTTGTGTTATTTAATAATTAAAGACTCATTATACCTTTGTATTAATAGTCGTTACTGTCCAACACTGTATTAATAGACGTTACTGCAAGTCACTGTAAATATCGCTCTCATGAATAACTGAAACCAAAATAACAGAATGTAAACTCTATCGCTATCAACAGAGTGCAAGGAAACTGCAAATGTCACAATCAATATCACCTGCCATTTGAAATGCCTATATGGGTTGCCCAAGCTGAGGGAATAATTTTTTTTGGGGGGGGGAATACATCGCTGGTATGCAGGTTTGTGAATCTTAGAAATAACCATGGATGTTTGATGATACTAGATATTAATGTAATTTTTTTTATCTTAAAACATATAATTTGGTTACCTAGTGAAGTGAGAACTTGAAGAAATTTAAATTGTCGTATAAATCCAACAAGATGATTTGTAAGTATTTAAATATATATTAAAGTCGAAAGCTTGGATGATTTTTTCTTTCTCTTGAAATAAAACAATGTTATATCAATAACCATATTGTATATATTGTCGAATATTTTCTAACACTAAAATTCAGAGAGAATATTAATCACAACTCTTTAAAGCACATTTAGAATAACAAAACTGTGCAACTTGTTTTTACGCATTGTTAGTTGGGAATGGGTCTTATTTTGACTTGCACTCAATTCACGTGAAAACATGCGATGCTGTAAATTAATCTTTTTAAACTCGATTTTCATCTAAAGAAAAAAACATTCTCACTGCTACCACACTAAATATAAATAGCTCTACAGAAAGGAAAGACGAAACTCGTACAATATCACTCGCAACGAACTCGATGCTACTTCATGCGGAAGAGTGGTTCGTGAGATGAACACTCATAGCGCTGGCAACGTTCGATCTTCACAGCGCACTTCACTTGTTTTTCGAGCTTCCCTGCTTCCCAAGATACAGAATGCGAGGGTCGCCGAAATGTCGCAGCAATATTGGTTTCCGATGGCAGAGAGTTACCGGAATTTCAAAACCGCGGCCTTTTTTTAACAGCAGTGCAAGTTGTTTAGTTTCCGCGGAGGGCAGGCAAGCGTTGATAATGGGCACGAGCCGCTTCCTATATTAACCGTGACTTTTATCTTCTGCCGATGTGACTTTGACCGCAAATTTATTGCGCGGTTGAAGTCAGGACAAATAGTCATATTTATTGAGTTTCGAATGAAGCTATCTGCTGGTCAGGTTCCAGAGATATTTATCTGTAAAATATAATGGACATCATAAACCTTCAACATTAAAATGAATTGGGATTCTTTCTTTCACTGTTTGTTTGATATGATTCTCGATTCATTTTAGGAGCAATTGGAATAATATATTCAAACACATTAAATAAGATCTGAGCGTATTTATGCTAAAAAAATTAAAACTTTAATATAACATAATTTATAACGTCCTATAATTTTATGAAGGAGTATAGCTACCTCTTTTTAGAACTTCAATAAAATTTCACTAAGTCAAGAAATATTTAACAAGAAATAAAATATAGTAAAAAATAAATATTAAATCTGCCACAGGATATTTTCATTTAGTCAACACTAGGTTTTCAGTTCAAGATTTGGTTTCATTTTCAAAATTACGGAACATGAAAATGAATTACATTCTGAAGACAACGCAAATCCAGCAAAATATGATGCAACCCGCCGACCATCAGAATGATGCGGGTAGTATTATCCTCCCTGACTTTAAGGTGTTCAAATCTGTTTTGAGGACGCTAACCAGGATCGTTACGGATGGTGCAAAGACCTGAAACAACGTGCAAGTTCCGAGAGCTAAATGTCGTGGGTTTGTTAACTGCGTCAGACACCGGTAATTTCGCCATGAGATGGGATGTGATAAACTGAGGTAACACTGTTAAAATCCCATTGTTCATGGGAATTTAAATATAGTAATGCCCTATTCAGGGCGAGAATAAGGCCCACTCCACCTTTCCTAATGAGTACCAATATATTTGGTTTAAATATATTAATACATATGGGTAAATATATTGATAACGAATCGTGTCTTCAGCATCATCTCTTTAATTTTGAAATAAAAAGACCTATTACTCGTCACAAAAGCTTTTATTGAGAAAGCCTGATAGTAGGAAGAAAATTCTAAAATAGATTTAGAATATCATTAACGTACTCTGACCATAAGTCGATGCATCTGAAGTATATGTGATATTCGAAGGAGTATATGTGATATTCGATATTGGATGGAGGCAAAGGTAGAAGAACCTCTGTGATAATCATACCAGAAAGAGGAAAGTTAAAGACACTTTCTCTCTAGAACTCTCAGAAATAATAGGTATAATTTCAAAACAAGCACCCTCTACTGTTTTTTTATAATTTTAATTGAGGTTTTCAATTTACAAACTTCTCTTGACTTGAACAATATAATTTTCATTTCAACATTTATTTGGTTGAATAATTTCACTCAAATTTTATTGATTTGCCCTAAGAAGAGTCGTATAATTTGCATTTCAAATACGAAAATTGGTTCACTTGAAGAAAGTAATTGCTTGGATATTTTTAAATAAGACCGCTTACAATGTGTATCGAGTGTTCTTTGAAACGTGATCTCCCAGACAGCAATGCTGCAGTTACAGCGAAACTGTGCTGGCTACGTTTAGCCCAGAGCTATCATTACCACTATTGCAGCAGCGCCTCAGACAGGGAGGTTCCACGATTCGAGTCCATATTTCCAACTGGCTACTTAGCTAGGTCGAATTAAGCTGCTGTCTAAAGGAGAAGTCTATCCGCCGGCTGCTCTAGTCACTAGTTTCCAGTTATTTCTATGCTTAATACTTGATAATTGCCGGAGCAGAACCCTAACAAACGCTCGAAAGCAAACTTCCCTTTATCTTTCGTGACCAATCCTCTCTTATTATACATACCCTTACGTCACCCTGGAGATTACAGCATGCCCTTCAAGGGAGAGTTTCCACGAAATTAATTTAATTGAATTGAATTGTTGCCGTATTTTACGTGACGACACTTAGGCCATTAGATCTGCTCTTCCGACTGACCACGCATATTTTGCTACGCTTCTTTCCCCAACTAGCGGAGGATTTGGCGACGAAACAGGCAATTTGAATTTTGCTCAGAGGCTTTAATTAAGCTAGAGGATCTTTTACATGCAATAAGTACACTAACAACCGGCTCCTTCTCTCCGAAGAAAGGCGTAATACGTACGTCATAAAAATCCACAGCTTTAATCGGGTTTGTACCCGTGAACTTGAGTACAAAGCTCCAATACGCTGCCTTCTTTCCTTGAGTAGAAATTACCCTGCCAACCTACATATAGGTCAGCGCAGTATCTCACGTCTAGCGAAGGAGGTACACACTGCATCCCGAGATGGAAAAAAAACACACTGACTACACTATCGTGACTTACGACCACTGCAGTTGACGCGACTGAAATGGCGAAGCCAGCGAGGGCGCTGCTTGTGAGCTCTCGCAGCCGGTTTTCCTCCGCCCGGGGCTCGCGGGCGCGTGGGCCCCGCCCGGGGGCGCTGGTGATCCGCCGGCGAGCGCGGCGCGTGTCGAGGGCGTTGGAGTGGACGGCGGCGACGAGCGCCCGAATTCAGCCTGCGCCCGCCGCCTCGCCCGGCCGTCCACAGTGGGGCGAATGCCAACAACTGGGAGGCCATACTCAGATTTGCTCGCCTCTACAATATATGTACGTGTGTGTGTCGTATGATCTGGCATATTGCTGGTCAGATTAATCCCAATTTTGCCCGCAAGGGGTGCTCCCAGACCCTGGCCCTGTTTTTATTTATTATTCATGCCTGAGGTACGAGAGAGGCACGTGGCGTGTATAACTTATTGCATGCACCGTACCTAGCATGTTTGGCCTGTCTGAGGTTTTCTTTCGTCACACGTCATAGAAACAGACGATTATTCGAAAGATCTGTTATTGCCCTGACCGGGAATCGAACCAGGGATTCCATCATGGCCATTCACCAGCTGTCCATTAGCCACACCAGGATCAGCTGTAATATGTTCACGTAAATTATAACCTTGAGCAGGGGTTAGTATCGCCCCGATGGAGGTCTATGGAATTTTAGGAGAGTCAATCTAGGGAACGGATCTTGGACAATCTAGGATTAAGGGACCGACTGGTGACAAACAGCCGAATAAAAACTGGCGACTATTCTGCCAACTCAAGATCAAAGTCTCATTAATTGCGAAATTATTAAAGAATTTTAAAATTAGTTACTTTCCGTTATAAAGTTCCGAAACATCCAATATTTATTATAAATTTCACTTTTTTATTTCTCGTTCATTTTTTTAGAATGTTTAGAAAACTCAGGCAATTACAACTAAAATATTCAGAGTGTTGCCTACTCTAATGGGCTGATTCTTTCTAGTAAGCAACACACTGGAAAATACAATAGTCAGTTCTTAAGAAACACTATTTGCTGAATATTGTAAATTTAACACAATACTGAAGATATGAAACTAAGCTATTCAGAAGGGGAAGAATTTTCCATTATTGGAAATCAAAATATTAGTATTTACAATAATGCTGTTCGAGGAGTTGTTATCTACAAGTAGTTTATGTGAAAGTATTTGTTTGCAATAGTATGTAATTGTTTGTAATTGTACTGTAAATAATATACAACGATGAGAGAGTGTCGAGGAATCAAACAATTGCTTTAATAGGGATCGTTACAAGTAGAATGTTCGAAATCAATGTACTATAGCATACTTTAGATTTTCTTAAGTATAATAAGGAATTCGATAAAGTGCTGGGCCGAGATAAAATGGAAACAGAAGTATGAACGCGTTCCCATCAATTTAATTTAAACTTGTGGTGCTACAATATATCAAAAATAAGTTCCTGACATTTACAGTGGTTATATAAAATGATAAAATTACACATTATATTCTATTATTTTCACCAGCTTGTGCGATTATATTTTCATTCAATATTATTGAAACTCAAACAACGTACGCTAATTTTATAAAACATTGTTATGATTAATAAATGGAAAATTGACGTTCATATTGTATCCACAGCTAGCAGTTTGTTTTCTGAGTTCATTTTAACAATTTCCAACATTAAATTTACTAAACCACAATGTACTATATATAATAAAAAAATGGAACGTATTGCATTGGTAACTATGCTCGACAAATTGCTCCGATTTATATTTTTTATCAGCTGCTTTCATAATTAATTTTGAAAACTTTAAGTAATATCATGCAAGATATTCTAATCCAGCTTTTTCTTTATACTTCCTACAAAATAGCTTAACTGTACTTCTTCACACTTTTGTTTTCCTATGAAATAACACTCAAGATCGCATATACAACTTTTTCATTTAGACCTTTAGATTAGAAAAAAATTATCGTGATCATAACTGGACTATCAACGCTGGTTTACCCACTACACCTTGGATCCTCCTGCTTTCAGTTTATGTCTCAGCATTCCGAAACACCCTTACCCCCTTGGGCGTCTATCCCGACCGAATTGCCAATGTGACGCTTAGGGTGCCTTTCACTCGTTCGTGCAAATCGAGACGCCAGAGGCCTTCTATCCCCACACAGCCGCCTCCATCCGCCGCCGGCCACCGCCGATCACGGGAGGGAAGGTTTCGTGAGTGGGAACGCTGTGGGTCCATGCGGCCGACAAAGACCCTTGGCAGGGAACGAAGTCAGGCTACAAGCAGGGCCAGTTCAGCAGCGCTTCTGTGGCTCGGTTCTTGGGAACGCTGCCATTTAGAACTGTGTTCTCCTGGCGCAAACGCACTTCTGCGCTGCTGGCGGTGGCCGAGTGTCATTGCACCGCGATGCCATCACTCGTGAGAAGACCTCCATTTAAACCAATGCTTTGTTAGCAGTCGCGTCACTCGGAAATGTTGTTGCACCCTTCATCTGGCTGTCATACTGTGCCCTCTCGCCCATTCCCCCCTCCCGTTTGGCAAAGTTGAGAATAAGGATAATGTTTTATTTACGAGATCCATTATAATTTAATTAATTCGTGTTTCCTGGTTAATCACTATGGACATTAGCCACGTTAGTGTAGTGCATGTTTTTTCAGTAAGGGAGCAATTTTTCTTCTCTGTTGGATGGTAAGATCCGTCTCTGATATCATGGCAGCTAGTGTGGTTCTCCTTACCCAGGTATCTTTCATCAGCGTGCACCGCCCCAACCGGGGCAAACTCTAAGCTCCCAACATGTGTGGTAGTGTAGCGCATATGATTTGTGTGTAAGTAAGATGTGGAAGAGGAAGGAAATGTCGCGCGCGTTCCGTGGCCCGTTTCTGCACTGATCAAGCATTTGCCTGGGTGTCGTTCGGAGAAACCATAGACAACCCCCGATTAGAGCAACCGACCGCAAGATCTCACCTGCAGAGAGCGACTGAATGCGTCCTAGCTAGTGTAGAAAATTCTTGATGACCAACAATCGCCTGAGCAGCCAGGCTTTCCTGATAGCTTCACTACTACAGATCATTTACAGGTAGACAATCAGGGAATCAAAGAAACGAATGGTTTTAAACTTAAACTATATATTGTGTTTCTTGACTTCGCTAGGGCTTTTGACACTGTCCGTCAAGAATGCTTATTGAAGCCCTTAAAATACAAGAAATACGTTGTAAATACATAAGAATCCTAGCCAAGCTTTATGCGAACAGAAAGGCAAAAGTAATAACGGACCAGGAAGGAATCCTATTCTGTAAGAAACGTGCAGTAAGACGAGCAGATCCCAATTTCACCATATTATTTACCGACCTTTTTAGAAATGTGGTTTCATACACGATTACAAACTAAAAAAGCAGACATAAATATAAATGGTTGCCGATTAACATATCTCTGATTCACAAATATGATTATTTCCTACTTCAGAAAAAAACATTATAAAAATGCTAACTGTTCTAATTAATGCTAGCACGAAAAAAGGTTTGCAAATAAATTTTTGCAAAACGAAAGTAACAACAAACGACCAACCAATTACAATAACAATTCAGGGATGAATTATATAATACGTGCAAGAATATGTATATTGAGGTCAACTGATCCCATTCTCTAGAAGTTGGGACTAAGAAATTAGTATAATTATGCTATCATGGAAAAAATTCTGGTACTTTTCTTTTGTAATTTTGGACGCTAAAACATTAGTCTAAAAATCAAAAAAATATAATAATGAATTCGAATATTTTGTCAGTATTGCTACATGGATCTCAAACGTGTTCCTTAACAGTAGCACAAAAATCATCCCTGCAACGCTGTTAACGTAAAATGGGAAGGAAGATATTACATGTTTCGCTGAAAGATAGAATACCCAGTATAGATATGAGAACAAAAACAAGCATCAAATATGCAGTTTTTGAAGCTGATCGACGAAAATTAAAATGGGGAGGTCATGTTGTGAGGCAGAAGTAATCAAGATGGGCGTACTCTACCACGATCTGTCCCTATATTTGGATGGAAGAATTCAGGCACATCATATACCAGATCGACCGACATCCTACGGAAACCAGCTATACAACTTTGGTGTAGACTGGCACAAGACAGAGGAGGTTGGAGGCAGCTGAAACAAGACCTGTTCTCATTACCGTTCCCCATTTACTACACGTGCCAAAAATTAATGAAGTGTTTCTTGTAAATAATTGTAGAGGTTGTTGAACTATTGTATGCTGGATCGTGTAGGTTTTTCAAAACATTTTGTGGATTTATACTAGGGGAACAAACTAAGTATCTCAAACGCTGGAATCGGGAGGCCTTGGCCGTTAATAGGACCTTAACAGACTAGAATAATAATAATAATAATAATAATAATAAGAAGAAGAAGAAGAAGAAGAAGAAGAAGAATATGCTGTCTATTACATAACAAAAGTTACTGTTTATAAATATTCTTTGAACGAATGCTATAACTCAATCATATTTGAATCCGCGATATTTTGAGTGATATTGCTAACGCTCGTTCGCCTTTGTAATCTTCATTACCCAGATCCGCGATTTCGAAAACCACGTTTTATTTTCGTTCGTTCATACTATGGCGCCCCACTGTTCCGCTGGCGCTTTTGCGGCGGCGATTGTTCGCGGGTGACATCTGACGGGCGACACGCGACAGCGCTCCGCGTGGACGCGTACTGCGGGAGGGGGGGGGCCAGGGCAGGGTACCCCGGCGCGGCGTTGTGTCCCAGCAAATGAGGCGGAACCTCATTATCGTGGGTGTGCAGACTTCGTCCGAGGCGCGGATATTGGTCATGGGTTCGGTGGTGGGGGCGCCTGCGGAGCCCAAGGCGATTACGCCTGCGTTGCGCGTGCTGGTGGGCGGGTGGGTGACGACGAAAACGACAGTCGTTGTGTGGCAGCGCGTGAACTCTTCGCGTTTGTGTCTGGTTGCGCCTTTCTCCCGGTAATATTGCTTGCCCGGTTATATTTCCCTCCCGCTTTCCTGTTTCTGGCGCCCTTTCATTTCATTTGCTAACACCATCACGTCAGTATGTGTGATTGGTATTTATTTGTTTCCATTTAGCGCTGCTTGTTTGTGCACATAATTTATTCTTTATTTCTGCTCTTTCGCTGTCTCTCTCTCTGTTTATCTTTCTCCTTCTCTGATTAGTTTTCTGTCTCTTTGTTTCCCTCTCCCTGTTCATTTCTTTTTTTTTGTGTTTCTCTCTCTCTCTCTCTCTCTCTCTCTCTCTCTCTCTCTCTCTCTGCGTATTTCTCACTCAGTATTTTTCTCTCTCCGTTTGTTTCATTCTCTGTGTTTGACTCCCTCCCTCTGCATCTTTCCATTTCTCTTTCTCAGTTTCACTCTCTCCCTATCTGTGCTATGGCTCTTTTGCTCTCTTTCTTTTACATAGAATTTGGTTAGTCTACTGTAAATATAATTTTAGAAATCAATATCTCGATTATTATTCTACATGTGTGCACGTATGTTGGCGCATTCCCCCCCTCTCTGTTTATCCGTGCGTGAAAAATGAAAGTTGAGCGATTTTAGGAACCCAACACAACATGGGTAGGAATTTCCTCTTGCTGTCAGTACAAACTTCTGGTTTCGTTTTTTATTTGTAAAATAATGATTACTAGTAATTTTAAAATTAGAGGGACTTTATGTTCTTTAATGAAAAAACTGCTTCTACTGTAAAGAATTCAATAAATGGACAAGTCTTGCTGTTTCTTGACTTTAATATTAAGACTATTAAAAAAGTCATAGTTTTAGGATAAACAAAATTATAACACAAGAGGATATAAACACAAAGTTAGAGCTGACAGAAATTAGTATGAAATGGTGAGCAGTCATTTTGCATCTAATGAGACGTGTCTTTGCCTAGTGCTATAATCAAATACCGCTGCATTTCACAGTAAATCTACGTAGATCAGCAATATATTTATTTTCGAAAGTTAGAGATCGATTCTTGTTTTCAAGACTTATTTGACTTCACACATCATTTGCAACACTTTTTGACGCTGTTGCCATTCGCGGTAAGGAGGGCACTCGTTGGATGTGTGCGGAAAGAACGATCACTTTTGCGTGACATTACACTCTTAAAAATAAATTATTTTACAACATATCAATTTATCAGCAATCATAGGATAGAACACATTATTATGACACACAACATTAACATGCTAATTATAAAACGGTTCCTTAGTTACAATATCTCTTGTAGAGGAATATTCAATTCAAATTATAGGGTAAGAAAACATCCATTTAAAAAAACCAATGATGCTACAGAATGGCACCGACGTTCTCGTAGAAAATATTCTTATTTCCGCGGTGTGGTCTAGTTTTAGGATCTTGCCACATACTTTGCACATATTGCACATATTTCACGCAACGTTTCGTAAAACTACAAACATTTTCAAAAAGTGTCCTTGACCTTATTTAAAGAACTAAGTACGGAGAACAAAGTTCATTGGAATGAAATATATCTATCATCAATTTTGTAGATGTAAGAAGACGCTGAATAAAATTCAAACTTATGCAATTTTCGAAAATCCAGAGTTAACCGTGAAAATCTGACCAATATCATCTTTATAATTGTATTTCACTATATTCTTACAAGAAATTGAAAACAAAATTGGAGCCATTTTTCAGAAAATTTTGAATATATCGCAGGGGCTTCAAGTAAAGTACGCTCAATTTTGAGATAATTTTACATTTGTAGAGAGCGTTTTTCAAAATCGCTGAGTTTCTAGAGAAGCAAAATCTATGCGCTATGAGAGAAGCCAGATTTTGAAAAAAATCTACCCATAGTTTAGGCGCCAGTGTTGTTCACAGACTAGACAGTACAGACGGACATTTTAAAAAAAGATACTATTTTTGGGTGTTAAGGGATCCCAATACATAGATTTTCGGTGAAATCTCGAAATCAATTTTTGACAGCATTGCATAACTTTCTCCATAATCACGATATTACACACTATATACGTGCGTATAGGAGAAAGTATAACACATGAAATCCCGAACAGACGTGATGATAGTAAATGTAATGTTGAAGACGTGAAAATGGAGAGTGAAGAAGAAGGAGCGATGGGGTTTAGGCAATCAGAGGCAGTGACGTAGAGATTCAGACAGAACGAGTGAGAGATGGAAGAATTGAAAAGATAGGCAAGAGTGAATGAATAAGAAAGACGGTAAAAGTTGGGGAAATGACAACGAAGGGAATGAAGTAGACAGAGGAGATGAGAGAAGCCTTAAATCGCAAACTGTGAAGGGCCCATTGGAATCAGAAAGGGAAAAAGGGGGCGTGAGAGAGGTAAGAGTATGAGACGTGAGTAGTGAAGTTAAGGCTGACATGTGCCGTGCGGCGTGGGGGTGGTGGATGGAGCGGGGCGACGAGAGGCAGAGCAGAACAGGGTGAGGTGTAGCGGAGCGAGTCGTGGCGTGGCCTGGCGAGACGGGAAAGTTGCGCCGGGGCATGGCGAAGAGACTGGGAAGCGTCACGGTTCGGGTTGGTTGTTTGATCGATTGATTAGATCCGGGGAGCGACAACTGCTAAGGTCATTAGTCCCGTAAGTGTAGTGAATTTTTGTTTTACTGCTGGAAGTACAAATTATCACCCCCGGTTGGCTGGCGAGATCCGGGGCAGACCTACGTCGGCATCCTTCCGAGAATTTCCCGAATCAGGTATCTCCCAACAGAGCGGGATATCGCCTCAGCCGGAACAAACTCTTAACTCCAGAATTGTGTGGTAGTGTATGTGTGTGTGTGTGTGTGTAAATATAAAGGGGGAAAGGACAAGGAAGAGGAAGGATACTTCGCGCGCTGACCGTGGACAGTTTGTTGGGGTACTCCTCCAACTTTCGCCTGCTGTTGATCGGAGACGCCACGGAAAACTATAGGCCAGAGTAGGCGGTCGCTAGAATTCATCAGACAGCGGCAGAATTCGACCTACTTATGTAGCTAGTGTCAAAAATCCTGCCACCGTCCGGGTTTGAACCCCAGGACCTGAACAAAGGCTCTGCAGTGATACCAGTTGATGCCCTGAACCTCATTTACCGGTCGGGTCGGGTCTGGTCATGTCATGCCAGGCAGTGTCGTTTCGGGTCACTCTGGAGTGACGCTGGGTCGCGCCAGGAATAGGAGTGTTGGAGCGGGGTAGTGGAAGGATATGCGGCGGCGTGGTGGGCGATGAGAGGCGAGGGAGGGGGCGAATATGGAGGGCCTCCAAACGAGGATGAGCGCCGTCAACCGCCGCGCGTTAGCCCAGCGATCTTTTATGAGTTGGCGGCCCACACAGTGGGCGCGTGGGCCGATTTACACACACTCCCACGAAACACGCATGGCGCTTTTTTTACTCGGCAAACAAAATATTTAAAAATAAAGATAGCATTCATACACAATGATGTAGAACTTAAAAGAGGAAATGAATAACAACAAATACGTTATTCAGCTGTTGATGTTTATTGCATGACATTTACGAAATAACAGACATTTCGCAATTTTTGACCGTTCACATGATCAAAGAGATTAAATATAAATTTAGCTTCACAGGCTACTGCTATCAAAAACAATTTATTGTTATGTTATGTACTTTCATTTAATACCTCTATAAACAGTACATTCTTTAATACGTTCTTTGAATCGTGAGGTGTATATGGCAACCAACTACAATGATGGTGAAATAACTGAAGTCACCTTCGTTTACTTACTTCATTTGACAACGATCTGGATGATTTTTCGACGGCTTCGCCGTTATCATCAGTCTCGCTATATGTAGCGAAAGTAAGGAGACGGTGATAAAATAAGGTACATCTTCCAGTATTTTGACACATATAGTGAGACTGATGATAACGGCAAATCAGAGGAAAGATGGAAATGCGAGTAAATGTAGTAAATTGACGAATATTGCTTCAGATATTATACCATTTAATTACGTCAACAACACATCTCCATTCCCTCAAACTACAATGAAATAAAGCGTAGTTAGAAAATGGTAAACATTTGTACATGGTTTTCAGAAATACAACAGAACTAAGAAAGGTTGTCCATTTCTTAACATGTGACCTTCAGGAAATCATGATTCTGTTAAAACATTTTTGATCCCACGATCACTTCTAAGTACGGGGCGTGTGCTTTCTCGAACTCATGAAATCATCATGTCAACATTTTATTTTCTTCCGTTCAATTTTCTCCTCTTGTGGATCACAAAAACTTTCTTAAGCTTGATCACCTATTCTTCTTTTTCTTTTACCAGAATTTCAGTGTTTCCCCTAGATTTCTCCTCTTTCCTTAGCTTCACGTGGTAGTAAATGTTTGAATTTTTTTATTTTCATCTCCCTACAAAAAATCCCCTATTCTTAGTAGATTCTGGATTGAACACAGCTCTTACATGTCATTTCTTCTTTCCAAAATGTATTGTATAAATTCACTCCAACCGATATTTTGGTCTAAATATTATTCCTATTTATACGATGAAAAAACATTAACCTTACTAATATTTTACCCTTGTGTGATTTTTATCACTTTTAGAGCCACTGTCAGTTGATGTAGAGGCGGGCGGCAGTTGCATCCTGCGTGCCCGTCCTTGAAAGTAAACGCCTGCACAGAAGCGTGCTGGTGGAAATTGTTACTCGTTACCAGGAGCCCCTTGTTTTCACCGAGTGCCATTGTGGTGGCCTGCGCGTACGATGTTCTGCCTCCGATTTTGTCCCACGCACGTGATTTCCAGAATGGCGGAGAATGTTTCGCGGCTGTGGGAAATAATTAATAGTTTAACGAGTGTCGAGCGCAGGAAAGTAGAAAATAGCTGCGGCAACAACGCACAAGTTACTGCGCGCATGGTCTTTGTCTAATGAATGAATCACCGGTGCACGAAACCTCGTGGCGTAATCATGATTTTCCATGAAAACTGGGCGCAATTATTTTTCACCTTTGTTCGAAGGTGAAATGAAAATGTTGACAGAAGAAAGTTAAAAATTGCATTAAAAATAATAAGTTTATGAATGAGATAGTGAATTTTTAGTGGTTTAGGCTCTTCTGGGCGTTATTTTGTAGCGTATGTTGAATGAATTTCATGTATAAAGAAATGTTGCGACAGCTGGCAGGAAAGCAAATATTGCTGGAATGCTTCTACAAAAAAATTCCTATGAACACAATTAGAACATAAGAGAAGTTCATTTAACTTACCTTTTACAAAAAATTAGTTTAAAAAGTACAAAAAGTAAAATGAATGTTGCCCAAATAAAGAACAATTTTCAAATCATAAAGTTCTCACAGCCAGCATAGTTTTCTGGTACTTATTTCTTCATGATTTCAAAAACTTAGATATTAACATGCAAATAATGTATGGTTTGCTCGGAACAATACAAAAATTCTATCTTAAAATATATTAAAGCGCCACAAACCCTATTCAAGTTTTATTTTTATTACGTAGGGTTGATTTTATGCTTTTAATACATAATATAATTATTTTATGCTCTTAAGTTTTAATCAAAAACAATATTTTGTAATTGTAGACGATAATATTTTAAAATAAGACAATTTCTATGGGTTTTGATATGAATGCAAAATATTTATGCGCCGAGAGCATTACAGAGGGTTCTAATGATTAAGCGGCGACAAGAAACTCGAAGGCCATGGGTCTAAGAGCTTTTTGTCGTCTGAGATCATTAGAATCAGATAATGTCCTTGGTACAGAGAATACATTTTTTGTCTAATTTCAATAATTCGTATTTACTAATTTACTAACTAACTACACGTTGACTTGATTCGGTTTCTCTTATCTAGATTTTTATGTCTTTTAATATTTCCTTCCGATACTTTCACTATTCCCTTTCAAAACGCCGTTCACAAGAAAATATTCAACGGTTTGCATTTTCCCTTCACAACCACGATTCTGTCGAACCCCGTAAGTTACACAGCGTATACTGAGCTCCGTTACGAAGGCAAAAACAAGCAATAAGGAACCAGTAAAAAATTCTAATACTATCAACATTATCATTTTTTCAAAAACTAACTTTTCAAATACAAAATAACTGAAATAGTTCAAAGTCAAAAACATTATTAAGAGAACAAATGAAAATTGAGAAGTCTTAAAATTAATTGGAAAATTAAAAGGGAAGATACTTA
The DNA here is from genome assembly GCA_017312745.1 of Gryllus bimaculatus. Classification (NCBI taxonomy): domain Eukaryota; kingdom Metazoa; phylum Arthropoda; class Insecta; order Orthoptera; family Gryllidae; genus Gryllus; species Gryllus bimaculatus. The sequence continues at coordinate 27,707,842 of BOPP01000001.1, read as the reverse complement.
AAACAATAAACATTTGCTCTGAACTTTGATAATTAGAATGCGAAGATAATAAGAAAAAATATGATTTCAGGAAGAAAACAGCAATGACAAATTTCCAGATAGAATTTATTTTAAAAAATTAACGTTATAAATTAATAAAATTTAATTTTCTCTAATATTTCTGGCCACAGTGATTCTTTCAGATAACTTCTGCCGATAAGATCCCGATCGTCTAAATTAATATCTCTGGAGTTATTACATTCTTGTATACGTACGTATATACGGGGTAATATACGAAGGAATATACGGAGTAGAGAAAGTTATGTAATGCTGCGGAAAATCGATTTCAAGAATTCAACGGAAATTAAAATTCTTCAAAATTGGACGTACTTTACATCAAACCGCTAGGACATTTTCACATTTTTTTCAAAAATATTACTGAGAAATTTATTGTATGAATAGAGTAAAATACACTTATAAATGTATCGTAGTTCCGATTATCATTGTTAACTACCGAAAATGTCAAAAGTTGGAATTTTTTCGGCGCGTTCCTACTTCTACGAAATTGAAGATAGAGATGTTTCTTTTAAATAAAATTTGATCTCTATAATAAGTTCTTTCTATAAGGTTCTGTGCATTTTTTGAAACTTTCAGTAGTTTTCGAGTATCGTTGCCTGCAATACGTGCAATTTTAAAAAAATAACAAAAATAAGATTTTCTCGAAAACAGCTCCAATTTTTTATTAAAAACTTTTGGTAGGGATAGTGCTAAATATACTCTTGAGATGACAGGTTTTGCTACATCCTTTTGTTTATTTTTTAATTGCAAATATATAACTTTCCTTGTTTATCACGCCATTAATATTTACAATAAAGCGAATTTGTTAACATTATTGTATTTATGAGTATATGTGCTTTAAATACTGTTTCATAAAGTCTCTGTAAAACGAGCTCAGAATTTCGCATTTTCAGAAACGCTAAAACGCAATATTCTGAGAAAAGACTTCAATTTTTTGCTTCCAACTTTTTGTACGGATAGTGCTAATTGTACTGTTTAAGATTACATAAAATTCATTTGTCTGAATACTTTTTTATTACCAAAAATTACACAAATGTAGTTATTTCTTTAATATCCCTCACGCTGTTAATATGCACATTTCCTGCAATATCTCTACATTATTATATTTGTGAGTAAAAATGCTTAAAATGATTTTCAATGAAGTTTTTCGAAAACCCAAAAGATTCCTGTGAACAAGAGCTTCATATTGCGCATTCACACTTGAGATTAAACGTGATTTTTTTTCTTAAAAACGGCCCAAACTTTTTTGAACGAAAATCTCCACATAGGATGAGATTTTACTCTTCTTTAATATTCTTAAAATAATATTTGTAGGTGTTACTAATAGGAAACAGAAAAAGTGAGAAAACTTCAAAAATGTATTTTGGGTGGCGGTATCCATTATGGGTGGGTATTTTGGGTGGCATTTGGCGAAAGTATGTGGCAATTCCTTAAAGATATCCAACACATAAGAAATTAGAAAACTAATTAGCACGCGAAACTCTGTGGCATTTATAGTACCACTTCTTATCAAATATGTATAAAACACACTACTGAGTTCGCAAGAACGGCCCTTTATCGAGTATCATATTCACTTCCCGAGCTGGAGTTCAGTATCACACGCATTGTAATGATATTGAACCTCAGTTTGCGCCTGCGCTTTGCGGCCAGTCTCGCAAACGTGGCTCGGGGCCGATCGCCTGACCTGGCAACGCGCGGAATGGGTGGCATGGGGCGCGGAAGGCACTTCGCGGGCCGGTCTTGCTCTCGGAATTCCCGGGCTGGCTTGAGGTGGGCAACATTGCGGACAGCAAGAAAGTGAAGAGGGATGTAGCGGGACGAAAACAGGGAGGGATGCGAATAGCCAGGACCAGGCTCTGCAGCAGCAGAAGAAAATAGCAGAATCGAACTAATATGAGGGGATGTGTAAAGCTAGGCGAAACTCAGAGAGCAAAGTGCGAAGTGGGAGGGTGGGGGCGTTGGAAAAAGGGTGAGGTAGGAGGGTGGGACGTGGAGAGGAAAGGGCGAAGGGCGAGGGTGGGGCGGAGGCTAAGGGCGAGGGGGAAGTGTGGGCCGTCAGTGAGTGGAGGCGAAACACGTCGGAGCGCAATGCGGTGGGTGTAGGGCACCGAGGGAAGGTGCGCAAGGAGGAGGAGAGTGCAAGGGTGTGGTCGGGACGGGAGGGGGAGGGTAGTGATGGAGAGATGTGGAATGGCCTCGGGTCCCCAGCGGAAGCTATAGCAGATTGCGAAATTTGTCACTCTCGGCAGCGATGCGGACAATGTGGAGGGCCTTAGGGCCACGGCTAAGGGCGACCGTAGGGCGGGCGAGCACAGCTGAAGGTAACCACAGCATAGAGGTAACCACAGCTGAAGGTAACCACAGCATAGAGGTAACCACAGCTGAAGGTAACCACAGCATAACCACAGTCTAAGAAGTAATGCAGATAAAGACTGAGATAAATATGGGCAGTAAGTAGCAATGATGAATCAAATTATATGATGAAAACATGAATTACATCAGAACAGTAGGGAACTGGTAAAAAAAGAACGATAGAAGAATACGAATAGGAAAAGGCTAAATAGAGAGCCAAGAGTAATGAATAATGAAGATGTAGTCTCTACACGAGTAGAATAATCAAACACATAGAAATAATGGGGAGTAAAGTCGTGGATCGACAGTAGCAGCGAAAACTGGAGGTGAGAAAGAAATGACTGAAGAGAGGAAGATGGCAAGCAAAATCTCTGACACAAGTCTGCATAAGCAAACCACTGAAATGACAATTGATGAGAAATGAACATTTTATGTAGAAATATGGCAGAAAGAAAGTGAAGAACAGGTCATGACGGCTGAGAATGGTCAAACAACCAAGAAAAATACTTAAAAGTGTAAAGTTGACGAGGTGAGGGTGACAGGGGCCAGATAAATACAAGTAGGAGCATGGGAAATAACGATAATTTAATGAACGAGATATGAGACTGACGGTGCAAGTCTGGTGTTTGGAGACTCGTAAAAACGGATCGAATTGGAGCAGAGAGGATAAAGTCTACGACTTCCCGAACACATTTGTGCGAGAACAAATGGAGCTAATCGACATCAAAAATGGTAGAACGTATCAGTGACTGGGAACGCAGTTCTAGGGTGCGAAAGACATAAAGCCACGTCGGTGACCTTGGGAGGGCGGTCTGGTGTGGTCAAGAGATGGAGAAGCTTGGGGCACGTGAGAGAGTCATTGCGAGACGATGAATCTGAGAGACTGTTATCACACGTGCGACTGTGTGCGAGAGACGATGGACATCGTTCGGCAAGTACTTCGGGCAGACAGCGGCGAGAGGGCAATATTTCGGGCAGCGCCTACGGCGAGCGGGAGGTGGTAGGAGAAACCAATTGAGCAAACATTGGGAAAGCAGGAGGGCAAGATGGACGCCTGGGGCGGGCAGCGCAGGACTGCGAAACGCTTTGGGGGCAGGCGCGTTGAACAGAGGAGGAGCGCGGGGGCGATAACATATGCGCTCCGCACGGCGTTGCTACCGGCTGACCCCGACCCCGCCTCTGCCGTGATTTGTCTTATTGGCGCCATCGGTTGGTTGACTGATTATATTATCTTTCCGGACGTGTTAACTGCTACAGTCGTTTGTCTCATAATTCTAGTGCATCGCTAGAGGCGGCGGTGTATTTCCCCAGAAGGAACGCAGGATACAGCGCCGATCCTTTCGTCGCATTGGAATATCTCTGTAAGAGGGGCATTGCTTTAAGCTACTAGCCTTCTCCCCTATCGGCTCAGCTGGCTCAGACGCCTCTCACTGGGAGGTCCTAGGGTTCGAGTCCGACGTTATCAAGACTCGCTAGATAGCTGGAATTGTAGCGGCTGGCACCTCTGATAGGTACTTTTTCACATCATCTACGATCATTAGCAGACGAATTCCAACCGGACCACAAACTTTGCAGTTGGTGTGGTACTCCGCTGGAGGGAATGACCTCGATGGGAAAACTCCAAAAACGGACTGTAGGTAACAACAGATCTTACCATCAGGTAGGGTAACATTTTCCATAATAAACATGTAGTATGCTTACAGGACTAATGTCCATAATGCTGACGCACGAAACAGAAAATAATCTAAGCCTTCCCTTCGTCTTCCGACATGAGTGATTATGAAATGCACGTCAGTGTGTGTGTGTGTGTGTGTGTGTGTGTGTGTGTGTGTGCGTGTGTATGTACTACCTTCAGGCAGAATGGACACCGGAGGCGAGCAACGGTGGACTGTAGAACGCTGTTGCGGACGGGTAGGTCGGCGTGCGGACGAGCGATAACATATGCGCTCCGCACGTCGCCGCCACCGAACGACCCCGTCCCTCGCCCCCGCAGTCAATTGGCTTAACGGCGCCATCGGCGGCCGCTGGGCGTTGCGAGGCGCCGGTGACGCGTGGGCCGTCTCGGCGACGTGTGGACCGGCGCTCGCGCGCTCTCACGGAGTGCGCAGTAATGAACAAGGTTTGCCCGCGGAGATGGACTCCGACGCGGAAGCTGGCGATCGCAGTGGGGCCGCCTTGGGCCGAAAATTCGGGCGTCGGCGACGGAGGTTTTCGTTCAATCTGCCTTGGTGGATTGGTTGTTAGTGGTTCCCGGCGCGTCAACGGCTGAGCTCATTCGTCCCGTAACTGTAGTGCATTTTTTATTCTCGAGAGGTGGCGCTGAACTTTTCCCACTGGAGTCAGCGTACGGGTTTCCATCCAACCATGTATGTCTTATCAACGAGCTAGTGCCCGAACCAGAACAAGATTTAAGCTACCCACTGGTCACTCGATATGTGAGATAATGTAATGTATGTGAGTGAATGTGTAAGTAAGTAAAGGGGAGTGGAGGGTAAGGAATAGGAAGGAAATATAACGCGCGGACAGTGACCCGGTTGTTTGCGTACTGTTCCGGCATTCGCCTGCCATTGATCATAAAATCCACGGAAAACCACCATTCAGAGCAGCCGGCCTCTAGAATTCTCCTCCAGACAGCGAGTGAATTTGACCTTGCTGACAAGCTAGTGTCGAAAATAATCCTGCCATCGTCCGGATTGGAACTCCAGGAACTCCTGGACAGAGGAACTGCATTGACATCATTTGATGTCCTGAGCCTGTCACCTTTCCTGGAACCGTGTTCGCTGAAACGCGCGCAGGAATATAAATATTGTTACAGTGGACACGAACGACCACGTCCGGAATATATATATATATATATATATATATATATTCCGGACGTGGTCGTATATCGTAATATTTGAAAAATTTGCTAAATTACCTAAATATTTCGTAAAAAGTGATAAAATAGAAATGAATACTTGAATTAATTAACACCATTGCACCTCCTGCACTTCTGTGAAAATTGCACTGACATAACATCAAACGTTCAAAAACTGCAGGATGTGCCTTAGTGACGTTATTCACCTTGTATTATGACTGGAAATGTCTTTCTTTAAACTTTGCTGTCTCATGACTTCAACTGTGTTGCAGTGGTGTAGTGATTATGATAATTTAGTCGGTACGGGCAGTATCATATTATGCGGAATAAAACCATGACATATTTCAATTTTCAGTCAAAAACCAAAACTATTTCATTGTTTCTGATCTTTCAGAATTCCTGGGTATATAAGAAAACCATAGACAACTCTCACAGGTTTCATGATTTTCCTTTAATTTCTGGATGTATTGGAAATTAATAATGAATATTATTAATTATATTTCAAGCCCCCACTTGTGGATCATGAACAGCGTGCTTTTTGGGAGGCAGTCATGTTGCATTAACGAATATAAGATTAGCATGGACAGAGAAGAGACCAAACCCTTCAGCTGTGACAAAAAATCCACCTCCTGTTTTTTATAAATTCAGATTTTACGAGAAAAGACGACCGCAGATTAACTCAACTAACCGGAAAATAATATAATAAATTATGTATGACAGAAGGAATGCAAAATGTAATGGAAGGGAGATTGTCAGAGATAAATCATGGAGAAGACAAAGAAAAACCTGGAAAAGTTTAAAACAGCACAGCATGATGTGTAGTAATGTAACATTTTCCCGGTATTATAGTATATTTGAAAAGGAAACTTTTTATAACGCATTAGTGTATCCAACAAGCTCAGAAATTAACTCAAGAAACTTGTGATACATAGCCAGCAATTTGTGATACCTTCAATTAAACAAGATCTTCAAGACAACAACCTTGAAGTATGCGACTTGTCGGACTTCCTCTGAAACCGTATAAAACTATTTGTTGGTCTTAATAATTCCTACCACGTTACAAGGTTAAATTAAAAATTACAATCATTTAAATAACCTATAATTTATTGGAAATGTCTTTGAAGTGTGTCTGATACGTAATGAAGTAGTGAATAATTACATAAATAAAGTGCACAATAACAAAATATCATCACTATCCTTCATCTATTACTTCCTTGCAAAGAAACGTATATTCTTGCTCGAAAATGTAGGTGAATACTAACAATGAAAGCTGACACAAAACGGATAATTTAAACATTTAACCTAACGACTAATCACTAGTTTGTAACCACACAAAATTTAATTTTTATTCACTTAATTTTGCTGCAGGTGCTACCCACAAACGGTCAAAGCCCAGGTCACGCAAATAAAAATATTAACTCGTGAATCAGCCGGCCGTTTGATCGATGCCCGCAAACGTAATGCCAATTTGTGCCGTGACACGTACCAATTAATAAATGTCACCCTACTTCCAATGTGATTTAAATGTGCAGAACCTGTTATCATGCATAATTAGGTAATAATTGATTCCAACAGGAGTGCGTTTTTCACATTAATGACTGTCGCACTTAAGGCTAAAATTACTGCGCACGAACTTTGTAACATTTTTTCATTTTATGTTTCAAAAATATTAAAATCGGAAGTTCAAAATATAATGGATTTAAGCGATGGTATTATTAAACTTAATAAGGTGTTTATGAACTTTTAAAAATAATATGAGCAACGAAATATATTTCCTCAATCTCGCATCTTTCAATCGTCAAATTCCCTACCCGGGAACAACCCCCTAAATGCTTTCTAGCAACGTGGCCACCCGACTTCAGACGGACTTTTGAATCGTCATCCACCAACCACAGAGCTCCTCCCATGGACCAGGCGCGTAGCCACGTATTGAATGCATAGATTAAGACAGGCAATAACGTCATTATAACAGAGTGCTTTTGCTCACGATTTTTCTCACATCTCTGTCACCAGCGCCGAAGCACGTGTGACCAAAACGTACCGAATATTCAAAAACATAATTCTCTATACATTCAAAACAATGTCGTCGTTGAGCTTCTGCCCGCCGCGAGCATTGATCTGCTGTCGGCCACCGGCAGCCTGCGAGTGGTCATGAACCAAGGCCTCGGCCACTCTCCACGATTCCCATACCTTTCCCACCCACCCAGCCGACGAGCACGCCAAATGAATACAAACAATCCCAAGGAATCGGTACGTGCCTTCCGCCAATACAACTCTATTTTGTCATTCGCCATCAAACAAATAATAGAAGAGCATCTGCAAAAGAATGTGCCCACGTGGCCGGCATTCATGGGCCTCCAAAATGCAGCGATTCCAGTGAGAAACTTAGAATACGAACAAATAGTAATCAGCCGTCGCTGGCCCCTCTCATCCCACCGCCGTACTATACGATCGCTGCCAATGTCACATGACGCTACCCTCCTCGGGCCTCCAAGACACCATTAACAATAAATAAGGCAACTTCATTTCCTCGGGCGCTACAGAAACCACCAACAGACGGAAAATACTCAGAACAAACTCATACTGATACGCAAGCATTTACAATATACTTGCAGCTTACCACCACTGCCTCCAAATTCAGACCATTTGTGAGCATCAGTCGTCATCTGGTCGAAGTTACCTCAGACGACAGGTACGGGGAGATCCAGTTTCTATCGAGATCCGTGTTATCCAGTTCGAGCCAACGAACTGACTGAGGCCAACCTCCGCTCTCTTTTAGCAACCTCACACTCAGCCGCCAGATGGCGTCGGGTTTGCAGTAAACTACAGTTACTATTAAATATTGCAAGTAAAAATGGACAAACCTCAAGAAAGAAGAAAAACTTTACACATTGTAAACTGTCATTTGGTCCTCCGATTCACCACATAATGAATATTAAATTCTGATTCAGTTATCATTGTACACTGGCTTTAAATTACTCCAATAGGAAGTAATTCCCTGAAACCCATTCTGATCCTGAATGTAATTACACTTGCAGCACGCCACCTTCAACTGTGTTGCATTCGCTACAACATTGAAACATAAAGCAATGACAAAGTCAGATGAATGTTCTGAACTCTTTATAGAATTTCAATTCAAATTGATATATGATCATAAATGTGTGAATATATGATCCTAGGTTTGACTTTGATCTTCCTGTGAGTGCCAAAAAATATTAAAAGGCTGAGAGAATAGGACAAATGAATCATAATCTTTATTTATACTGATATTAAATAGAAACAGAAGAAAATTGTTTTGCAGGTGGATTACTCATTGTGTACAATCATTTTGGGCTTACATTTTCAATTTGGTACATGAAGGATTTCTTCACATATAAACAGAAAAATCCTCAAAAAGATATATTATCCATTTATTCCGTATATTAATGGTTTGGTTACCTATGGTTTCAAACGAACATTATTGAACAATCAGAAGTTTTCACAAAAGAGGAATATAATGATTAATGGCTGGTTCTTTAAACACAAAAATGAAATACAATATGTTTGTTGAAACGTAATTTTATATTGACACGAGGCTCTTTCTGCTAGAGTTAATTTTAACCATGTTAAGTTGAACAAAAATAAATAAATGATATTTTTCATGAACCTTAACATTTTGCGTTATGCTCTAGAATATTATATTTTGTTACCTAGCAAACATGAAAGATAAATTCTCTCCTTTCAGCAAAAAGTGCTTATTCAAACTTATAAACTGACTGGCTTGAACTGATAAGGTACAAGTGCGTGTGATGGAGCGGAAGGTGGGGAAATGGATGAAGAATTTATTCTTTCCAAGCGCCGCAACTATTAGGTTCATTAGTCCCGTAAGTGTAGTTTATGTTGAATTCCGGGATATAGTTTTGTTCCTCCCTCGCTAGACTTTTTGTTTATTTTTTCAACAAATCTACTGGCTGATCTAGGGTATTTCAGAGACGTTTACTGAATACTACTTTTTTGCTTTAACTGACACGGAAATCAAAATGTCTAGAAATTCAATATGAATTGCAAGGTTTTCCCGACTCTGTGTCTAATCCATGGAGTACAGATCAGGTATCTGAAGCTTCAGGACTATCTACGCAGGTACTTAATCATCACGTCCCCGTTCTCTGGAAGATATCTGACCGTTCTACGAATCCCCCTGCTGGATCATGGGATACGTCCGGCTACCTTTCGGCTTTGGAATTTTCTTACGGGCTATACCTGGACTAGGTATCTCCTTCAATAGGTGCACTGGACCAACCGGGAAAAGCTGTAAACTCGGACGAACGGGGAGGAATGCAGGCACGGCAGGCTGGGCGGGTGTGACAGGCGGTTCAGGCAAGTTGGCCGGGGGTTTTTGGGAGAATGGGAAGAGGCGAATATAGCGGGTGTGGTGGGGAGGGTACGGGCGCGAGGGCGGAGGATGGAGGGTCAAAAACAGTTTGTTTAATTGATTGCTTGGTCATTCCGAGTGCTAAGATAATTGGTCCCGTAAGTGTAGAGTGCGCGTTTTGCCGCTGGAGGTGGCAGTGATCTTCCCTCATTGGCTGACAAGATCCGGCGCCGACCTACGTCTATTTGCGGGGTTCCTTCTCTCCAGGTACCTCTCGCCATCGTAGAACAACCCCACTGGGACAATATCGGAGCTCTCGACTTACCTCCCGGCATATGGGGGTAGTGTAGAGCTGATAAGTGTAAGTGCGAGTGAGTTAGAGGTGAAGATAAGACGAGGAGGAGGACGGAATGATCGCGCACAGTCTCAACCCGTTTCTTATGATACTGCTCCGATATTCACCTACTGTTGATCGGAGAAACCACGGAAAACTACTCATTAGAGCAGCCGGCCCCTAGAATTGTCCTCTAGACAGCGACTGATTTCGACCTATTTCTCTAACGAGTGTCAATATCCTGCCGCAATCGGGTCTCAAACCCTAGGTCCTCCGGATCGGAGGCTGAGCAGTGACATCAGGCGATGCTTGAGCACCCTTTGCCGGAAAGGTGGTGGGCAGGGGAGGGGGGGACGGGCGGCGGTGGCCGCGCGGTTTTAGGGCAGGGCATGGCCCGCGGAATTCGGTGCGCAGCAGGCAGCGGGGAGGCCTGCTAGGATTTTTTTAATCGAGCTCTGTGGTGGGCGGCATCTGACCGCGACCCGACCGCGCGTGGCGGCGGAAGACAAATCGACTACGACCGCATCTCCACCACCCCACCCCCGTCCCGGCGCAGTCCCATGCAGCCGCCGGCCGCGACGGCCTCGTGCTCACAGCAGAACAAGTCGGTTTTGCGCACCAGGTATTCGCTACCAACTCCAGGGAGAATATGTTCTCTGCGTGAAGCTTGGGCTGATGATATATTAGATTCTTTTTAAATACATAGAATAAATGTATAGTTGTTTATCTCAATAAATGAATATTTCAGATTCGCATCAATGAATTGAAAACGTGACGGCATACAATTATGAAGTGTTTTGTCATTGGATATCATGCCACAATTATATGATAAAGATCTGAGCCTGGTTGCGTCTGGTGCGTCTGATCAGTTGCGTCTCATCTGAGCCTAAGGTGCGGGGCATTAGAAAAGAAAGAAAAGTGAAGAATTCACGGAATTATTTTAGGGGGGAAATGTAATTTTTAAATTTAATTCGGGGGGTGGGTAAATCGTCATATATTCTTACATTCAAAGTAAATCTATCATTGTTGGTAACTGTAAATAATGGTATCTATTTTCTTGGAAGCAGCAATGCAATAATATATGTTTATATTTTTGATGCGGATTGATAAAATTAAAACTGTAGTTTTTAGTGTGAAGACGCATTAAGCTGTTTTGCATTTCATTCTATTTTTTCAAATCTACCAAATGAATGCATTAATATCTTAAAGAATGAGGTACAATTGTCACAAATTAATGAAAGAGCCATCAAGAGTAAAAATGTTGGAAAGCACTTACAAATAGATACAGCATTTGATTCCATGTTCACCAAATTTTAATTGCAAAATTTTAATTGCTTATTTATACATTTATATGCAAGATCTTTACCTGTTTTATTCGTTACTTCAAATGACACTAAAAGGGAGTATATTTCTTTTACTATTGCTACTACTTTTACTGGTGTGTTGCGCTAACTGCAATTTTAAATAGCATTCATTAAATTGTGAGGGTACTTTACATCATGCCCCTAGGACACTTTCAAAATTTTCTCAAAAATGGATCCAATTTTTTTCTTTTTTAATTTCTTGAAAGAAAAGGGTGAACTACACTTATGAAGGTGGCATAAATCCGATTTTCGCTGTAAACTCTCAATTTTCGAAAATTACAAAATTTAAACTTTTTTATACGTCTTCCAACAAGAACAAAATCGATGATAGATATTTCTCTTCCAATTTTTTTTAACGTATATTTACGTTTAATCACTCAAAATTGATTTTCCCTCAGCATAATACGTTCTCTGTACTCCCTATATTTCTTAAAATATACGTACGTGAACGAGAAAATAAAAATACTATTCTGGTATCAAGAAACAAATATTTCTGAAATCTGACATAACATGTTAGAGGGAGTGATTCATTATATTTAAGAACAGAATTTATCTAATTTTTCTGTAACAGGGTCGCACAATTCGATTTTGTCTATAGAAAAATCGCCGTTTTTTTCGCGCCACTTTACATAACTTTCTCTATACTACGTATATTGCTCTGTATATACTTATGTATAAGAGAAAGTAAAAAGAGAAGGAAAAAACACAACGAATAACTTTCAGTATGCGTGATTTTTATTGAAAGGTACGCTCTTTGTCTTAACCGAAAGAGCCATTTCTGATTAATTAACATTTGTATTGCTGTTCATAAATGAAAATTCATTTTCTCTGAACCGCAGGACTACATGCGGGGGGGTGAAGGTGATGGTGAACAGAAACAGACGGCCGATTGCACGTCCAACACGATATCGATTCGACTCCAGCAGTTACCGACAAAGGTGCGCTTGGGTTGAGGGGGGAGCAATAATTTACCTCCAGGTAATCGGGGCGCGTCCTTCGTGATTGAGTCTCTCTAGTGAAGCTGACTATATTTCACGCAATAAACGCACAGTTGGGCTGTCGGATTAATGTGGCCCACGGCTACGGAAAAACGCCCAGCTCGTCGGAATGTTACTACCAGCTTTCACTGGTAACGGTTGTGTTCGAACCCCTTATGATTACTGCCATTCTCTGTTTCACGGTGTTGGGTACATTTTGTGGATTCAGTGGCGGTGTTCCTGAAGAACGAAATTGCTTTCGCTTGATGCATGCGCCACGTAAACGAGACGGCAATATTCAATGCCTTTGTCAATGGGCTTTGGTTCGTTCTGATCCCTTAGGGGATATACAATCAAAATTTAAGCATGAGCAATAAACAATGTTGATAAATTACTCAATTCGTACAGGGGAATGTATTCAAGTTTACCAGTGTTTCAAAGGTTCACCACCGAATGCGTCGCTAATTGTTGTAGTTTATACAATGTCAGTTTCATACTGTTTTACATTGTACAACTGGAACTAATACTTTTGTAATATGTAAATAAGTTTTTCTGAAATGACGTAGATTTTAATGAGCGATTTATTGTTTAAATACACTAGTCATACACTATAATAACCTATTATGAATTACATATAGATTTAACTTTCCGTACAGGACTCGAAAAAATTTATGACAATCTCGTACAGGTAATTTTGAAGCAAAAATTACAAGAAAAGAATAAGGAAATTATTATTGCCTTTGTAAAAAGTATTAATTCGTAATGTTCATTTTATTTACTAGATCTTTTGTAGTATTGTACATTTTTTTAAAAAAAGTATTAATTTCAACATGAAACATCTGAAAAACATAAAATACTCCATACGGCGAAGAGATTTACAGTTTCCATTTAACGCCTGATCATCAAACACGCAAACTCGTATAATAGGCATTCAAGTCTCACTTCCACATTGCATTGAGTACGAGCTCATATCAGAACGCAAACCAAATCACACTCGTACTAGTTAATTCTCCGCGCTCCTCGCCTCTCCGCTCGAGGCTCTTTGCAACAAAGGGCGCCATTAAACCCCAGCTCTACGGCCCTTTTCGTCTCTCACGCCGCTTCCCCAATCCACCTCTGCTGTCACCGCTACCACATCCGTCGCCGCCGCCGTCCACGTCGGTACTGCCCTCCCCCGTCGACACGTCTTCCCCACGTCCGATTGTTCCCGCTGCTTTCGACGTCTCGTCCGTGGCTTGGCGGTCCTTTAGGCTACCGTTGTCTCTGTCCTCCTCGACATCATTGTCGTGCACGACCTAACACCGACAACACGTCGCTCCTATCGTCTCCGTCGTTCACGTCGTCCCAGGCGCACCCGACCCCGTCGCCCCTGTCGTCCCCAGGGTGCTAGGTGGCCCAGTCGTCCTTGCCATCTCCTCTGATCCCGTCAACTCCGCCCACTTTCAAAGACCTCGCCGCTTCTGCCGTTCCCACCGTCTTCCCCGTCCCCCGTCCCCCATCCCCGGTCCCCCGTCCCCCCGTCCCCCGTCCCCCGTCCCCCCCCCTCCCAGGGTTGCCCCGCCGTTTATTCACCACTCGCCGTTCCCCGTCCGCACATCCGTGTCTATATCGTTCCCGTTCCTGCCGTCTTTCCCTGCCGAGCCTCCCAAGGTTCCACCTCTCCCATCCTCTATCACATTCTAGTTAAGCTGTCGGTGACCCTAGGCAGCCCGCTCTCATCCTGCCGGACTCCCTTAGCTTCTCAATCCGAGTGTATTGCAAAATAAACGAATTCACTTTGGTCGAGAACGCTTTCGATGAGAGGGTTGTTAATTTGCCAAGTGCTCATCACGTAAAACAAGGTGAAAAAAATCGGACCAAACTCAAAAGAAATAAGAAGTGTGGAAAGACGGAGGGAAAAAAGATGAAGAAGTGAGAAAAAAAGCTTGCCTAGTCCAAAATTGTAATGTGTGATGCCGGTGGGAATACGTACGGTATTTCAAGGGATGAAAGAAAAATAAAGATGAAGAGATGTAGAATGGAAAATAAGAGTATTGAAGACTAGATGAAAAAATCGATGTGAAGAAAAATAAATGAAGGGAAAGGTATTTGCATACACACATGGGCGGGAACCCATACACTACGCGCTTTGTAGTCCACAATTGTGAATGAACTTTTCGAGATTCTATAATGAACCCGCTACCCTTCGCCTGACACTTCGGATTTTACAGATTGTCGTTACGAATATTTTAGCACAACCTTGCGCGACTTCTCAGGAGCTTCACGTGCCCGACCCGACGACTTATCGTGCGACTCCTCTCTAATCCGAAAGAGTGTTCGCGGTATCGGCTCAGCGCACCAAACACGGCCTCTGCGTGTCCCATCAGAAGGCGCCTCTAGCCCGTACATTATAAACCTCTGCGATATTATGTCCACTGGCCCCCCCGTATGGTGATCTACTCGCGCAAAACGTTTCCTTGAAACGATGACCTTGATCCCGCCTCTCTTTGTCATAAACAGTTGACGTTAAAAAGCTCTCAGCGGGCCACTGATGACTAACCTTCCAAGCATTAAAACTTCGTTGGCGCGAAACAGAAGCTAGTCAAAGCCAGTTCTTTATAAGTGCAGAACCCCTGTTCAGATTTATTGTCAATACCGAAGAATAGCTGAAGTCTGGTCCAGTCTTCAAGGGAGTCGCCTAAAACAATGCCGAAAAAGATAAAGCACACAGATGCAGTTTTTGACTTTTATTTTACACACTTTTGCAGTTCACTTAACAAACTCTAGTGGCGCGACTTGTAACTAATACCCCCACTCCACCAGCGAAATCGTCAATCCATCGTACAAAAAGTTACCAAGTAATACATTCTCGTCATACCTTTGCCACAATAGTGTATCCTACGAGAAGAAATTTGTAACCTGTACAGTTGAACTCTTGATTTTTAGCATATAAAAAACTCGTATTGCGGGGTCTGACGTTTTTTTAGAAAGTCAAAAAATGTTATTCTTATAGCATGTCATCACTTTCTCTAACACGTTATGCACTCACAATCTATGATTTTGTGGTCTTTGATACTTATAATGCTTACCATAAAACGTCCGTGCTGACTGTCAGAGGTTGAACGCTAGCACATAAAGCATTTAAATGATATTTTAGAAATTCAAACCATATTCATATGATCTGGCGAAATCAAGATCCCAAGAAATTTAAAATGTACATTTTTTAATTTTTTTTATGCTACATCATAAACCTTCGAGAAGATTTTCAAACCTTCCTCAGTAATAGGCTCACAACTTATTGTTTGAACTACCTCTTGGTAAAATCTCGTTATCTGAATTTACAAATTTGCAAAATACTCCTAATGTGAGAAATTGTGCTTGGTGGAGTTGTTAGTTTAATTTGCAAGTTTTTGGGACCGTACGAAATCAACTAATGGTTTCACAAACGTGTCTTTTCGAACCTTTTGTATCTATAACATATTCCATTAGCCCAACCATGCGGATTTTTGCCACATTGCATTAAGTGCAAACAAAAAAGTAGAGAGACCTTTCCCAAACACACAGAGGCGCAAACGGGCGGCGCGGCAACGATGTACGGAATGTCAAACGCATCGTCGGGGGCGGGGGAGCGGCGCCCGCGGTTTAAATTCCGCCGGGCTGCGCAGGGGGCCGTGGCGGCGAGGGGGCGTGGGGGCGTCGAACGCGGGCGTGTCGCACGCTACACATTTATGCCGGGTATATTAATTGAAGGTTTCGGCGGCGGTGGCGGGGCCGACTGGTTCATTAGGGAACTTAGGCGGTTGGGGCGCCGCACCTGGCCGGCGCGCGTGGTCGGGGCGCGGGGGGGTTGGGGGGCGTTGGGTGGGCCGGTGGCGCCCCGGGCGCGGACTGGTGATAGGTAATCAGCGGAGGTGCGAGGGGTAGGTGGGCGGCGAGGGGCGCGGCTTTTGCGCCTCTATCAACGCTGGGGCCGCTCCGCTTGGGGCCGGAGGTGGACGCGTGGTGACAATTGGTAATGCTGCGGTGATAGGGCGAAGGGGCGGAAAGCACAATGCGTTGGCGGAGGTTTTCGTGTGGTGGAGTGCTG
>BOPP01000001.1:27642697-27685006 GCA_017312745.1 Gryllus bimaculatus | reverse complement strand
TGGGCGGGGTCGGGCGAAGGAAGTACGACTGTGAGTCTGCGAGAGAGAGGTAAGTTGCTCGCCTGAGAACTGGGAGCGCGCCGCTTACAGAGATGCTACTTGCATTTCCCGACCCGACGCGCGGCGCCCTGTGTCTGTTTTCCCTTTCACGCTTCCGCCCGCGCTGCCCGGAGTTGCTTGCGCTCGTGAAAAAGCAGGTAGGAACACTCTGCAAGCGAGTTTGCATTTGTCTGAACGTGTTTTGGATGCGATAGAATAGTTTCCGCGTTCCTATTTTGTACATTCCACTTTATTTATTCAACTCAGAAAAAATTACATAACGCTTTTATATAATTAAATACGAATACAAAATTCATAACATTGGTTTCACAATAACACTGTAAAACGGTTGGCAAAATGTGTTATAAAGTATTTTCTTAGATGCGAAAGGCGCATGAGGGTCCTCAAAAGAGTTATAATAATTATGAAATAAAAACTATTTTTATCCTCTAGGATAGCTTGAGGGTGGAGTACTAGTTTCACGTGCTGAGGTTCTGAGTTCGATTTCCGAACGAGAAAAAATAAAAAGTACCTTTCCTTTAAAATCGACTCAATTTCAGAAGCTGGTTAAAAAATATCTCAGACAGGCGGAGTTTGCTAGTTACTGTGAAGGGACTACGTCATGTTTGCCATATGTCTCTCTTACCCCCCAAGCGTAGTTCCAGACATGGGGACACCGGTAGCCAGCCGGCAAAGTTCAACAATCCACCCAAAAAATGGCAAATACGAAATACATACTCTTTAAGTGCTCAGAACCATTTGACGAAATGGTTATCCCTCGAAAAACGTTTATCCACTCTCCCCCCAATAAAAACGCTGTATCCGTAACATCCCTTCAAATTATGCGCATTCTTTGCGTTGAGATGATCAGAAATCCATACGCGATCGCGAAAAACTTCAAATTTCAGGTTGAAGAAAAGGAGTCCCAAGATGATTTATAGACAGACACAACTATTCTCAATTTAGTTTTATTACATCTCTATGTTACAATTACTCGAATGCGCAACAGTTTAAGGAAGATATTTTCTCCATCCTCAGGAAAACGTGCCAGGAGCTCATATCACACATTATCAATAAAACACCATCCAGTACAAGCTATTGGACGTATTATCCCGGTCAGACGAAGTGTACTGCTTAGAGGTCTTGGAAGGTATCGACACCTACCACGATAATGTGTGATATGAGCTCCTGACTCGTTTGCCTAAGGATGTCCCTGAAACTGTTGCGCGTTCGAGTAATTGTAACACAGAGATGTAATAAAACTAAATTGAGAAGAGTCGTGTCTGTCTATAAATCATCTTGGGACTCCTTTCTTTCAACCTCAAATTTACAAAAGACAGGCTTATTCCAACCTTTACAAGAAAAACTTCAAAACAGGCAAAATGGCTGTTCCCGTTATTCACGTGTTAAGGTCAAAACCATATCAGTTTACGTTACAATATTGCAAGGCCAAATTAATAACTTGAATCAATCTACTTATTTTATAAAAAAAGGAAACATAAGTAAATAATTATCGTCATACACCTCATCTCTAGAAAGGATATGCCCCGCGTTCAGCAAATTTCAAGGACGATGGAAGTCTCCAATTCTTAATTTTCAAATTCTGAGCTTCAAGTAGACTCAACTGACGAAGTAACCACTACCGGTGTCTTTGCCTTTGCTGCGAGTCCACAACTAAAATTCGGGAGATCAAGCGGCTCTTGATTCTACTAGTCTCCACAGTGGAGTGTTTTGGGCACAGAGATAATGTTTTTCGTGAAATTGAACTGCGACCGCGAGGCGGGACTTCTCGACGTGTGGCAAAGGAGGTGGTTTAAACATATTTTGTTTAAATGGAATCCTGGCTGTCCGGGAATCCACCATAACCTAGACATTCACACTAAAAGTTCCTGTTCAAACACTGGCAACGCAATCTAAGATGCGGTGTCTTCCGGACACCGAAGACTCCATTAATTCCGTTCAACGCGGTTTTCATATTTTCTGCAACTCACCTCTCGCGGGTATCCTGTGGTATATAACTGATCCATTCATTCCACTTACCTAAAACAAAGGAAATATGCGTTCAATCACAGTAGTAGAAAGCGTTTCATTAAGTCATATTTCTCATTTTCTTTATTTAAACACTGTGAATTTGGAAATAATCAATCACAACTACAGTTTTAATATTTATTACAACTTTCCAGACTTAAGTTTGGGGAAACAATTTTTCTGTATTCAATGGATCTATAATATGCAGAAGGAAAAATGAGAAAGTAACGAAATATGGGGGCCAAATAAATATAACTAAAATGCGAGATAGTGAATAAATAAAAAACAATAAATACGATAATAAATCGACAAAAAATTCAAATTAAAATTATTTACTGTCGAAGCTACGTGGAACATTCTTAAACACAAAAGTAAGACTAGTGGTGCTACATAATGGAACAGGCTTTCGCGTACTAGTTCGTTTTTTAATTTCTATCGTCTGTGATAGTTTTTCGGTCTTGCCCCATCTCATTGACAGCTGCCATTTATCACCGTGACTATATTTGGTAAGAAGAAAAGGTTATGAAATCGTACTCCGGAAGACAGGAAATATTTTTGAAACTGTCTCCTTTTATCTGCTTCCTAACTCTATTCGAAATATGACTTTTAAAATATATTGAACAGTAAAACTTCGTACTAAACGGAAATTTCCGTTGAAATATTTGAAGAGCGATTTTATAAAATGACAAATCGGTTTAAACTCGAGTCTGTAAAAGGGCAAATTTTTAACTGCCATTTCACAAACCCTTTTTTTGTTTTCGAAAAAGACTTCATTTGAAGTATTTTAATTCAAAAAAACCAGTAATGTATACAATCGCTTTAAATTTGCCGTTAATACTGCGTCTGAGAACTAATGAAAATAACACTATCAGTCATTCTTTGAAAACCAAAAGAATATATAAAAAGCCATAATTATATGTCACCTTAAATAGCACAATTCAATATTTTCCGACGAAAAGTTTGAAACAAAAAATTTATAAGCCATTTTGTGAAATGGCACTATGAGAGTTTCTGAAATGGCGGTAATTGTGAAACTCTCGTTTACCAGAAACGTTTTGAGTGGCGTGAAACTTTATGTGACGTTATCGTAACGCACACATGTTCCCGCACTATGCAATCAATGGAACACTATCATCTGCTAATGCTGTAAATATTACACCACGTGGGAGAAATGTTAAAAAAACATTCTATAATGTTTGAAAACCAAATCAACAGAAAAATTTGCGTTTTTTGTATCTCGAGATAGTACATTATTCGTACATCGGATATTACAACACTATTCCTACGAAAGTTGTAAAGAAACAAGAGTTTTTAAGAAAATCTACCTTCTTTAACATGGACACAATTTTCTAAAAATGCGCATTTTCCTTCGTTAAATAATCAATATGGAGAAAACAATTAGTGCGAAGAAAAATCATCTATCATCAATTCTTGTAGAGTAAGAACTGCTCAAAAAATTCTGAAGTTTGCCATTTTTGCGAGAGCAATAGTTTAATAGGGAATCCGGACCCATTCACTTCTTAGTGTATTTTACTCGTATTTATTTAAAAAATATTTAAGAAATATTTCGGAGACCTGTTTCAATGAATTTTTTTGAAAATGGACTGGGCGCTTTAATCCAACAGTACCCCAAATTTAAGATTTTTTATTCTGTGTGCCTCGGCGTCAGGAGCCAGGATCGACCGAAATACTTTCATTTTGGCTTAATCTTAAGATAGGTTTATTGGCTAATGTTTTACAACAGAGAGACAGCAGCAGAGAGACATTTAAAAAAGACACGTTCTCTATTTTAGGAAGACCACAAACGTATATTCCGTTGAAATTCGAAAAATCGACTGTCACACAGCATTACAATAACTTTCTCTCTACTACGTTGATTAGTTCGTATATTGCTTTGTGTTAAGAATTTATTTAGGGAATCATCACTCAATCGCAGGAGATTGCATTCAGCGATAAAAAAAATTTTAAACAATTTAAAACTTACGAAGTAATTTCAAAAATCTTAATATTTCTGACCGTTAAAACATTCCTTAGATAAAATCCAGTCATTTCAGATATGTACTTGTACTTACTAGCCCTTCCACCTTCCAGTTCCCTCTACCGTTCGCTTTCTAGATTGTAACTTCCCCCTATTTCTTAAAGAGGGGGGCCTTCTAGACCGTTTCCAGCTCCATTTTTAAGACGAAAGGGAGGATTCATTGATCTTGCATGTTTGAAGCCATTTTTAAATTGAGCTCGTTGCTGATTGCGTCACAGCATGGTGCAAGCCTGCAAGTAAAAAAAAATAATTTCTTAATTAATTTTTTATTTTAGTATAAAAGAAGCTTGCATAAATGTTTACAAAAACTCGGAAAATTAATATCAATGCAGTTTTATCGACATCCTTAAGCTTCTTTTGGCACAATTCAGATTGAAAATTGAAAATATGAAATATCATACGGCAGGCGTTGAAGGGATACTTCTTGGATTTTTTTCACTTCAGATTCGATTTCAGAAAACAGAGAGATATGGAGGAATTTCTTAACATACCCAACTCCAAAGAAGACAGTGAAAATTTCAGAGTACTCATTGATGGATGTCCGGAACTTGAATCTGTATACTCTGCCTCCCAATAGGTGAAAAGACAGCAATGAAGATGACACCAATAGTAATTCAGAATGAAGCCCGGACAAAATCGAGGTGGATGATTTACGAAAAATAGCGCTAGCTGAAGCTGCGTAAGTAAGAAGGAGCGCGGCCAACAGACCGCTAGCTCTAAATTCGCACCACTCGCGAGCATCAGACGTCACCTGACCTAAGTTACTAGAAAACACGCAATCATGAATCTCCGGTCTCAGCCGAGTGCGTTCCAGCTATGTTATCCAGTTCGCGCCGCCGAATTCCCTGGAGCCAACCGCGTCTCTGACGGCATCCACACACTCAGCCGGCTGATTTGGGTTGGTGGTTACAACTAAAAACTGTAAGTATAGTGGACTTACAGAAAGAAAAACCATTATGAACTCTAATAATAATCATTTGGTCCTCTGGCTTACCATGAACTCACTAAAATAAACTATTCTCTTGTACATACCAAAGATTTGTTGTCAATTCATTTACAACTGTCTACTGACAAATTCACCCCAAAAGGAAAAAAAAATCCCGTGATCCCCGTTTTGCAGCACATCCTACCGCATTGCATCTGCTAGCTCTTCCCCTGTTCTGGCCTTCCAATTTTTCTCCTCTATGGTCATGGTTAATTAATATTGCAGTAATTTTTCCTTAGAGGAACTTGGAAAATCAGTAATTTTCTCTTGCCGAGACGAAGTGAATCTGCTCGATGATGCGATGTGATAATGTGATAATGCGATCGCTACACTACGTCACCATTTTCTAGCTACATCGCACTCTACGTTGCATTGTCTGGTAATCCGACAGATGTATTTGTATACGCACAGTAAATTAGTTCGGATTACCGGGATTCCACTGCATTCGGACGGCGCAATTCAGTTGTTTTCCGTTCGATCCCCTAGCGGCGTCTTGTGACAGATTATTCAGAAAACGTACAGACACTGGGTGCGCGACTTATGGCTTTTATTCTTCTACTTTGGGATTTTAAAGTTTCTGAACAGAAACTATGTGAGAATCCGCACGGAAACTGTATCGTTAATACTCGCCTTTACTGTTGTGTTAAAGTGTGATCCACGTTGCTATGAGAGTAAATAATTCTTCATTTTTATTAATTATAACTTTTATGAATTATAACTTTTATGAATTATAATAATTATATGAAATTAAAAGACGTACACAAAAAATGACCCTTCTTAATTGCAAATCTGAATTCCTTCTACTATAATATTCATTTGCCTTGGCTACCAGATGGTGAGAATTCCAAGGGATAAACTGGGTCGTTACGACCTTACCTACTGTTAACCAATTTAAGTTTACAAAAGAAATTATTTTATGAGTTCAGAATTATTTACACTTAACCTTGGGTTTCAAAAATTTGAATGGGTGATATCTACAATAAATTTACATACAAAATAAGCTTTAAAATCAACGTATGAGTGAAAAATATAATTGAAACTTCCTTTTTACTTTACAGTCTCTTATTTATGCGTTTATTTTTCTTGAAAATCATTTATTTAATTGAATCAGTTCTTTAGTTTGGGGTTTAATCTTGGTATTAATAATTTGACTTTACAATACTTATTACTCCTGACTTCATCCACATGGCAACGCACGCTTCTAAAACATGGAAGGGGTGAATGCCTTTGCAGGTTCTGCCTTCTTTACGCACTTACCGCGAGTGTCCGACGCTGGCAACCCACATTCCCCTTTCGCTGACCTCGCCTCACGGGCAGGGCTCGGCGTTGGCCCGGCCTCGACGCGCTGGCTGGCCTGGTGGTGCCTCGTCGGAGACGTCCTCGACCTCGGGGTTGAACCTTCCTCCAAACACCAAACGCGGAGCCGAT
This sequence comes from Gryllus bimaculatus, assembly GCA_017312745.1. NCBI lineage: Eukaryota > Metazoa > Arthropoda > Insecta > Orthoptera > Gryllidae > Gryllus > Gryllus bimaculatus. The sequence goes on along the minus strand of BOPP01000001.1, from coordinate 27,678,488 downwards.
CGGCTGGTCCCAGCGTTGAGCTCGCCACTTCTCGGTTGAAAGTGCTCGTCCCTCGTTCCTTTCAACTTGCGTTTTGTTCCTCAAAGCGCGTCGACTGGAAGCTTCGAGTGTTCGAGTTTTCGTCGCAACTGTTCAATTATATCAGGAGGTGGCAGTACTGTTTCGTAATTGAGCGAGTTTTTAGTTCACGGCTGGAATATGTCCAAAATGGTCGCCAATGTTAGATTTTTACTTCTGCTGGCGATGGCTGGCGTTGTGTGCGTTGATGTACCGTTGCTTACTCGAAAGAAGCTTCCGTCCGCTCGTAACACAGTTCTTTTCTAGTCGACCATCCACAAGCGGCGTAGTTTATGCAAGTATTCCAGTTTATAAACGATGGCTTCTGTCCATCACGTCGAACACCAGGTTTTACGCACGGATTATTTCCTTTAACTATGCGACATATGGCCGGAAAAATAACAGTTCGTAATACGACGGATTAAACACAGTAAAACACTTTCAACTGCTCTACTTAATTCTTTAACGAATTTTAGCACTATAAATGTTAGCAGACAAAATTTTTGATTGCTCGCGTCAGTAACTTCTAGCAGTCTGTTTGCTTCAGTCGATGTTCGGAGACTGTTCATTTTCTTTACGGAAACGAGATTTTGTGCGCCGGTTCCCTCGCTTTTGATGCGATGGCCAATGTCGATTTCCAGTTTCTTATCTTTTCAGTTTAATTTTGCCATTGGTCAAGTTGATGGTGCTGGCTTTCCAGCCGTTTCTTTTAACGACGCATATATTTGAGCTCGTCTCTGTTTAGTACTGTGTAAAAAAACGCAATATGATATCAAATAATATTAGGAAATTAAGATGTATTTTTCATTGTTTTTTGTTTCAATTAATAGATTTTTCTAAAGCTTATCATTATAACTTGGTACGTATCATCGAGAAAAAAGGAGGCTTATTATTTTTTAACAACAATTAATAATAAAATTTTAAGAAAGTATACACCATAGTCTGAATATTTTGCATGGCCAGGACAAACTAAAACTATTTGCACATTGAAACGGAAAGTATTAACTAGCGACAAATCATATTCCTCAGATAGCTGTTACGCTTGTTATTCAGCGTTGCAATTAGTTGCTTTCAGTATTGTTTTCCTTGCACCATAAAGCTGGTAATTAAAGTTGAGAAGATTATATCTCATTCGGTTTTTTCAACAAATAAACAAAGCAAAATATGAAGTTCATTTAAAAGTCAGAAGACAGTCCACAATATACCACCACAGTTATAGATTTATTTTAAATTGCATCAGTTCTTGTAAATGTATGACACAGAAAATCGCACATAGGCGAAGTTTGCTAGATGCACTGGACGGAATACGTCATGTTCGACACAGATCTCTCTAGTCCCCCCCCCCCGCGCGAGAGAGATGAACCTCCAGACTGAGGTTAGCTGCCGTCAAAGTCGAACAATCGACCTAAAATGCCAAATACATACTGTAGCGTCACGGCTTGGCAGCAGCAAGCCGAGTGCAAGGTAGATGGCTGGAGGATCTAAAGATAGAACAAAGAGGGGACTTTCCGACAGAAAATGGTCCGCGGGCCAGGCAGCGCCAGGGAAAGGCTTTCCACCGCGCGGGGGTGGGGAGTAGTGACGTAGGATGTCAGGTAACCTGGACCTATAAAGATGCCGCGGCGAGACGGCGCGGGCGGGTAACGTTTTCTGGTTTCCTCGTGGCTAGACCACAAAAACTTTGTCCGCCCAGGCTGGTGCGGAGTGCCGTGGGCACGTGGTTGTTCGACGAGTTCGGACAGGGCGATGTGTTTTTCAAACACATTCGGGCATATCGTCAGTCTGCCGGGGCACACCAGGTGCCAATCTGCGACGCGGCCTTGCCGGCTGGTCGTAGGCGTCGCCGCAAGGCGCATGTAGGTAGAGGAGGGCTGCAGTGGTAGCTCTGGCAAACTGCCTTAGAGTGAGAGTTGTAAATAGTGTGTAAATAAAACTTGTATATACTCACTCGTGTCTGTTTCCTTGTGGTGTAGATTCCGACACACGACGTTACAATACATACATATTCTACATACAATGGTGTTATGTGTTTTCTTATAACTTGATATATTAAGTTGAAACATCTGAATTACATTTTGTTGTAACATGTGCATGTAAAAGGTTTAAATAGTATATCCCAAGTACTCATGTATATCCACAACAAACTTCTATAAACACTTCTACGAAATCACAGGAATATATAACATTAATGTATTATAATGTTAAAAAATATCAGGAGTTCAACGAAGAATTTCCAATATGCAGCCTGCTTTTAAAAATCGACTGAAGCTGTCCTCAACTTCAGAGAATATGCTCACGCTCTGTCCCAATGCAAATTCAAACCATTACGTCACTAAGTACTATTTTGTTACTAAATGCCACAATTTCTGTGAATGTAACCACTTCTTACCATAATTAAAATCATATACAAAACAAACAATGGGAAATATTAATTTTCCTTGAAGTAATAACCAGCCATAAACAGAGCACTGAACAGAAGGCCATAATTTGCATAAATATTGTAAAATGTTTACCCTCTCTAAAAGACCACGTCGATAATTACACTTATTTTAAAAACAGATCTCATTTTAGAGGCCACTTCACTGCAGAAACAAGAATCCATTTCATTTTGTTTCCATTCCATCTTCGCCTAAAATCCATTAGTCCAATATAACTTCTGGACCCGTCTTCCACCTATTACCGATCACAGGCGCGCGGGCGCGACAGAGACGTGCCGGAGGCTTCGCAGGCTTAATTAGTAATTGCTGCTCGGCGCAGCTCTTCGATTAGAAACTTATCCCGCGCGGAGCATAAGCACTCGGCGCTAATTACAGGTAATCGCGGAACGTGGAAGGCGGGGGCGGTTCAGAGAGGGAGGTGGGGGGAATCGACGCGCACCTGTTACTCGTCTGTGTACGATGGAGACGAGGCAGTAATGGGGAGCTGCGACAGGTAGCTGAGATGGTGGAAAGGCGGTTAATGGCCTAATATGAACGCAATGAAGTAGTTTTTTTTAAAAATAAGATGCCTAATAAAATAGGGCCACAGTGCTTCAGTGGTAGGGCGTCGGCCTTCTGACATGAAGTACCTAGGTTCGAATCGTGACGTCGGATTGGTATCTGGCGATTTCCACAGAGGATGGTTCTGGCGTCAACTCAGACTTTTAAATGAGTACCATGATATTTTCTCGGGGCTAAAGCTGTCTTGGCACTTCCTTCTTCCGGCGACAATTAGGTGGACCCCTACTTTCATTAGTAGTACAATTCATTAGTTATTAAAGATTCTAGATTTTTTAAAAAAAAACATGGAGCCGGATAAGACAGTAAAAACTCAAAATGAAGTACATTTGCACAATTATTTTAATCCAAAATACATTTTCAATTGAATCCTAGCATACTCATCTACAGAAACATTGTTTTTACATTTTATTTTGGTACGTTTTTAAATCGAAAAGCTTCATATTATCTTTTTGCTAATTATATAACTAATTCGTACATGAGTGAAAATATAGTTTTCTACGACAAACATTGCTGATATTTTTGAAAATACCTATCAAGGGTTTGCACGTAACGGTTACTAAAACTATTTTGGCTGAATTGCAGTCAGCAAATATACTTTACACTGTCTTAAGATCTGACGAAGCTCACATCAAAAGGATTTGCAAGAAGTTCAATATAGCTTTTCATGGTCTTAAAATCAAAGTACATAATGTATTGTTTTCTAATTCTATTCCTGTCGTCTTACATGCTTGCGCACACTACCCTACATCAAGACCGGAAAGCGCCAGGTATTTCGCGTTGCCTTTGTGTTGCTGGCTGTTGAGGCCCATTTACAACACAAACATAAACATAACCATGGAGTTAACACAAAAGTTAGGACTACGTCCATAAGCGGACTATTCACAATGCGTTCGCATAAACATAACACGTAAGAAATTAACTTAAAAACTTGCAAGCTTCAAGCTTCTGTGCTTATGCTTAAGTAAGACATCAGAAATAAACCAATCACAGAACGGTAACTCAAAATAGAGAATCGAAATTGGAGCGAAGTCGACAGAATAACTAATGCCATATGGGCCATGGAAAAAGTCGATACCTTGAAATCGATAAAGAAACTCTTATTTTCCTTATGTTTATGTTATACATTGTATACACAGAATGTTTACAGGAAAACGGTGATGTTTTGGATCGTCTCCCTCCCCGCCCACATTTGACAGCGAGCGACTACTCCTTCTATTCTTCCTCCTCCGATACATGCAACATGACTTTAGTCGCTTTAGATATGCCAACATGCTCTAACAACGCTGTAACAGAGCAGCTTCATTTTCAGATTGAATTTCATGTACAAGAAATTTCAAACTTGGAGAAGGACAATGAATAGGAATTAAATGGTTACGGAAATATTTTTCCAAAGGGAAGTTGTTCAAAGCGTGCCTCCAGAACCGGACGTTTTTTCGGAATATCCTTGTTTGTAATAAAAAACAGACGTAATATACGAGGGAGCGACGTAACAAGCTGAAATGTTAATAAAACAGCGCTGGATGTGTCGTAGCTGAAGAAGTAGCAGCAGCAGCAGCTGGAGAGGCTAGCCGAGGAGAAGGAGTAGTGGAGACGGGGGGGAGGGGAAGGGGAAAATGCAGCGAAAAAGAAACTGTTAACGGATTTAAAATCAGTAGGCGGCGACGCGCTGGCGTACGACCGCGGCACGGTCTTTTGCGTTCGGGGGCGTTCGGCTTAATTTAATTATGTAATTTGCTCGGGCTTGGAGATATCGTAAACGCGAGCTCCCGCACACGCTGCGTAGCCGGTCGCTTCGCCCTTCCCGAAGCCTGCCTCTCTCTTTCAGGCATTTTCTCCGCACCATGCCTCGCTCCACAGCTCTGGATGTGCTCGATGCCCGCTGCAGTTCATCGAAAGGTTACCGCTCCGCTAGCGGTGCCGCTCAGACTCGCTTTGCAACGCTGCACCGAGTGCTCCATCGCAGTGCAATGAGCGCGGCAGCGGTAGGCGGCAGATCTTGCGCTCGCAGATACACAGGGCAACACTGGTCTCGCAGCATCACTTACCTGCAATATGGCTTACGATTGACGTAAACTCACTCCGATTGGTTGTTGCTTAGCGCATTGCTTTTCATTGTATTAAGTACATTCTTATCTACTCCATAGAAGCACTTACTCTGAATACGCTACTCGGCTTCGCTATGTTGTCGCTTTGATTCAGTATACTACCCCTTTAATTGTTCTGCTCCACCGCCACCACATCTTCTCTCCATTCTGGTTTATTCCGCTTCTCCTACTAGTGCATTTTTCTGCTTTTCTGTTTGTTCTGTCTTTGCGCTCTCTTTGCTATGTTCTCATCTCGCATCGCTGCTCGCTTCCGCACTGGTAACTATGCTTGGCCATTCACGTATCATTGTCGTGGTGCCTCTTTTCCACAGACTGATTGTTCGACGCTTGCTGTTGCCGTACGCTCTCTCGCAAGCTGCTTCTCGCATGCTGGCTCTTGCGGTTCGTCGCGTTCTCTTATCAATTTGGCCAACTCCTTCAAAACACACGACAATATGAATTATTGCTTAGGGTATCCTACGTCAATTAACGCTATTGCTTCAATTGCATCCTATTTTATATACTAGTACGGCATGGTCTAATCAAGTGTTGTACGCTGCTCTATGTAATGGATGCGTATACATCTTCTATAAAGTTTTCCGATTATCCGCCTGGTGTCTCCTGCTAGAGAGTTTAAATCGCACGTCCATACTAGCTGTGCTTGGCTGTCATGCATTTCTTGCCTTTGGGCGACGTACTGTATAGTTCATAACGCCATTTGGGCTATGATATATCTCAGTATATCAGATCTGCTCTACCTACTCGCGTCTTTGATTCTCACACACCTTTCCTTCATGTCAATTTCAGTTTGAACACATCCTCCTCTTGCCACTAGCTAATCGCCTTCACTATCGCACTAATTCTGCACCGCCCCCGTCTTCACAACTTTTAAGAACGGCTACATTCCTATATACGGCGGCATATCGAATGCCATACTGCCATTGTTCATCTAATGCCCGTTCGCGACAGCTCGCAGAGTCATTACGCCCCACTTGGCGCGGCAACCAGCTACTGGGCAGCTCCTTCCTCGCTGCCGCCGCTAGCAGCCTATGCCGCAGCCACCGCACGCGCCCGAGCCTGAGATGTCGAGCGCACTAAATCGACGGCGTATCTCCGGGCGGCCGATGGCAGCCGCGCAGCTGCCGATCCGGAGAGAAAGTAACCCCGGACAGCCAGCTTGCGAGGTCACATTACATACAAAAAACAGATGTCGAAAATTACTTTCTTATGCTACGAGGGCTCTGAATTTGCGCGCCCCGCTGCGCGAGGCGTGCGCTCGCCCTAATGGCGCAAGGGGGCGGGGTGGGGGCGGAGGGGTATGCTAAGTGCGCGGCAACGGTGGGGAGGGGGGAAGGAGAAGAAGGATAAGGAGGCGGATGACGAAGATATGAAGCCAGAGGCTGGGACGGAAGGGGAAGCGGACCCGTAGGTAAGACCAATGAGAATTGAGAAGAGAAGAGGGAAGAAACGAGAAGAAGAGATGGCTCTGAAAGCATGGATAGTGAAAGGATATGGGGAAGACAAGGACCAGAAAACGGAGGGAGTAAAGAAAGAGGTAAAGGTAAAAGCAGAGACAGGGATGGAGGTGGGGACGTTGACGAAAGCGGAAGAGGTGGTGGATAAGGATTAGAAGAGCAAAGGGCTTAGATAATGAGGAGGGACTGCTTAACATGGGTGGTACAGAAAGGTGGGGAATCGTATGTGGGAACAATGTTGCTGACAGAAAGAGGAAGCGAGGATGCGAGAGGGAGTGAGAGAGAAAGCAAGAGGGAGAGAGGAGAAGTGATGGTTGGGAGGGGAGCGAGAGGTAGAAATAAGAGGAGAAAAACGAAGCGAATCACGGGGCCTTCGCTTGATTTGTTCGGGTGCGAGATAGTGCGCATGAAATTGGCCTACTGGCGTTATCGCCTCCGACCAGGATGCTTACACGGCGAAGTGGCCTCTGTGAAAACGCAGACAGATACCAAATACGTCTTTCCTTTATTTTTACCGATTAGAGTTATTTCTACCCCTTCCCACATAGATCCTTTACATAAACGTTTCATGAAACTTATAGATATTTCCTATTTATAAGTATTCCCATTCCTTTGATTTTTTCTAACTTTCCTTAGTTTATTCCTACATTTTCTTAGGGTAAGAGGGGACTAGGAGAAGGTAACATTGACTATAACATCTTCGGACTTCCAGGTTGGGGTTATAGGCGCAGGGCTAGCACCCCCATCTCAGTTAAAATGCAGGATTGGTAAATGCTCCCGAAAAAGAACATGCATAACTGGATTGTTAATGATTGGTACTTCGCGACTCTGTTTTTTCTATAAAATCCCGTTCAGGATCGTGGTTTGTGTCGGTCACAAGGGGAAAGGGATGGTTCCAAAATCACACTAATACCTTCCACCTCCCACTACCCCCCTCCGGTAGCGTCATCCTAGTAATTTCACCCCTCATCTCCCTATAATAATAACAACTCAGTGAAACAAATTTGGACTTTGTGTCTTGGCGCGAGGTGAAAGTATGTATTCGTTACTAAATCACATGCGCTGATTGGGGAAATTAAACCGGAAAGGTCCCATGACATACCAATTTGTCTGGAAAAGATACACCACATATACCACTTTCGAGAGACTTGAAAGCAGATCAATGACAATACAGCAGAAATCTCTGGCGTATTATTCTATAGACCATGAAACAAAAATTAACTGCATTACAAAAATTGTATGTATTACAAAATATAAGATGGAAACAATACGAGAAAGCTGAATAAGCATTGGAATGTACTTATAAGTTAAAAACTTTTCCCGAAAACTTTCCGATTGTGGGTGGATGATGATTATTATTTTTTTAGAGGGCGACCATCAGTAATCCGCGAAAAGAATTGGTGATTATCTTCCCTTATGTAGTCTTTTCGTGGCAGCGATATCTTAAAGATATCGCTAACCACGTTTGTCACTCACATCTTCAAGATTAGATAGTGAGAAATCAAAATGTGAATGAATGAAATGTAATTTCAGAGACATGTTGCACCCAACAGCCATATAACAGTCCAGCAAGTGTTTCGTCAGTTCCCTGTAATTCCCAGACACCTTTCCAAACATATTGTTGCATTCATCTTTCAATGTTAACGACCCTGCTTTCTCAGTATCTGTCAGCAACTGTTCAAAGGCAATATCTTTCATCAAGTCACAGATCTGAAGTCCAATGAAAAATTCCTTTCTAAATTTTTGCAGTACTAATTGCAAGAAATTTAGTTGGCAAAATTTCAAAACTCAATTTCATCTTTGTCCGATGGTTTTACTAAAACCTTCATAAAGCTCAATTTCAGATGGAGAGGAGGTTTCAGCACACTCTCTTTGTCAACAAGGTGTTCATGCGATACATTTTTTTCACCAGGATTGAAAATTTCTCTTAAAGATCACTCTTTGACTACATAATGTTCTATTCATGCCCTACTAACCCAGAGATACAAGATAGAGCAATATTTTGTATAACTAGTCTGTACTTCTAGAAGAAGTCGCGGAACTTTGATATCACCACAGACCTTCCATCGATGATTCCAATAGCCAATATACTTCAGGAGGAGCCTCATGTTCTCGTAGGTTTCCTTCTAATGAAACAAAAAGGGCCACTGGTACCGAAGGTTTCTCGTTTCCGCTATGTAAAAGAATAGTTTTAAGACTACTCTTCGAAGAATCTATAAATAGAAGTAATTCTTCCCGATCATAATCCCGATCATAATCGATTGAATCTCAAACATTGAAGCAGACCATTTATGTTATTACAATATACAAAACTGTCGTTGAGAAAGAAGTGGTAAGATCAAGGAGTCTTTTTCGGAATGTAATACTAGTGTTTAGCTGGAACATGTTCCTTTCTTGAAGGCAAGTACGAAGTAATTCTGCTTGCCTTTTCGAAAGATTTAAATATCTTGCAAGATCGTTCACTTCGTCCTGTAACAAATGATCTTCGTGATCTTCTGTTTTTGGAACTTGGGGAGAGTCAGAATTCGGAACTGGGCGCATTGCAGATTCAAAATTTGGATACGAAACTGTGTTTTGATTTATTTGGTATTCCTGTTTCTTTCGTTAAACAAAAATAGCAATTTGTCATGTGGTCTATATGTTCCCTTCACAACAGATGGCATAGATGAGTGGGTTTTATGCAACCACGCTCTTAAATAACGGGAACCCTTTCTTCGGTAACCAACACTCTTATCTACTTTGATTTAAATTGCAACTCGTACTCTTTTTTGACAATGGGAGAAGTGGGAAGCCTTTGAGATGTAGTCGTAAACTCGTTACACACATACCAGAAAAGATTTGGTGACTTAACAGATTTCCTTGACGTCATTGAATGTACGAACCACAGAACATGCACAAACAATATTCTTCACGTTAGCAGATTTACACTCTTAAAGAATAAGTACTGTGTGTTCTCACTATCGATTGACAGATACATGTTCAATGTCCTTTTTCCTACCCCAAGTGAACATTTCCCCCTCTCCTCTTTACTCCCAACACCAGGTAATAATATTCCTAAAATAACATAATTTTGTAAGTGCTACGACAACATAAATAAAGCAGGCGAGTTAAGATAAAATTGCGTTTCCAGAAGAAAGTTTAGGTGATAGCGAAAATGAATTTCAAAATTTACATCAGAGCACTGAACTACATAAGACTCACATATTTTTGTTCCGCGCAAATTTCATTGTCACACTGTGTAATAGTAATGATTATTATTATTATTATTATTATTATTGGCGTATAGGCCATTACTGACCACGCTACACGATTAACTTGTGTAATTCTTCCAGGATCACCTTTTCAGCTGTATCCTTGGATTACAACAAGGTAGTTACGCTTTGAAGTGTGAATTATGAAATGATAGGTTGATGATAGGTGAAGGGACTAGGAGGTGATAAGATATTGGTGAAAGGTGATCGTGTACTTTCTGAACCATCCCAGCATTCGCCTTATGACCGAAGGAAACCACGAAAACCCCGGTCAGGATGGCCGACCCGGGAATCAAACCCGGGTCTCCCCATTACGAAATCAGCGCGCTACGCACTGAGCCACTTTGCTCGGTAATGGATTGTTATTATTATTATTATTATTAATAATAATAACAATAATAATATCATCCTATACTCCACAATTGATAATCAAGGCTAACAAACTCCTCTTAACCAAGGGATGCAGCCGAAAGGCTGATACCTATACTTCCACAGGTTAATCTCTCCAGGATAGAATACAACTGAACCTCGGAGAGCGATATGTGTTGCGTGGTCAGTAGTGGCTCTTCGCGAATAATATATATGCTACTGCAATATTCCTGAAGGGTGTTTTTGTTAAAATATTGAATTTATTGTAGAGTTATACGAGAGTATTTTATTTATTAATCTTGAGCTGTGTGCGCTCTACATTTTGGGCACCAATTTTCTATGGTTTTGTTCATTTTTGTTGATGTAAGTTCACTAGTATATAACGAAACCTAAATTTAAATAACAATATTTAATCACTTCCATCATTTGTCCAGATAGATTGCTCTCTTAACAATCTATTTTTATACTGACAAGGACGGGAAACGATTTCTCTTTTCTCGTTACAGTAATATTTTCATTTACATTGCGTTTCATCTCTCGGCAACGGAAACTGTGTATCCAATAACGCGAAATTAGATTTTGCAGTATCAATTTAATTTTAGTAGCAAAACCACAGACAGGATCAATTTAGGAAACATACATAATAAATATTAGTTTTATTTCAATATACAAAGCATTAAATTCACGTATGCGTGTAACACATGCATGCATGTCAAAATTAAATGTGGGATAACATACAAAATATTAGAATGTAGGTAAATTAAAATGTACATTTTTCATTTGTGTGCATGCGCATAGTGAAACTCATTTTCGTTCACAGAAATATTCTGGTAAAATTTGTACTATTAAAATGCGACTTGTCGTCTTTGAAAAAGCTGTAATGAAAGGGATTTAGCACAGATATGTACTCGATAGTGTAGAATTGAACTAAATAATCTTATTCAACTTGCAACAAACATGCTGAAAATATTAGTTCTTGCACGTAGATGATTCAATATTTTTTCTTAATACAATATATCTACAATATATTACAATACTTATGTATAATCATATTTTACTTCAATAACCATTTCTCTGCCGCTTTTAGAGGTAAAAAGACGTATACACTTAATTTCGCTGTACGGTACAGAGTGCCGCGCACCCCTGCATACGTTATAGAAAAGATCGAGCCCGCTCAAGGGGTAAACGAAGGAAGAGTATAAGATGCAATACTGTCAGGGTTGCGGACAAAAACAAAAGAATGTGGAACGATTGGGTGATCGACTTTAGTGCCATGGCGAGAACAAAATGAAGCGAACGGAGCGGCGTGCGAGCAGCGTGATGGAAATTTCAAGTCAGTCTCTGGCTCGAACCACTACTAGCGAAGGCCAGTGCCGGCAGAGCGGTAGATAAATTCCCGAACAGAGGCCAAGGAACGATGTTGACACTAGTTTGCCAGCTAGGTCGAATTCAGTCGCTGTCTGGAAGAGAATTCTAGAGGTCGGCTGTCAACACCAGGCGAATTCCGGAACAGTACCCTAACCAACAACCCACGAACCGCGCGCTATATTTCCTTCATTTTCCTTGTCCTATCCTCGCCCCCCTTACGTACTCAGATTAACATGCACTACACTACCACACATGCCGGGAGACCGGTCGGGAACCTAGAACTCATCCCGGTGGGTTGCGGCCCTGATAGTGGTGGATACCTGTTTGGGGAACCTCACTGACCGTGGATAACCGCCATCTGCCAAGCTAACACCACCATCTCCCAAACAAAAACATCTACAACTTATGACTCTTATAGATTATTGACCTGCCCAGAATCACTAACTACCAATCATCCAACCAAGAAACGAACTAGCGGCGGCGCAGACAATATCAGGCGTTAAAGACACGCTTGGGGGAGTCGAGGCGAAGGTCGAGAGATAGATAGATAGATTTATTAAAGTTCGCTTTGAGCTAATGCTCGGTGGCAAACATGATAACAATTAGAATTAGAATTACAAAACAATTTTAACATTTACAATTAGGTTTACTATTACAATTAGGGGTCGATATAATAGTTCCAATTTATTTCTAGCTAAATTCACTTCTAGTTTACATAACACTTCACTACACTGCTACACTACTACACTGCACTGCTACACATAACACTTCACTACACTGCACTCCCCTTCACTACATTACACTCCCTTCCCCCCACTACACTCCACTCCACATCACTTCACTTTATAAGGGCCATGAAGATAATAATTATGACAATAATAATAATAAAAGTAATAGTAATATTAATAATAAAAGCAATAATAATATTAACAATAACAATAATAAAGGTAAAATAATAATAATAGTAATAATAATAGTAATAATAATAATAATAATAATAACAATAAAGATAAATGTCTCAGTCAGTATTATTCAAGATGATCTAGGTGGAATGAAGTATATTTTTAAATTTGGCTACATTAGAAGGAAGAGCCTCTGGTGCTTCTGCAGGTAGTTTATTCCAATCTACTATAGTGCGATTCACTCTACTATAGTGCGATTCATTCTACTATAGTGCGAGAGGAAGAAGAAAAGAGGACAACTCAGGGAGTGTTGAGGGGAAGGCCAAGTGAAGAAGTGGGGGACGTTGAGAGTGAACGCAGCGACGAATCGGAAGGGGGCGTTTCCGCAACCATGAACCAAAGAGAGCGCGGGGTGCGAGGCGTGGCGAGGCGAGGCGAGGCGAGGCGTCGGGGTCTGGGGCGGAGGCCGAAGAGAAAGCCGCGTGGATTGATTCATTAAGCTCTGCGCTGCCCAACTCTCTGCCCAAGTAACTCCCTCCACCCTGACCGCCTCCCGCTCCACCGCCGGTTCGACCCGCATCGCACGCCTTCTCGGCCGACGCCCCCACCCCGCGCCCCTCATCTCAGCGCCCTCGGCGGAAACTCGCAAACGCAGAGGCGCGACGTGACCTCCATTCAGGCTACATCAAACGCTCCTTTCACGTCATGCAAGGGAGCCGTTATTTCGATTAATTATTTAGTCCGATACTGGACGATTCAAAGCTTAGGGCCCTACACACTGCATCATTTGCTGATATTCGTTCAGGAGATCAGAATAGTGGACCATTTCTGCCTCACATGATACAAATATCTCTGTAAATCTTGTAGTTAGTTATTGGGCGGTTGTCGCTGGACGAAAGATTTAAAAGTAGATTTAGGAGAACGTAGAGGAAATTCGGAATTAATACATTTGCGTTCTGTCAAAACAAATTACACGAAACAATGAGGATGTAATCCACGGCGAAAACGCCGTTAATAAGGAAGCGAATATGCTTCAGATGGTGAAAAGATCAAAAACTCTAACAGTTCTCAGTTATGTTGGTATTATTAGCGATTTGATTCTCGGGCTAACTGTCGAAGAATGTGCTATTCAATCACGGAATTAATGTGAATATGTGTCGTCATTAAGCATTCTAGCGTTTACATAATCATGACATAATGGATATTATCATAATTCAATTCTCGCTACGGAAAATGTCCACATTTACCAGCTACAATTCTACCATTAGTGATAATTTAACATCAATTGCATTCGTACGTCCCTCAGTAACATGTTAACTTTGGAGAGGCTGATGGGTGTCAAAGCGGGGCAGCAGACAACAGCGTCCGGAGATTGACCGGAGACGGAAACAAGGGAACACAGATAGGCCAAGGGCTCAGGCGGTATCATCGAAGGGACGGCAAGGCGGGAATGGAGTAAGGGATGGGTAAGAGGAAGGACGGCTGCACACAACGCAGGTCACGTGTAGGCGCAGGCATAGAATTGGGCAGAAGCGTGGACATGGGTGGAGAGGACGGCATGTTCGACTAACGAAGGTTAAGACAAACATCCATGCATGCCAGAACGTGTAGCTTTAATGATTGACTGATTTGTGATTCCCGGCGCGTCAAGTGGTCATTTGTATCGTAAGTGTAGTGCAACTTTTTTTTATTGCGTGAGGCGGCGGTTGCCTTTCCCCGGTGGATGGAAAGATCCGATGCCCTACGTAGGCTTGCTGGGATTTTCCCCACCTGAATGGTACCGCTCCAGCCGGAACAATTTCTAAGCTCTTGACTCCCAATTAATGTGGTAAAGCATTGTGAGTGTAAGTGTAATAACATAAATCAATGGATGGAAAAATTGATGTCCATATCGTGGCCCGTTTGTGAGGATACTGCTTTTCCATTTATGTGGTGTAGATCGCAGGGACCGCAGAAAAAATCAGAATCAGAGCAGCCAGCTACTAGAATTCTCCTGCAGACAGCTGCTGTAATCGACCTATCTATCTAGTACTGCCAGCGTCTGGAGTGGAACCCTAGTACCTACCCGATCAGAGGCGCTGCAACAGCATTAGTTGATGCCCTGAGCTACCTTTGCCGGGGCAAGGAGGTGTAGCGAAGGCTAGAACACGAGGAGAACAAAGAGATGGGCGTGATACAAGGCGATACGGAAGTGGAGTCGTTGGTGGGGTCAGGGAGCAAAGGAGGAGAAGTAACGAGAAGGCAAAGACATAGTCGGAGACGGGGGGGAAGACATGGGTGATTAGGGCAATAACTTCACTGAAAGCGAGAACGTGAACGAATACAAGGACTTGGTAAGAGCCTGGTATCAGGGGAAGGCTGGCAGAAGATTATTTTTTCACTCGAGGTATAGGGTAGTGTGAGGTGCAAGGAGCGGAAAAGGATGAAAATGAACAAGACACATACGAGTCAAAAGTGGAGAGCAAGGCATTCCCATCCCCTGGTATCCCCCTTCACAATATTTACAGACTTCCACTACAGTTCATTGTTTATGCAGCAATGACTTGTTCATTAATTGTTCAATCTTTTCATCTCTGTTTCAAAACCTGTTAAAAGAAACGGTTCAGCAAATTTGTGCGCGAAGGACAAGCGTTAGGAGGAAGTGCCAAACGGGGGTGTTGACGCATGTACAAATAAGGGGTGCGATCAAACGGGATATAAGAATGGCTATAGCTTGGGGACAATATAACTCCATGTTATGCCCCTGCGCTCAGTTTGTCAGTACGTTCATAGCAGTCTAATTTCATGTAAATGGCTTCGGTATTACATTTTGCAGCCCTCACGAGTAACTCGTTTGCCAGCGTGCTCGCTATGACGCGACCCGTAATGCGATTCCTGATCCGCCAAGATTATGGTGTGCGTTTTTGTCCCGTTTCAGTATGTTGCTGTGTGACGATGAGAAAACTCACTTCTAAGGTTGAGAAGACCAGAATACAGCGTAGGGATGTCTATGTTCAAACGTCACGTACCCAGTAACTCATGTGCGCAGGGTCTGGAGGCCCGGGGTTCGTCAGAGGCTATTGCACCAAAGTACACACCCTACGCTTTGCGATGTTATTGCTCGACATGACATTCATTTCCCGTCCTGTCCCAGCGTTCCTTCTTACAGTAGTTTCTCTACTCCCGGAGTCACTAGGGGGGTGACTGCGGGGGGCGGCGACCGCTGGGTTGGGGGTGGGGTGGGGTGGGGGCGGGGCGGCGTGGCCGGAACTGCAGCTGGGGCGGCGCCGGGGGTCTGCGGTTTGATCGAGCCCGCGCTTCCCCTTCATTGCCCTCCCCTCCCCCCCCAACCCCCTCCCCGCCGCGGGAGCGCAGTCAGTGCCCACCGGCACGCTCGTCCCCCGCAACCACCACTGGCGGCAGCTGCGATTTGCGACCCGCTCGCGCTTCAAAACGCTCCGCTGTGCAGTGCAGCGAGAAAGGGCCACCGCGGTGGATGTTCAAGTGCAGCAAGACTTTTTACCATGGCTGTGAAGCACTCGAGTTATTACGTTACCCCTCCAAAACGGATACTCACAAAGAAAGAACGGATTACTACTGAAAATATCTCGTTCTTTTTCTCAATTCTAGAACGGTGTGGTACTCTCCTTCACAATATGTACAGCTTGCTCTTCCACTACACTTCATTGTTTATGCGGCAATGACTTTTTCTTTATTGATTCAATATTTTCATGCCTGTTTCAAAGTCTGTTAAAAGAGACAGTCTTTGAATACTTATCGTTCGTAGAATCCGCGTCGAACTCTTTCACCATAGCGCACTGTGATTTCCGTGAGTTTATTTGTGACTAAATTAATAACTGTAGATTGTGAAGAATGTATGAACTGTTTATGCACCTCACGCATTAAAAAAACGGAACCACACATAATACTGCCGAAAAAAGTACAAAGTTCACAAAATACTTACATTGTTTTAATTATAATGTTGAATTAATACATGCCTGCTTAACTGTATTTACTATCTAATTATACTGAATCCAATAATCTACGAATACCTTTCAAAGTACGTCATTCTTCAATTTATCTTCTGTATCTTTGCACATTTCTGCGTCTTCTCCTTCCACTTCTCCTTCATCTTCTCCTACTCCCCCTTTTTCTCCTTCATCTTCTTCTTCTACTAGTACTTCTCCTAGGCGACTTTCGCGTTCTCATTGTTCTTTGTCAGCATAGCTATTATTTCAGAAGGAATATTTAATTTGTTTTGACCTCTAATCCTATTTTCTAAATTAATGTCACAAATCCCTGTAACTGAAGCGACGATTGAAAATGTATTCCAAATTATTCTGCCAGTAGATTTTTCTTGCCTGACGCTATCGATCATAGTTGTATATTTTATTTCTTAGTTGTTACCCCCTTTTTCAAAATAACCTATTTTAATCCTATATAATTAAATGGCATCATCGTTTGTCTGCAAACATAATGATATCAGAGTGGCTGAAAACGGAGCATAGAATGATCGCCAGAAACATCGAATTTTTGCGTATACATTGGTAAGCCCAAAATGCCTTCCAAACTAAACTTTTAATAATGTACGTATTAATATTGCTAACATTTAGCATACGGTCCATATACTGAACGACTTCTTGTACAAATACTATTCATTTCGATATGTGTTCCAAAATTATATTTTATAAAGGAAGTGCTAATATCGTTTGTAGTAACGGTCTATATGTAGATTATCCACATATACAAACTTAAAATTCTAAATCTTCGTGTAGTCAGGATAGATACTACTCTGTCTTAAATATTGTTGCTTTCTTCAATTATTGTCTAAAGTAAATTACTTCCTATACTCAGGTATTGATGATTATTTAAAGTACATAAAACGTTGGCACCTGTGCGCTGGATGCGGCGTCTCGCGGATAGCCAAGTAAGTACTGACTCTGGCCGCGGAAGCCTACGCCCTCACTTATATAAAATAAGGTCCAGTGCTTCTTCAAGTATTTGCGAAAAAACTTTTTCTCCTGAAACATTCTCTTCACATTATCTGTTTACAGTCTATATTCTTGTAAAAAACTGCGTTTTCTGTTTCTTATAATGTGCCCCAATACTTGCCGCTTGCACAATTAAACCAGATACCTTACGTGTGACCTTTGGAATGGTTCCCACCTTTTTCTCCTCATTGATTTTTCGCAGAACAGAAGGCAATGTTGATCAGATGAAAATGATGGTATTGGTATTATCTTTATGATGAAGCAAGCGTTGAGCAAAAACAATTTTTTTTCTAAAAAAAAATATTCCCGGCGTTTACCTTCATACAAACTTTTTTCGAAATTTTAGTATATTGGCAAATTTTGTACCAAATTTTTTATTTATTCAATTAGTTTGCTTTATTTTAGTACGAGTATTATAAATTATATTGACGTTAATTACCGCAAACTATGCATCTATTTTGTAAACTGTAAGCCGCAAACCGGATAATCGTCATTTCCGAAAAGGTGCATGTCTAAAGAAAAAAAACTATTTTCTATCAAGAGTTGTACTTTATTGCAGCTGGAACATCTTGAGATATGATTAATAATAACCTACTAACAGAAAAATCTCCCGCGAAGTCCGTAAAACTCCGTCAAATCAAGTCAATTTAAATTTTAAAGTTATTATCAACAAAACTGAAATTCACAGCAGGGGATAATAGGCAATTTTTACGAACTGTGAATTGAATTGTGCATTAAAACTAATTGATATGAAAAATATATTCATGGAGGATAACAAAATGACCACTTTAAAAGAAAACAGAATATTCGTGCAAAGACAGCACACTTTAAAACTTAACCTTGGATTGACGACTCGCACTTCGGCGCGGATACCGAACGAGGAAGTAACAACTTCACAAGCATGCTTCGAGACAGGAAGGCCAACAATCAATAAATTACAAAATAGATAACTTTGAAGTGTTTACTTAATATTACGGTGCCCGGAATGTTAATTTACGTTAGCTGAAAAATTGCATTTTATCCACAGAATTGGGTCCCGGAAACCATAGTGCGGCGCTGTAGAGGCTGGCGCCTTTGACGTGGTCAAAGCACCATCCAGACACCTTGCAAGCCAATGTCGAACGTCATTGACGCAGTGGGACATAAGAAAATGACTTCCTTGAAGGTATAGTCATGATCACACAACTGAAGGGAACAAAAATCGTATTAGTCAAACACAAATATCAACAAATGATCATTTATGACTTATTATTTAGCCACCACAAAATTTTTGGCATCACAGAAAAAGTGAAGAATCAGGTAATATACGTGAAAACTTCTCGATGTAATTACGAACTTCATTGCAATCGAAATGAATAGCCATAAACTTGGCAGAATTTATCGTATTACGTAAGCTTGACAAAATTTATCGCACTATTTTAAAGTTTTCTTGCAAGACACTTTATGTTACTCCACTAACTGGTCTAAATAGTCTTTTACATAGCACCACAAGTTTTGACTATTTTGAGAACATGCACTTTAAAATAATAGTTTTTAAACGCACGCATGCATTAAATCATCATAAGTTTAATCTACGAATGGTCTGACAACAATTGAACGATCATTAAATTTTCAACAGTCTTTTGCAAGCCAAGGCGGCTCTCTGCCAACTAGTGCCAACCAAGTCTTCCGAAGACCCTGTTCGATTAGTCTAGTATTATTCCTCACGATTTGCATAGATTCCGCCGACTCTGTTGCTACATTACTTTTGTGCCTTCATAACATCAACACATCTATTTAAGGGTGATTGCACATTCTAGTATACATCCGTAAAATCCTTGTAAACATTTTAAACTATGTTTGACAACACTCTCCGCTGACATCTTATGTCACATATCCTATCAAAAGTAGACTGACGGAGAATATCACATTCGTTCCCATTTTTCGTACGAGGGAGGACTGAAACACGATATTTTGACGTCTCATCTCTCCTTGGTCACACCGCCCTTTTCCGGTTTCATTCATTTCCGGCACCGCGTCGCGCCGGCTCCCGAAGGCGCCCGCTCGGGGGAAAGCAATTATCCGCCGACGCCGCATCAACCCCGAGGCGCCCCGCCAGGGGACCCCGCTGCCTCCGCGCCGACCGCCAAAAATTGCGTCGCGAGGACCAACTACTTATGGATTGAGTTTCCGGACGAGATTTCCGCGAGCGGCCACCAGAGGCGCTGCGGGCACTCGCGTTTCCTTCGGGGAGCGAAAACAATTTCGAGACGACCCCATTCGGGGCTGCACCCCCGCGAGGCTGCGGACTCTCAGAGCGTTTATTCCCACCCCCCTCTTACGGTCACGCACCCCGCCTCGCCTCCGCCCGACCAGCGGCGAAGGTTTGCTCAGAGGCGGCGTCATCGCAGCCTCTGAAGCGAATCCTACCGGGAGGCTCTAGTGTTCGAGCCCCGACGGCGGAGGTTTTTCGATAATACTTGGCTCGTTCCAGCCACTCTGAAAAATTCTAGCGACCAGATGCTCCTTTCATCTATAGTTTTACGTGATTTATACCATCAAATATCAGGCGAAGAACGCAGCAGTACCTTAAGAAAAGGGCTAAGCAGAAAGCGCGATCATTCCTTCTTCTTCCTTGTTCTATCCTCTCCCATAATTCGTACTTAGACTTACACCGTCTAACCTATCTCACATGCAGGGTGTCCGGTCCGATTCTTAGAGCTTGTCTCCGCTGGAGGAGATACGTGGAGGAGGAAGTATACGTAAAGGATGTCACCATCTAGAAGGTAAAGAATCGCTACCACCTTTTGGGAATTCTGAAAATTACCGCAATTCACTACATTAAAGCGTCGAATGTCTGTACCAGTTGCTGTGCCCGGAGTCAATTAAACAATCAATTCTGTCTATCCGTCTCCAGCTGTCGTCTTCTGCTCATATTCTTCTGAGTTTTGTTCTTCCTCCTCCTCTTCCTACTCTCCCGTCACTCTTGCCCAGCCGTTCCCCCCTTTCATTTCTCGCCCTTCTTCCCTCCCACCACGCATGCCCTCTCTTTTCTCGTACAACTTATGCAATGTTCTTCGACTTACTGCACCCTATCCACCTGCAGACTCTTTCTGACCCAGGATCTCTCTTTTTCTCGCTCGACGTATCATTCTCTTTCATCTTTCCTCGCCTGTCTCTCTCCTCCTATTCGTGCCTGCCTATTCTTCCCGCAAAAAAAATTATCTTCATTCTCACATTCCCATCTTCGCTTGTTTGTCCTTATGCGTCTTCATCTTTCCCGCCCCAACAATCCCTGTTGTCATTCCGTCTACTCGTTTCTTGCCCGCATTTTCAATACGCACCCCATTTTAATGTGTTCCGGACGTACCTCAATTAAGTTGGACAGAGAACACATTAATTTTCATCGTACCCACTGTCCAATATTCCATAGCACCACTCCATATCACGTATCCCACATCACCTCACCTCTTTCCACCTCACCTCATTTCATTTTTACTCACCTCACTTCATCCCACCTTCATCTCAACCCATCATCTCATTTTATCCCGTCTCACTTCACCAGATCTCTCCACACCTCACCAGATCTCACCACACCTCACCAGATCTCACTGTCTCACTATGCTTCACCCCACTTTCTAACTAACCGCCCTGCCCGAATCAATCGCGGTCCCAGAACTTCCTTCCATCTACATTAGTCGCCCAACGCGCTCACATCTTCCTCCATTTCATTCCACTCCCACACCTCTGAACATTTATTCTGCCCCCACCGCGCCCCTCAACAACTCCTCCCTCAACGCCACTCTCCTCTCCACTGTGCGCCGGATCCGCCCACCCCGTCCCCCACGTCCTCATGCCTCCGGCGCCCTCAACGGGCCGCAGTTATTACGTTTGCTTCCGAGCGGTGGAGAAAAGGACGACTCCCGCAGCTCTCGGAAAGGCCTTCGTCTTGCAGAGCAACTTTCCGACTCGGCAGAGTGTCGTTTGGATTACTCAGCGAGTAATTATTCTAATTTCGGAATTGCTGTTCGATTTTGAGGGATCTGGCAGAAATGCGATGAATGTAATGAAGTACAATGTTCCAGAGATTTGAATGGAGAGATAGTTACATGAAAATGGATTGCGTTATTTTCGTGGTTCATTCTGGTTTTGACTAGGTAGATTGTTTCTATAGAGTGCGAAAGCGAACTCAATTCTCTTCATTTCTATGTTGTATCGACTAAATTGTTACGAAACACTTTAACAGATAAATGCTTAAAGAAGTTACGATTATTACTACATAATTATAACGTATTTTCTATTCCACAAATCAATAACCTTTGTTTTTGAAACATACATTTCTCACTTTCAACTATTGTTATTAGAGATTATTATTTATATTATCAAAATTTGATTGCATAGCCGTTATTATTAAATGATAAGAAGATGTCAAATTCAATAAATTTTAACAGACATTCATACGTATATGACGTTTTAAAAAAATATTAATAACTGTTAAAAATTGAAACTATTTATCCTGCAATAAACATTCGCTTTTATTGTTTAGTATTTTTTTAACTGAATATATTCTTTTCGTAATACAATCTACTCTACTTGGTTTATATGACTCACATAATTTTCTATCACAACTTCACATTTAATGAGCGTATTTTAAGAATCTTTACTTGAAATACAGCAGCGTGGATTGCTTTTATTGAGTTTTATTCGCAAGGGTCACTTTGTCGACAACTTTTCCTTATTACCTAGATTTCTCTCACGCCCGAAAACGGCGCCGTCAGTTTAGTTTTTAAAGACGGAAGGAAAATTTCATTAAAGCACAGCAAGAAAAGCAAACGACATCCAATTACTGCATTTTAAATGGACGAAACAAGATTTTACGGCACATTAAACCGCGCCTTGTTAATCTGCACCGCCGTAATGACGGTAAGTTGCTTTTGCAAAATAACTTTTTTGCGCTCATCCTACTCTACAAAAAACATTTTTACTCTGACGCCTTCTAAAATTAACAAAATAGATTTACGTTGGTACGTAAATATATATAGTTTGTCCCGGAAACTGTCACATATCACTGTTATCATAGATAGAGTAATCAATTATATTTATCGATAATACCAATAATCCGTATATTAAAGTTTTCTCATTAATCCGATGGTAGAATGATAAAAACATATTCTTAGAAAACAGATTTGAGAGATTAAATGGTATACAAAATTTAATATATAAAACTTCTTGAACGTATTTATGTTGTTTGATCAATAAGAACTGGAACTTATAAAATAATTTTCATCAATGTTTTCAAAAACAATTTTTATCGAATACGAAATAACATAAGGGCGCTGGAGATTCAAAATGCCTCCCCCCCAACAGTATATATTTATTACACAGTGTGGTTGAATACAGACACGCAAAGAAATTATGTACATCGTATGTATATCGTAATTGTCATGAGATTTTGGGAATTTGCCGTGGCTATCTTTTCAAATTTAAAAACTACTTGGAATTGTACAAAATCCAATTCAATGTCTATTCGTTTTTCTTAGATGTCTATATAGGAAACTTTGATGTGTCTGTAGTGTCTCTCACCGCAAATTCTAGAGTTCGAGTCTCGACGATGGCAGCATTTTCGACACTAGCTAGATGGTTAGCTCGAATTCAGGTGCTGTCATGAGGAGGACTCTAGCTGCAAGATACTCTACTCCGATCGGTCAGATACTCTGATCTTTGCCTCCCCAATCAACATCAACAACATTCCCTTTCTGAAGGGTCCCCTAACAAACGGTGACCCACAGTTCACGCGTGATCTTTCCTTCATTTTCCTCGTGATATTCTTTTCCTCGGAAACCATTTACATACACTACACTACTACACTTGTGGGAGACCAGTCGGGAGCTTAGAGTTTGCCCTGGTTATGAGTGATATCTAGGTGTGTGTCCCACTGGGGGTGATACCTGAATGTGGAACGTCGTCAGCAGACAACCGGACCTCGTCATGCAGAACGGGAAAGAACACCGCCACCTCCCGCTATAAAAATAGAGTAAACATAGAAAGAGTGAAAACAAAGGGAAAAGAGACGAAGCAAAAGAGAAAGAGTGTAGGCCAATGAAAAAAAGAAGAGGCCAATGATCATACTAGTTGACGAGCGAAGAAACACAAAACAACCAAACAATCAATTAATCCTCTTGATTGCGGCAGAGATGAAAATTGTATCCCCTGCGGTGGAGGGCAAGCAGTCGGAACACTACGAAACCCACGAAGAAAAAATCCGATTGAATCACATTTCAGGGAAAAAGACATCATTTGCAAAACTTGATCCTCTCCAATTCAGAGCTGCAACTTGTGTTAAATCCACACGACGTTACATGCCTTCACGGAAAACTTTGGTAACTAAAAAGGCGAAAAGTGAGAATTAAAAATGAATCTGGCCAAACGATTAATTACGGGAATAAACTTCAAATTGACCTAATTGCCGTTTGGTGGCAGATCCATGTCCGTTTCATGAATGGTAATAATATTTTATTTTTATGGAGTAATGTAATCCAAATATGCAGTTTTTCAAAAACCTTTAATAAATAAATTATAAAGTAACCTAAACATGTTTGATATAGCTTGCAAGTCGACATATTGAATGACTTGATTGATTACTGATTTAGAGTGCTGCTGCTAAATTCATTAGCACGTCTACTGCTTAAGTCATTAGCACATTAGTGTAGTGCATTTGTTAATCGCACGGGAGCGGGTAATCTTCTAACGGTGGATGACGAGATCCGTCGCCGATCTACATGTCTCCTTGCGGGGTTTTCTCCAACCAACTTCAGTGACGTCACAAAGGTATTCTACCTTCCGATTGGATGACACCTAACAATTGATTTACGTCAAAGGCAGCTATTGCAAAATTGCAGTATAGTTTAGTTCATGCAAGTGCAAGGATTGAGGGTAGGAGTAAGGAAGTAATAAGGAAGTAAGGAATGAAGATAGGTGAAGTAAGGGGAAGGAAATATTGCGCGCGGTCCGTGACCCGCTTTTAGGGAACTGCTCCGGCATTCGCCAGATACAGATAAAAACACGGACAACTTGCGATCAGATCACCCGGCTCTGAATCCTCTTTCAGGCAGCAACAAGATTCGACCTAGCTATGGAGTTAGCGTCAAAAATTCTTTAACCGTCGGAACTCAAAACCTATGGCCTCCTGTTCAGGAGCAATGCAACGCCATCCGCTGGTGCGCTGAGCCACTTTTGCCGGGAAGTCGATATATCTGATTGTCGATTAACGGGAAGTAAACGCAATCGTAGGAAAATTAAATTGCGCTTTCTTTTATAACAAAAATGTTTGTAAAAGCGACGACGTACACAGGGTCAATTTGCGCGGAATCTCAGCTGCCACGAGCTGCCGCCGCCTCCATCCGCCTGACCTTGACCACCGGCGACCCGGGTGGGGCGGCACGCGTCAGCGCGTGCACGTGGCCCAGATAAATATCGACGGAGGGCGCAGGGTGGCGCGTAAAGGGATGCTGGGAGCAGGGGCGGGGAGGCGGTAACGCGAGTCGACGCGGCCCCGTGCAGCCGTAGTCGGCGGCCGGCACCGGGCACACGCTCACTGCTCGTGCACAGCACACACTTGACGGGCTGCGCGCATCGTCTCGCTCCGTCCAGCCCCGCCCCCTGCCGCCACAGCCACGCCCCCGGACTACGCACAAACACGAACATACAGAAGTTTCTACTTGTCTTACATTTTCCACCATTCTAGTTACGAACATCCTTACCACAACCATTTTCGTTTCGTCCAACCTCGCAACGATCATCTTCGCCACGACCAAACTCGCCACGTTGATTATCGCCACGCTCATTCTCGCCACGACAGTCCACGCAACGAACATCCTCCAACAAACATCCTTGCCACGACTGTTTCCACTACGACCATCCTCGAAACGACAACCCTCGCTACGACCATCCTTGCATCGATCATCCTCCCACCAACCATCTCTGCCACGTCCAACCTCGCCACGGTCATACTCAAAACGACAGCCCTCGCCATGACCATCCTCGCATAGATCATCCACGCACCGACCATTCTCCAACGTCTATTCTTTGCATCGATCATCCACGCAACGATCATACTCCTACCAACCATCTCTGCCACGACCAACCTCGCCACGACAACCCTCGCCATAACCATCCTCGCATAGATCATCCACGCATCGACCATCCTCCAACGTCTATCCTTTAAATCGATCATCCACGCAACGATCATCCTCCCACCAACCATCTCTGCCACGAACATACTCGAAACGACAACCCTCGCCATCACCATCCTCACATCGATCATCCACCCAACGACCATCCTCCCAAAAACCATCTCTGCCAAAACCAACCTCGCAAATACCATCCTCGCCAAGACCATGCTGCATTTTCCAACGCTCCCTAACTTTTGTCTTCGCTGTAAACACGTGTCCATTTCGCACAATAGCACCGTTTCATTGCGGTCTCGCTCTATCTTCCCTAATACAGAAGTGCGGCAGCGATCTATCTTTGCAGACACCGCCCCATCCAGCGTGACCTTCAGCCCAGCCACGCGCCAGCTACCGCACTTGCCCCAGTCACGTTCATGTTGCATTTCTCCACCTCCCACTCTCAGACAACCTCTCTCACTTCCACCCTCTACACGTCTCTACCTCTCCGCCGCGGTCCACCCTTAGTGCACCACCTTAATTTTTTCGCTCTGTGTTCTGCCTCTTCTCTTCTCGCCGTTTTTGATTTGTGTTCTCCTCTGTTTCCACACCTTCTGCTCTCTGTGACCCACCCTTCCCAATTACTCTGATGAATTGGTGCTCTTCTTTTCATTTCCTCTACCACTCATCTCTTGTGTGTACGTGGTCCTCTTTTCCGATCTTCTCTGCTTTCTTTGCACTCTTCTCGCGTGCTTTTGCACGCTTCCTGCGCCGTCTGTTATATATTGCTCCCTCCCCCTCTCTCTCCCATCCCCTCCTCTTCCACTCTCCTTCTGCCTCCTATTCTTTCTCCCTCCCACTGCCTCCCTTCCTCCCTCCTTCTCCCTCCTTCTCCCTCCCTCCCTCTTTCTCCTTTCCTCCTTCTCCCTCCCTCCCTCTTTCTCCTTTCCTCCCTCTCTCTACCCCTATCTCTTCTTCGCTTTCTCTCTCTCTGCTTTTGTTTCTGCCGACGAGCACTTTTCTCTCCCGGTGCCTCTGCTACCTCGGTGCTCCGCCTTCCCCGTGCATTTTGCTCACTTTGTGCTCGGCCGTTGCTGTGCTGCGCAGTGCCGTCAGTAGAGAACCCGCACGTAGCACTCTTTCACGCCTTGTTACACGACTCGATACAAGGCAAGGAGTGTGCGATCAACAAAACACAAACGGTAGCTTGTAACGGGAGTTATCTTTTTGGAACATCTAATTTCACCATCTACTAAATCTTAAGTCTCATTCTTTCATGACCAAACAATCTGTGATTTCATAGATCCTTCACCGTTGTAGCCGCAACGCTTCTGTAATCTTGCGAGGTTCTTCCCCAGCGTTCAGCCAAAGAAATTTAGAACACAAATTCCAACAAACGAGCATCTTCTATCAGCGGCAGTATTTGATTTCTCTGCCAGTCTTTCAACCTGCAAAAACTCTGGCACAGTGTCGCTCGGTGTAGCAATTTTCCTTCTTTCACTTTCCATTTCTCCCTCTCTCTCTTTCTATCTCCGTATCCCTCATCTCTCCCTCTCTGCTGCAGGCCTTTCTGCATCACTTCTGAAATCTAAGAAGAAACCAATATAATGAACATCTCTTCTTCTATCGCCACTGTACTTTATTGATTGTTCGTACTCATTAAATGTGTTTCATACTTCGATGATCTGTAACATGACAGAAATCTTTGTTACCTTCTCTAGCTGTTATTCTGTACTGCTTACTAGCCTTACTGCCTACAACCGCATTTATCTGCCAGTCATCAGACTACACACTGAATGCAGAATTTCACAGTACTTTAAAAGTCAACTTCTACTGTACGCTATTCAAAATTCAAAACACGTTCTAAATTCCCTATCTCGCCGGCCTTCCTTCTGTTATACAACTCACGTCGTCTGATTTCTGCCTGCCTTCGCAAAACGTCCTCTTTTCCCCTCTGACATGTTCGTATGCCTCCTTTTTCTTGTCTCTCTTCCGCAAATGCACTTGTACTACCTTGCTTATTATTTTTCTTGCTAAACACTCTCATTTTCCTAGCCGTGTTACTCTCACAAGTACATCGCAACTTTTACTTATCAACATCCCATCCCCAGTCCTCGCTCTAAACATTGAGTTGCATTTCCCTCTCTTATTGTTCTCTCAGGCGTCATCCTCATTAAGTTCCCAACTCTTCTGTTATTCAAACTTTCAATCAGCGTCCTGCAACATCGTAATGCGTCAACCATATTCCCTGTTCTAATTTCCAGCTGGGCATTGAACTCTGCCCCGTTTGAACACCCTAATTTTCTGTCCTCTTTCTCTATTCTTACTAATACGAGTATTTCGTGAAATTATCTTTATTTAGAGACTTTATTTATAAAGATTGGTTGCGTGTAGGTTCCGCAAAACTCATCTATACTACTGCAATAGTGTAGGAGCGGGCGTTGGTATTTAAATATTGCCTCTACAAACAAGCAGTGATATCGAGGTAATTTTATAGTGTCCCTGAGTCAAAATATGTCAACTAAAAGTTTGTTTAGTCTTCTTTATTATGAAAAATAGAACTTCAGTTTCCAGATCTAATATACTACAGTCAATGTAAATCTAAAATAAAACATGGTTTCTGTAGATTTGTATCCATGTTTGGGAATTAAGTGGCCGATAACATAAAACCATTACATCAAGGGAATAAAATTTGAATGGAAGTTCTTTTTAAATAATTATTACATACAACACATTATTAATCCTATTATTTCCTTTCTATTGATATCCTCGGAATTGTGTACCCAACAACCACCCTAAATACACCATTTTGATATTTTAATGATGATATTCAAATTTTTCAAATCCGAACCCACAAACATACCTTGAATTCTAGTGACGAGAAAAATCGCCGGATTACATCGGTTGCGTTTGATTCTGGCCCACTGTGTCCAGGCCGGCCCTCGCGCCGCGCCTGTTCTGCTGTTCCGCTTGCAGCGTCCACAGATCGCACAAGGACACGCGCGGCCCTTTGTGCTGGGTCAGGTTCGTTCCTCCTCCAAGAACAGTGGCCGCGCCTCTATGCTACGACTCCCGCAGGGCGAGCGCGGCCCGCTTTTCGAAGCTTCTTCTGCGGCTCGTTCGCCTCGCCAGGTGGCACCCGCTTCGAGATCGGGGCTGACTCGGTGTTCCATGCATCATCGTCTCTGGACATCGCGATTTGAGAATGAGCTCCACGCACGTGTCAGACCAGAATGACCAACCTAGACAAATATTGGAAAGACGAGAACGGAACGGATGCCACAAGAAATGAACCGTTAAAGAAATCGAATCAGATTCTAATTTGTTTGATAAAACATTTTTAATAGTTATCAAGTAAAAACGGCGCGTTACGATTTAATATAGTCATATTGGGCTTAAACTCCATACAAACAATTTATAATAAACATATACATAATGGAAATAAGAATTATAGAATACCCTTATTTCAAGAACGTTAATTCAGATCTCAAAAAAAGTTTATATGCAGTATTTTATCTTTCAATTATTGGTATCTACTTTGAGGGGAAAGCATCTATGGTCTTTGTCATATTTCAGGCCGATCTTTTGTGATTATCATTGTATTTTGTTATGTAAGTAATTGTCATAACGTAAGTGATGCGCATTTGCAAGGTAGATGATTAAATAGAAAAATGTTCTGAAATATGAGTTGCCAATCGGACATTATTTCTACTTCACATAATTTCCGAGTATTATTTTTGTATCATCTGGCTACTCTTTCTATGTACATCTAAAACATTAGGATCCAATTTACATGTAAAGTGTGGGCCACATTCCAGGTTATTCAATATTTATACTTTTATTTATATAATTATGGTCTGCACTGAATATTTAATTTCTCAAATGCTGATTTATTTTTATGCCTAACACAAGAGTTTCAGTGTGCTCTAGAAATTTCGAATTATGCAGTGACCAATATCAGTTTGATATTCCATCAGAATTGAGCTTTCAAAGGTCTCTATGAATTTATGTTCAGTCTAAAATTGAATTTATGCAGGTACATGTCTGTAATATACTGTAGTTCTTTAACTCACTACTAGAGTATAAGGATGTGCAACTAATGATTAGGTGTACGTATGTTAGAACTCAACTTCATTATACGTGATTTCAATTCCTGACGATTACGTACTACATTTGTACTTGTTTCTGCCAATTACGGAGCACCGATACGGCTGTCAGGATTTGCTCTAGACGTAGGCATTTTTCTAGCCACCTACAGTACACATTGGTTTCGATTACCGAGATCCACTAGTCGCTATTCGCTATTTCGCCTCTTTTAGGATACACTTATAGATTAGCTTGTGGTTTCGTCTGTTGCCCAGGACGCTCATCGCCACATTAGCTACTCGTTCATTAGCGTTGTTTTCAGTTCATTGCGCACGCTCGACAAACCTTAGCTTATGGTCATTACTGTAACTGGATTGCCTCCTATGTTACTAATGGTCGCCATTAAGCGAACAACGCTTGCTCTTGAACAAAATATTCTTAAATTATATAAGTTAGTATTTCTAATACTAATGAGATCGGTTAGCTGGAGCATGGCTCCAGATTATGAGTTTATTTTGTATGGTTTGTGCTTATTTTCAATATTGTTTTCAGTCATGAATATTTTATGTGTGCATAGCATTGTTTGTGAAGTCTGCGTATGGCTTGAGAGCTCAATTTTATGTAATGTGTTCGAACACTTAATTATGGTGTATATTATGTTATACTATTGTTCCAGCCATTTGTTTGAGAGATATTCTGGATGGGTACGTCAATCTGTCACTTAATTTTGTTGTGCATAGTTCTAAATGTGAATATTTTGAATGTTTCAGACAGTGTTTTTAGTGCGCGTTTGCCAGGGCGTAGAGAACAGTTGACCATATGTTCTGTTTTGCACGACCTGGGCTGCCGATTCAATTCGCTGACCCCTGAACAGTGATCAGCTGGCAACAAGGCATATGGCTGCATAGAGCAACGTCATTGCGTGTTACAATTCGCACATTTTCATTTTCACGTATTTTGGTGTTGCAAGCTCTTAAGAGACGTAACGTGCACCTTTCTAATTGTCCTATAGCTAGTGCCCCTGTTTGCATTCGGTGATTTATGTCACCACATGTACAGGTGAACCAAATTGTGTGAGTAATTGTGACCGTTATGCAAGCAGACATGGGTCATTTTTTCCTATTATGGCTATTGTAAACTTACGTGTCTGAAGATTGTTCCACTAAAGTATTAAAATTTTTGAACTAATGTATTATTTTGAGCAGTTGAACGTCAATCTATTTTGAAGCAGTTTAGCATGTAATTATTTTCACTGTGTAAAGATATTATTTTCATAAACGCAAACCGGTCATATTGTTCTTTGTACACTTTATGTAGACTTTAAATTCTGTATAGTTATATTAGCTCTGAACAGCCAACCTTAATTAACGTTTCGTCATTTGTTTTGCAATAATTTCTCGCTTCTAACCAATTCCTTAATTGCAGATTACTTATTTGGTTCGTAGAATGTAGATTTCACATTCTGTATTATGGCTTCCCCCAAATGGAGAGCCTTATTTCATTTCTTCTGTTTCACCGCTTCGGCGTAATAATTTCGCTGCGAAGATCTATGAAAAAATGGACGTAGTACCATAAATTTGAAAGACGTCTGAAATTCAGACTAATGGAATTCTTGAGTCATTAACAGTGGCGGCTACTCTATCCATACCGAACGAAAATTCAAACAGTTTTAGAATCGTGTTTGATATAATTTAATTAGTATTGTGAGAGAACAAACAGCACGAAGCAGTTTTATGAATTTATGCCTGTTTTATCGCTGGATCATCTAATAATCAATTATCTTCATTAATTACCCCCTTGTCTAAGAGTTTCAAGTGGTAATAAATAATAATTTCAATTTTCAGGATTATGACGTATTATTAATAATTAAAATACTACTATAAATCTTTTATAATTAATATGAAATCGTGGTAATCGTTTATTTCCTAAAAATGGTTTCTTAAAAACACTTGAACTGATTTTATATTACAATTTAAAATGACACTGCTTATGTTAGTTTCTTAACTTTCATAAATAATATGGTGAAATAATCTGTTATTATTCACACATTTTAACCGTTTTAGTTTAAAAATGTCAGAGAAATTCAGTCTCTGGAAGCTAGCTTTTTATACAGAGTGCTGGTCGATTGTTACACATTGTTGCAAGTTCCAGTTTTTCGACGTGAATGCAATCCATTAAATGAAACACAGGGACACTTGAGGTTAAAACAGTTATCACACCATGAGAGGAGTAGATTAAGAACGTTGTTTTTGTTCATTGTTAAAGGGAATGAAATCACAAGTTTCAGACGGAAAATGACTTCTGCTCACATGGCGTTTTGTTATTTAAAAAATGCCCACTTTAAAGTCCGTATAATTTGTGTATATCTGAACTTTTTGAGCGAGCTTAGTTACTTCATAAGAGCGATTGGTTAGGCTATGTTGAGGTATATTTATACTACCGTTTCAAATTACTTGCTGATTTGAATGGGCCATCTCATTCCTTCTCCTCCTTGTTTTAAAAAAGTTTCAGGTTTTATGTGGGTTGGGTGTATTTTTCCCCCCTTTTTTACTTGGGGTTGGGAGCCCAGGTGGAAAAAAAAAAAAAATTTTAGGGAAAAGGAACCAATTTGTCTATCCCTATCGAGACAAGTATTTCACTATCTATTGATAGATTTAAAAATATGTAACCAGTAAACTAGTTCGTTACTATCATAGGAATGGGGTATTTCGACACCCAACGTGAATTGACCAGGCGGTGATAAGAATATAATCCGCGAGAACAACTTCAGTGATAATTTTTCACACAATGGCGACTTAAGATTCACACAAGCGAATGTATATTATTTTTTTCCTTCGCTTATTTAACATACTCATGACCTATACATCAACTAGACAAGATTTCGTGATCACAGAGACGGTGGGTTCGACATTCAATGGGTCCAGCGATGGCTGAGATACGTGGCCAGGAGAACTCCTTTTCGAATTTTTGCGCCGGCCCAATCCGCACCAAACCCAGTCCTCGGAATGGGCCCCACCACGAGGCCTCCGCCCTTTTCTCCACAGAGTGGTTTGGCGTCCCTCTGCCCCGCGTAAGCGCTTTCGCCACAACCTCCGCATTTTACGTGTCCCTTGCTGTCAAGGGCTCCCGGGCCAGACGCATGGCGTCTGCCCACTCGTGCCTCTCATCCGGCTCCGCAGCTTCCACTGGTTGCTCGCGCCGGGCCCAACTTGCTAGACTTGTAATCCGGCAGCCGCTTGCGCGCCCGCGACACGCTCGCGCATTCGATGACCCGATCCGATCTATCCTGATATCTTCCCCTCCCCCCGTAAGCTTGTCCTGCGGTAGTCTCCCGGTCCACTCCCTCCCCCAACCTGCCTTCCATTTTTGCCTCACCCAACACCAGGCTCGTCCACTTTCCGGGCACTCTCTCTCTCTCTCCTCTCTCCCATCGTCTCTCTCCATCACTCTCTTCCTCCTATCCCCTGGATCGTCCACGTGCCCGCCTCTTCTACATTTTCCACTCCGACTCTCCGCTCATCCAATCTTCCTCGCTCTCATCGGCACTACCTTTTGTCACCGATTCGTCGCCATTAAGCTCTCACATCTCCAACGAGCCCGCCCCAAACACTCTAGTCTCTCCTCCCCTGCTCGTGCCTACTACTTCACCAATCTTACCAGATACACCTACTCTAGTCTCGGACAAACCTCTACTGCGCCTGCGGCACATGACTGCCAGAGCCCTTCAATCACTCAGTACGTTCTCTTGGCAAAAACTAATACTCGCCTTTCGTTTGTTTGCGGTGAGTGGGCGTGTGCTTATTGGAGGTTTTTCCACGCAACCTAGTTCGACTTTGATCGACAACAAATGAGGCATGCAACGCTTAAACGCTGTGGGCAAAACTCACCGCGATTAACAAACACGGCGGAGGAAGCTAAGTATTATGTTAGAAATGTGTCCAAACGTGAGAATATTTTCAAAAGACAACTCTCAGGTATCATAATTTGGTTAACAGTAGATACACGGGTTCCTGATCACGCTATACATAATTTATTAAAATCACACCAATTTAAGGATTTGTTCAGTCAGCAGACTCAATACTTAACTGCGAAATAGAAGTGCTTTTATAATTTTGTGAACGAGAATATTCGCATTCACATGGCGGAATTTGTTTGCGGCGCGGATTGCGTCATCTGCCTTCCCCCTCCCCCCGAACTAGGGCGGTTCCGAATATACGCGAGCCGGCGGGGAAACGCGAGAATGGTGCCGAGGCGCCTGGAGACAAGCGCCGCGGCAGATTATAAATGCGCGCGCTGCCGGCGCCCGGAGTCAGTGAGTAAGTATGACGTCAGTGAAGTAGCAGAGGAGAGCAGTGTGTCCGAAGTGGGAAGCTGTGCTGTGAAGGGTGCAATCGTGGTAAGCAGCAGTGGCGGTGGATCCCTGTGTGTGCGCAGTGGATTGTCGCGTCTGCGCAGGGGAATTGGGTTCAAGTGCCAGGTGGACCTTTTTGTGACAGCAGAGCATCGGATAGGTGATCTGGCTTGAAGAAGAGAAGGCTGTAAATACAATAGTGAGCTAGAAGGTGAACTGTGTAAATAAATCATCAAGAGAACGGAAATCGAAAAATAATTAACTGTAATATATTGTAAATAGACCAGTATGATTTTAGAGTATATTATTGTTCACGAATATCACTTTTTTGTTTTAAATATTGTGTTGGGTATTTAATTCACAACACGGACGTTACAACACGGGGATGTTAAATCGTGTTATCTTGTTGTCCTTATGTTTTCGTACCTGAAATGAATTTCGAAACAACATACACGATGTAAAGTCTTGACACATTCTGGTTTAGTTCCAACAAAAAGAAGAGAATTAAATCTACTAATAGATGGCACTTTAATTGGCCGGTAATTCATCTTTAGCAGTATTGTACTTGCACGCTCGGGTCTATACTTTCATGGTTTCCTATGTTGGTACTATAACGGAACTTCTTGTGAATAAGAAGCAAGTGATAACACGTCCTACGGTGTCACATACATTGCATTTCAAGATAAAACAACGAACTCTGGTTGAGTAGGTAAGTCAACATTTTCTAAAACAGAAACGCTTAGTGCTTTAAATATAGATATTACTTACTATTATTACTATATGTAAAAATAACAGAAATAACAATATCACTCATTTCTAGTGTTTAAAACTCATTTTATTTCGCCTTGTTAAATATTGTAATCAGTAATTAATTTTTGTAACAAAAATACATTTAACTTTTCAAAAGAACAGGTAAAATTAATAAACTGTTCGGACGCCTGGTTTATTCTCGCACAATACTAATAATATATCATACACGATTTAAAATGTTTGAATTTTTCGTGTAGTATGGATAGAGAATACGCACTGTTAATGATCAAGAATTTTATCGAATTTCAACGTGTTGCAAATTATGTAGCACGTGATTATTCATCAGATAATGCTAACATTCAACAGCACAACAGATTGCTGGCTTGGTGACAGAAGAACACAAAAAGTTCACGCTTAACCAACGTTGCAACTTGGCCCTGCGATGGTACCAATGGGATGCAGTTAGGCTTTTCTTATGAGCAGCAGCTCAAGATTTCCCAAAGGATATCCAAAGTGAAGACGAACCTTCTTTCTCGCTAATTGGCCGCCTCTGCTTTGGTGTTCGTTCCGTGGCGAAGAAAACAGATTACACAAAAGGAAACTTTTGTAAGCATATCGTTTACCATATTTCAGGCCAAGAAATTTTTTGCATTCCTTTATGTACATTATTTACAAAACTCACAAGCATAGCAAACCCCATCAAACTTATTAATAGTACGTGTTTGTATTTTTGTATTTGTTTGTTCAAGTGGGACCCGGAATCTACTACAGTAGCTTTAAGTGCAATGTACTTTTCGGTTCGAAGCGTAATCCGGTTTGCAATACAACTGACTGGACGACGTCCTTAGGGTTCGAGCTCAACAGTTGCTTTTCGCAACGAGCTAGGTCGGACATTGCAGGGTCGACTCTCATGGAAGAATTTACGCAGCCGCTGTCTCTTTCGGGTTGTTTCTTTCAATCAACACAGAATCTCTCTCAAGGGATA
>BOPP01000001.1:27608098-27621617 GCA_017312745.1 Gryllus bimaculatus | reverse complement strand
CGTTTTATATTCTATAAGTACATTGGAAATTAGATGTACAACTTTTAACACAATTTTGTAAACATGTTTATTTCGTAATATGGACATGGAAGAATAGAGGAGAGAGTGGAGTGTATTATGCAAGAGTTCTCGCACGAATTCGCTAGTTAGTAATTAAAATGGTTTGATTTACAGAAATGTAATTTTATATTAAGTTGAGAACATTATGTCAAGATAATGTGTGGATTTTTGCCTATCTAGGAAATGTTGAAGATAATACATCATAACTGATATTTTTGGAGCACTGTCTTAGTACTATGAACGGAATTAATTTAATAGTGTTATATGTTATCCGATCTGAAGGATGTGGCGAGTTTCTATTCGTCAACTCAAAATTCATATTTTTAGATACCTCTCATTATTGAAAATGGCAAATATTGGTGTTTGGAGCTTTCAGTGACAGGATCTAATGTATCACCATCTAAGTGAGCCTTCTTAATAAGGAAGGCGATAAATTGCTTATCATTTGATAAGCGATTTTAGGTATTTTTTGGGGGACATTGAAATGCAGTAGTAAAAAAGATCTATAAGTCTTGAAAGAGGCCGCATGTTTTCTACACGACTATATAATAGCAGTTTATTCTCCTTAAAACGTCTAGAAAAATCATTTTTTTTACTTCGGTCTCCCTTCAGCTAACCGAAATTTCCGGGCTGCGACCCCTTCCGGCCGTGTCTCTATCCGTCTCCCGCTGCCCCGTATGCAGCGCGCGTTCGAGCGATGGGATGGCGGGAGCGGGTTGACGAACGCCAAACAGCGGGGCTAATTAAAGCAACGAGGGTGCGCGCCCGCAACAATGGATCCCCCCACCCCTCCACCCCTCCAGCCCCTTACAACTGCTACGCAGGGCGGTTTAACCACGACCACGACCCCCCAAGGGCGCTGTAGTGAATTGAAGAGCTTATTTCCAAAGTGACTTATTTACCGTTCGGTTTGTTTTCATTTTTACTGTGAGAATATTCTTTAGGAACATCATGCTGCCGTTTACTGCGTTTTAACTTTGCGTTTCTTCCGTGTACCTAATTCTATCTTGAACTACAAGACTGAATGGGAATAGTGTTTTACCTTCCTGAAAAAAAATGTTTGTTCCATAGATTAATTTACTGTTTTTCTTAGGCAAGCGCACAGTACTCAAAATACAGTAAATGCAGTTCAATACACCACAATGTGACACCACAATTACTAAATAGTCTTCAGAAGGGTACAAAAAATACTTAATCCCTAGAGAGGCACGTTCCACTTCTTTATTCCACCACCGTCAGTCTCATGTTTCATAGAGATAAGTATCTTTGAAAATAAACTCGATAATTGTTCGCAAAAGGATTTCCTACAATAATTAGTGTCTCGCGCTCACGAAAAAGTGAGTTTCGCCTACATTGTAAAGACACATTTCTTGTGTAATTACATAAACAACAAAACTTCTATCCGACTTATCAATTATCGGTGGAATAATTTTGGATAATAATACATTTAATTTTGGTTTCAGAGTTACGTGTAAAACCTCATCATTCGTCATGACTTCCGACATAATCAAAGGACAATTCACATATCTGCAAGAGCTCAGGCTATAAAATTAAATAAATTTATTTAATATCTTCTCAGTGGTTTTCAAGTCAGATTGTGTTACCGGAGACGAGTTGATATAAACGAATATTTACAACTTTGGACGCCAATGACTCGGTCTATACTCCAAATACTTTCTATAATTTCAAAGATTTTTTTAGGTGTAAAACGTAATAAAAACATTTTATTCCGTGAATTTCATGGAAATACATGTTTGTGAGTCGCTGTTAAAAACGTGTTTGTTTTTAAAAATTTCCGTTGCCCTTCTGTCTGACCATTTGTGAACATTAGCACCTAAATGGTTCGTAGGAATGTTTTTTTTCTGAAGGAACATTCTGCAAAAGATCTAGATGAACCCTTCAAATTAGACATAAACAGCTTGCTTTTTCTAACACTGGACTTTGTTTAATGTTGCTCTGAATCTACCACAAATCTTCTTTATTCGCCACAATTCTAAAAATAAAAATAAAAATTATAAAGATTGGCCTGAGAGGTAAAATGGTTCTTGAATATCATTACACTAAAATTGTTTGTTCTTTTCACCACGTGCTTCTTAGTTATTAAGACACTGGTTTCTGAAAAATTTTGCGATCAGGTATAAATATTGGAGGAGTTTCTTTAAAAAAATATTTTTCTTATTTTTATCCCTACATTATTTTTTAAATTTTTAATTTTTAAATATCTATTGCTTGAATGTCGGCCGGGGGTAGTTCTGTCCGGTTCCGCCGCGCGGCAGCACTGGCGGGCCGCTTTCCGCGAAGCGCGAAGGGCGCAGCCGGTGCGGCCGGGCGCTGTCCGGGGAATCCCCGAGTGGCCGAGCGAGGCGAGAGGCCGGCGCTGATCCCCCGCGGCGCTGGCGGCACAGTAAACGTCTGCGAGAGCTTAGCGCATCCCCCCCCCCGCCTTCCACGACGCTCTCTGCCTCAGCTGGCCCATTACAGTCCACGGCGAAGGGCCGGCCCCGGCCCGCGCCCGCGCCTGTAGCAGGGCAGCGGTTTAGTTGGTACTTGAAGGGAGCGCGTCATGAGCGATTTAATTCATTCAGCCTTTCGCGTCCGGCCGGTTCGCTCTTTTTCACTGCTGGGAGCCGGGTTTAAATCCTGGTTCGGCCATGTTGAATTCGTTGGGCAAGACTGACTAGCGGTACGTTTTCTCTGGGTTTTCCTATCCCTCATTCCATCATTGCTTCAAAATTGAAATGACACCTTAATTACCTACCCTACCTTAATTACCTAAAATCATTCATTCCCATGCAGGAATGGTCATAACGCGTACGCACTGGCATCATAATAAATAATCATGATAGTTGAAGTATTAATTGTTTTAGGGTAACCGTGCATTTGTGATGACACCGTTCACCTTAAACGAGCCGATTGGTGTGGAATTTTTCGTATACAACATCTTTTGCAGCAACATTTCCTTGTTGCTCATTCATTCATTGCTTTATCAGTGACATTATCACCCATCACTCATTTATCAAGTTACTCTTAAACGCCTAAAATCTTAGGAACTGTGAACTTCTAAAATGAGCAGATGAGCAAATGGTCACACCAACTCACTGGATGTGCAAGATCTTTGAATATCAAATAGAACAACGTTTAGGCGCAATGGAGGGATGGATTGGTTAAGCTTTCCTCCAATGTTCAAATGTTCATTTCTGAACGATATGGCGTTCAGAAATGAATAATTTAATAACTACGCGGTACGCGGTGAAAATATCAAACAACTTTAGGGGAATGATATATATGAACTATTTTACTTCTAGGGCAAACTTTTTACATTTTTTTTTATAATTGTGAGGAATGAAAAAGATGCGTATTAAGTTCAGCTTAACTTTAAACAAACCCCAGAATGACAAAGAAAATAAGTAAATTTGTCTCTGGAAATCATGAACGCGTTGTGCAACATTTAGATTCGCATTGTAAAAAAAAAGTTTCTTAGATTAAGCTAAGTGTTTCTTTCTGAATATTAGTAGACAAAAATTTTCTTCTTCAGCACATACCTATGTAAATGACTCTTGTATTTCTTCAATGCACCGAGGTGATCACCAGGTCGAATGCAAGAAATTTTCACAAGTTAGAAAAGCAACTAAATTACTACTCTTCCACCGCAGGATATCAAATAGAACCATGGTTATAAAGCACTTTTTCTTAGACCAACTCTAAATCACCTCTAAATGAATGACATTCTTAATTCTCGACATCCTTAATGACATTCTGTCGATTAATTAATTGATCACTCCCCTCCATACCTCTCCACGACTTTCACGAAAAACTTTTGACTTCATAAAACTTCATACTAACCTTCCCACACCTTCTTTTCTTTATTTCAGGTCACAAACTCCAATGCTTTTTCCAACAACCATTCCTTCTCTGTACCCCCCCTCCTGCAACACGTCGCGTCGGAAAAAGTAGACTCACTCAGAGTTATCCTTCAATCATCAGCGAGGACTCACTCTTTTGTTCCCCTCTCGCCTCCCACATTTTGAAATGAACTCTTTCGTATTATTTTGGTTTAGGTCCTAGAACTTTCCTCCACAATTAAGTAGCAATATGTATCAAAGATTTATTGAAACGAATACTTACTTCCGTGTACATTTATATTTAACACTGATTTCTCATCTTGTGAAAATTTTAGTTTACATGTAAAATATATGACGAAGGCAAGAGTGTAAGGTGCTTTCTATTATTTCCTAATACTATTAAGATATCGTGAACAGATCAAATACATAAAGTTATTCTAAATATTAGTACATCTTTCGTCTAATTATATCACTTCATTTTTGTAATTTTTTACATAGTTTTGAATATATTATTATGGTTTATATTAAATAGCAGTCTAAACGTAAAGAGCAAACCTTAATATCATTATAAATAGCAAATACAAAATTCTCGTGTGAAAAATATTGGCTTCTACACGCATCCATCATTTTTCAAATAAACACAAATCGAAGTACATTAAAACAATATGTTTTCCATCAGTAACATTTAAGTAACCCACATACATTCCACGATTTACTTTAATATGCACACAAGACCATGCTCCCAGCACAAGAGATATATTTTCTAAAGAGTGTCGACACTTACGAAGATTACCAATGAAAAATAAACAGCTAGCTTCCTCTCGATGCCTCCCTCTCTTCCCCGATGCTCGTCTCCCTCACTCGCCGCTTCTCCGCTTCGCGTCAACTCTCTCGCAGCCCCCACCCCTCCCCTCTCTCCGATCCCGCGTCCCCCTTCTTCAATTCCAGTCCAATATTTACCTTGCCATCGGCCGCCGCCGCGGTGTCTCCCATCAAGATGAATTTGCCAGCTCCGCCCGCGAAGAGGAGCCGCGCGAGGGGCGCGAAGGAACACGGTGCAGCGCGGCGCAGGCGAATTGGGGGGTGGTAGAGGGACAAGAGAAGAGAGAGACGGGAGGAGAGGGAAGGGAAACGGGGTGGTGGAGCGGTGAGGGCCGGGGTGGGGCGGCTGGATTGTGTCAGTGGGACGGAAACTTTCATTGAAATAAATTTATGTAGTGGAACTTGATTGTTACGTAAAAGTGGATTAATGAACATGTACAGAAATTGTGTTAAAAGACAACCTTCGACAAACCTTGCTGGACATGCAATTTCCAGCGTTTCGAAATGAACTGTCTATTCAAATGATAACAAGGAAATAATTTATCTGCTCATAGTAATTGTCTAATAGAATTTTCGAATTGATATTATAATTATTTTGATCCCATAAAATAAAAGACTTATTTTTATTTTAAAAAGCATTATCACAGGCATCAGTTATGCTCTACTTTATACAACGTTTCGAAAAATGTTCATTTTATTTTTCTGAATAGAAAATTATCACAAAAGTACTGAATAGAAAATTATCACAGTTATTCGAAGGATTATATGTAACTTCACATAATGTTGGTATTGTTTCATTCTACATGAAAAGGGCTTACCTAGCTTACCTAGGTCAAAAATTATAATTCATGACTCATGTGAGGGCAAAAGTCAAGTTTACCAAGTTCGTAAACAAACACTGCAGAAAGTCTAAGATTTTTTTTTACATTACAACAAAAAAGGTTATTAGGTAACGAACGCAGTATAGAAACTATGAGACCTATTTGCTATTTCGATGAAAACTTAATGCTGACAGAGGACTTTAATGTACATATTATCATGAAAAGGGAAATCATGTTTGGTAAAATAATGAATTCTGAGTTTTAATACCAACTGAAGGGTGCAGTAGTGAGGTTGCAAGTAGAGAATCTCGGAAAGGAGGAAAGGAAAAGGATAAAGGAGACAGGGGAGAAGGGGGAGGGGTTAAGGAGAAGGGTAGGTGGTTGAACAAGAAACTAAAAGAAGTATTTGTGAATTAATAGTTGATTAAATTTTGTAAGCAAAACAGCGTAATTATTTATAATTTTATTGGAATTTAGAAAAAAATTAAAACATTCTGGATTTTAATATTTACAGTTTCGAATTCATTCTCTGAAAATAGGTTCTCTATGAAGGTTTTTAGGGCTATCAAAATCAATAGTATGTGTTAATTCCATGTCGAGTAAGTGAAGTATGTTTGGTAGATACAAATTTTAAATTTCTCACGCAATTCAAGTTTACGCTTTATTATCACATCACAACAAATCCTTAAAGCACTGATTAATAATCTCACCATTATTCCCTGTGAAATGCGATGACTGGTGGCTTTGTGAGTGGTGTGTATCTCTCCGAGTGCATGAGAGTGAAGGCCCTCTTCCGCCCTGTTTCGAGCCAGTGTGCGGGACACGGGACGAAGCGAAAAGGAGCTTAGAAGTGGAGAAGCAGTGGCGGGGGAGGGGGGTAGGTTTATTGAAACCCAGCCACCGCGGCGCGGCGTCACAGTTTGTCTTGGGAGCGCCGCCGCCACTTGCGTCTTGCTGTCGGCCTCGTCTCCAGCCTTCCAGGAAGGCGAGGGGCGAGCCACCCCATGTCAGACGACGTGACGGTGGCCCACATACTGTTTGCCTCGTTCCGTGAGCGCTTTATTAAGCAAACGAAGCAGGGAGGGGGCGGGTTAGTTGGGGCGGGCAGGAACAAGCGGGAGCGGGCGGGCCGGGACGGGAACTCGGCGCGGCGTGGGCACGGAGTGGTGTGGGCGTGGGGGAGTGGGTGTTCGCGGGCGGGCGCGGGCGCCGAGGGAGGGCGGCGGCGGGTGAACGCGGCGGGAGGGCGGCGCGGGAGGGCGGCGGCGGGACGGCGGCGGCGGGAGGGCGCGCCGGCCGGAGTGGCGGCGCGGGCAGGGCGGAGCACAGGCAGGAGCGGGCGGTGGTGATGTGGGTGGTCTTGGATGATGACAGGGTGATATATTCTGAGGAGTAATTGTAATAAACACGTTATTAATAATGTGTTGCCATTTAAATAAAAACTGTTTTTCATCTCAACAAAGATTTAGTAACCGAATTTCGTGCAAAGCCGGCCCGAATTTGCGAGAGCAGTTTAGGTAGTAGTGCCGTAGTGATCTCGGACTGAAGGATTGCGGATTCTACAACCACCGCGAGCATGGTTGTAGTTGTGTTCGTCATTTCTACCCTATCTTCACCATATCTTGTGTCATCTTCACAGTTACCATATCGTTAAATGCTATCGTTAAATGTTATCGTTAGTTGCCACTAATGACCAAGATGATGATGCGACCTTAAAGAACAAAAAACAATCGTGCAAAAATTCTACGTACACAAAATATCACATTTTATAACTGCAAGACTGCACATATGTAATATAGCGAGGGTCCGT
This sequence comes from Gryllus bimaculatus, assembly GCA_017312745.1. Lineage (NCBI taxonomy): Eukaryota > Metazoa > Arthropoda > Insecta > Orthoptera > Gryllidae > Gryllus > Gryllus bimaculatus. The sequence continues at coordinate 27,614,262 of BOPP01000001.1, read as the reverse complement.
TCAAATTTAAAGTTTAAATTTAAATAGAGCTTCTATATTATAACCTTTCCTTTTCAAGATAGTTTCTGTAAACAGGCAGTATATTGACGTTCAATTCACTTGGCATAAACTTCACAGAATCTGTAATTTTCGTGGGAAAGGATTTTGTGTTCTTATATCTTAATACGATGTTCGTACTTGAAGGGGTCTGTTATTATGCTTTTCTCTTGCAGCTTTTGCAGAAAACAAAATAATTCCTGAACCTGAATGTGTCATATTCCATTTAAGCTCGTGCATGCTTATTTACTAACTTGAATGTGAACACATATTTTCAACGCAAAATAAAGAACATTAATGGCACTTCGCTTGTTGTTCCCTCTACCTCTCACTTTCGGTCCATTACAGGCAGAGCCTCGATTAGTAAACAATTCGTGAGAGGCGACTCAGGGTATTAACTGATGTCATACAGTGCATCTGACTGGGAGGACCCAGGTTCGAGTTCCGACGATGACAGTATTTTCTGCACTAGCTTGTCAGCTAGGTAGAGTTCTGTCGCTGTCTGGAGGAGAATTCGAGAGGCTGGATGCTCTGATCGGTAGTTTTCCGTGGTTTATCGTAGCAACACCAAGTGAATACCGACGCAGTACCCTAACAACTGGGCCACGGCCCGCGCGCGATCTCACCTTCATCTTCTTCTCTTATTCTTTCCCCTCACTTACACACACATGCACTAATATGCACTGCACTACCACACATGCCGGGAGAGTGGTAGCTTAGGGCTTGGCGCGGATGGGGCGCTACCTTGCTTAGAAAGAGATGCCTGGTTGAAAAAAACTCCGCTAGTCGACAAGTAGGTTCACACTACCAAAATAGTAACCCAGTAACCAACGTCCGAGGAAAACATGCACTACACTTACGGGACTTAAGACCTTAACAGTCAACTCTCCCGGAATCACAAATCAATCGATCAACAACAAAACAAGTAAACTACATCACCTCCTACTTGGAAGTAACAAATGTGTACCATCCATTGCGTACAGCTCCTGTCACTATACCTCTGAAAACATGAGTGGAAGAGTAGTACATGTTCAGGACAGATACTATTATTTCACTCATCAAAGAGAAGAAGTTGCCAGATTTGAAGCAAAATGACGTCATATGCAACTAGTTTCAGTCTTAACATGTAGTTCCATGCCGTCTGCAAGAATTTCTGTAACAAAACGAAATTAACCAATTTCCGACTAGTACATGTTTTCCACTCACCCACCAAATACGAAATGTACAAGTTGCGTGACCAAAAATGAAAATATCAATCTAAAAACTTCTGAACAGTCATTCAAGAACACTAATACAAAGGCACACAGAGGAAAAAGTTGTCATACCCAAAGGTTGAACACGTTTCTCTACGTAATTCGACGTGCTGAATTCCAATCTAACGTCAGAAATATGCTACTATCCTCCAATTGGTTTTTTAAAAAAATGGGAAACAAACATCTTGAAATTATATTTTTTTTGTTTTCAGGGGTCAGACTCAAACATTCGACACATGTTTCTCCATGTATGTCGACGCATTAAATACGAATGTGAAGACAGAATTGCGCTACCACTTCCAGTGTTATTTTGTTCCTTACCGCTCTACGTAGTAGTTACAAAATGCTTCGCGATTAACGAGAATTTTCGACAGAGAACTCTTTTACATGTATCTATTATGAAAAAGTGGATTTAATTTCAGTTGCTAAAATTCAGAAAGAAAGTTTCAACACGGGAATGGTAGCAGAATTCATGTTTGTGGGTCCTTGCACCGAAAAGGGATTGAACAACAAAACGTCCATCCGTCTGCTTGTGATAACGCTAGCGGCTAAACCGATCAACCGATTTTCTATAAAAATTAAATTTCCTAACCGATCTGACTGATGTCACCGCCCATGATTTTGAATCTGTATTTTAATTTTGAGGTTCTTTATATAAAGTCACTGGGACACTTTCAAAATTTTCAGAAAAAATGGCACATTTGTTTTTGATTAATTGTATTGTGGTAGCTTTGAAGAGCTGTATAGAATGCTCAAATCTCTTGGTTTGTTTAAAAATCCTGATTTTCAAATTACAAATAATCACAATTTTTTGGCTGTGATCTTATAAAAACAATTATCTGAAAGGGTATTTACTTTATTAAAAGAATTGTTCTTTAAAAGTGATGGAAATACGGTCTTGTACAAATTTTCGAAAAAATTGGAATAGCTTTTCGCAATTCCGTAATATAGGCAATGATTAATTTTTAATTAACATATTTTTTAAGGAAACAGCACCAACAATGTTTTATTAAAAAATTTGTTCTCGGTTAGCTATATGATGCTCCAGCGAAAGGAACAGATCTATAGTTTGCTGAAAAAACTGATTTTTGAAAATGGCAATAAATCAACATTTTTCGGGTTTTTTACAACTATAAAGTATGAAGATAAAAACATTTTGACTTAATGAATGTATGAATCCAAAAATAGATCTTTGCAAATTAAGATTATATTCAATTTTTTGAGAGATATTAGTGACAAGAAGATATCTATTTGTATTTTCATTAAATTTTTTTTGTTCTTAAAACGACAAAACTTTTTTTATTTAATTTAAAACCTCTCGTTGTGTATTGGTGCAGTTCTAAAATTCGTTAAAATGGTCTGATTTTCGAAAAATGAAAAAAAGAATGTCGCGCCTTCCCACAACTACAAATGTGAGGATAAAATGTTTTTGTTAATTAAATATATTATTAAAAACAGATCTTGAATCGTCATGTTGAACATTTTGAAAATATTAGTATTTTCTGTGTAATTGGACATCAAACACAGGCTCCCGCTTTGAATTTCGTGCTCGTCAAGGGCTGAAATAATTTTAGAAGGTTTGGGAGCTATTTGCTTATTCTATAAAAGGAAAGTATATAACAATAAAGGTGGTAATAATTTTAACTTGAAATAACAAATTCTTTCTTTACTTCAAACATTGGATCGCTGATAAGGTGTGTTTCATTTGTAAAAGTTAGAAAATTATTGCTTTCCTGGCTGTCAAAATAAATGGCAATGTGTTCATTTGAATTGTTGGGTTTGAGTTTATAATAGATTTCTTTTGTAATAATTTAAGAAAGAATATAAAAAATATGCACCATTACATTTTTGCGAACATGTTAACTTTAATTCATATTACACACCAGCTGTTCTTGAGAAGAATCCAATGCTGAGTTGCGAAATAGAGAAGTTCATTATTGAATAGATAAGATAGAGAGATAAGATAAGAATTGTCTTGAATTCTTCTCTTTGTAACATTAACATTTGGACCCTGATAGCATTGTTACTCAAATCTGAAAATAAGATTAGGATTTAATAATTTTAGAATCCATATTATATTATATATAATATATATATATATATATATATATATATATATTTAATATGTGTGTATAATATTATTTTTTAATTGTGTATTTTAATCGAGTTAAATGTGAAAACGACTGGACAATTGCATTACATAATAAGATGCGGATATAACGAGTAATTCCTTTAGTACAAACAGAGTAGTTTGGATGAATATAACAATATTTTATTTAATTATTAGGGGTATACAGAATGGTAATTTGGCAACGGTGTATCCCATACTAATTAGCGGTCATTGTTGCTTGTTGCAAGACATTGTTGTAACGCAACACTGATAACAGAAGACGATAATGACGGCCGCCATTGGTTCACGTTAATGTAAACTAACAATTTTATTTACGGCTAAATTAGGCATCGTGCATCGTTGGTACATTTAGTATGTAGAACATGAATAAACGTAATACAATGGCAGAAATATGTTTTCGTTTTAGCGTTTGAATTTTGAAAAAATATGTGTTCTTCACGCTTCGTTTATTTAAGAATTTTGTAAATGGTAGTTGAAATGTAAGACAGAACACAAAAATCATTCTTTCGTCATATACAAAAATCATGCTTTTTTCCGACCACACAATAACTTGAATAAGTATAACAAACACACTGTTTGATTAAAAAGTTTCTAACAGCAATGCGTAGACAAAGTGAGACATGAATAATGTTGAACATATCGAGTCTGACTATTTTCCAATCCATTAAACATTTATATGGAGTTTCAAAATATTTACCACCAACAATTTTTATTGAGCTAACACATAGCTCTGAAATCTCTTTTTATTCAAAACACCTATATTTGACAGACCGCAGGAGTAATTACTTAGCAATAATGCACAGTGAAAATCAATCGGTGGGAAATAAAAGACATCAAAACAAGTGATTGCTAACTCCCTTTAACCCCGAAACTGATCCTATCGTGACAGGTATTTAATCCGCCATCAGCAATGTGATTTCAGGTCGGGTGTGTTTTTATAATTGTGCGTCCAGCTGTCTGCACTTCGTTCTAATGATGTGTCGCGCGATTTGTTTGGTAGCGTTTTAACAATTTTCCAATCGAACGTATGAGCTTTACCTGGTGCTTCATGTCACGAAGAGATTGAGAGCGGTATTTTGAGCGCCCCGTTCCTAGGGAGCTTGCGGTCGGCACAATGTCATTCACAAATGCCGAAGTTTATTTGCTGGATGAGGTGTTAAGGCGTTTTTTGTAGTTGTAATCTGAATTTCAAACGAATTCGAACTGAGATCCCTATTTGTACAATGTATTTTGTCACTGGATCACGTGTCTCCATGCATTATTCAACGTTAAAATGAAAATATTGATTTACTCTTCATTGATTGCATTCACGGGGTATGCTAATCTGAGATGTAAATTTCTTTATCTATTACTTGTTTATTTTGTGCTCTCGTATTTCTCTACGTAAGTAATGCGCATGGGTGCGGCTAAACTACGAGTTATTGTGCAAACATACTATATTGAGGTAGTTTTCAATGAAAAATGTTTAACGTGATCACCCAAGAGGGGAGGATAGCATTGGGATTTGACCCCCTTCTCCAGGAGTCCGTGGCATATATTAACAAATATATTTGTACTAGTTCTGTAGCAAATACAATAAAAAGCATATTTCAGAATATAAAATATGTCTTAAAATTAAGAAAAGACCTGTTTTATGTTATGTTTTTATTACTAATATTTTCTATTGAATTCATCTGGTTTAACATTTATTATCATTATATTTTTTTAGAATGTATCTCTTTTGAACTAGTTTTGCGTTATTCCCTCTTTCATAGCTTTATTTCAAAAATATGTTTGTAAAACAAGTTTGTATTTTTGTAGCACCGGATGATGCAAACAACCTTTTTACGAAACGTTGGGATTATGACACGCTTAATTAGTAAATAAATAAATATTTTCAAGTTTTTTTGTCGTTAAAAATAAAGAAAACACTCCCATTGCAATAGTTTTACTAATTATCCATAGCAGCGAAATTCATTCACTAACTCAATGAGGACATCATATCTAGCTGAAAATCAAAATATTAAATAAAATTATTAATTCAGCAAAAATGAATCTATTGTTTATAAAAAACATGTAGTCAACTGGACACCAACAGCCCTTCTTGTACACAAATCATTATTGCGCCACTGAATGTACTTGAATATATTCACAGTTATTTTTTTGTGTATTTTATTATATTTTATGTGTTTGGCAACATTGATTGACAAATTGAAAAATAAAACAACATTTAACAACAATTATTGGCATTGATTTAGAATAGATATCGAATTATGTTGACACGAAAAGATGGCTCAGGCATCAGCTGATGTCATTTGATCGTCTGTCAACGTCAACTCCTGAACTTGACCTGTGACCGAGAGGTCCTAGAGTTGGAATCCCAACAATGACAGGAGTTTCGACACTGGTTTCTGAGATTGGTCGAATTCTTCCACTGTGTGGAGGAGACTTCTAGTGGCCGGCTGCTCTGAACGGTAGTTTTCCGTGGTTTTTCCGATCAATAACATGCGAAAGCCAGAGTTGTTCCCTAACAAATGGGCCACGGACCGAGCGCGATCATTTCTTTGTCTTACTTATACTTTCTTCAACCATTACTTTCACTCACAATCACTACACTATCACACTTAGCAGAAGGCCCAGCAGACGTTCTGCTCTCTCTCTCTCTCTCTCTCTCTCTAACTCACTCACTCTCGCCCTCACCCTCTCTGCCTCACCCTTGTCCTATCTTTCCCCCTCCCTCTCTCTCTTCCCTCCCTCACTCTCCT
>BOPP01000001.1:27567688-27608073 GCA_017312745.1 Gryllus bimaculatus | reverse complement strand
CCTTTATTTCAACTTGTTGGCACAAGAAGAGACGGAGAGAGAGAAGAGAGGTGATCCTCAGGTCTGAAGGAGATACAGATAGATTCAGAGAATTAAATAGATAGAGAGAGGCAGAGACAGACAGACGACGGAGAGGCAGACAGACGGAGAGACAGAAATTATAATATATATATTATATATATATATATATATATATATATATATATATATATATATATATTAATAAAGTGAGACAAAGCTAGTGCAACAGAGAGAAGAGAGAGAGAAATGAGGTAGAGGGAGGAGAGGGAGTGGAGAGGGCGGAGACGTGAGTGAGTGAGAGAGAGAGAGCAGTAACGTCTGCTGGGCCTTCCTGCTAAGTGTGATATTGTAAAGTGATTGTGAGTGAAAAGTAATGGCTGAGAAAGTTATAAGTAGACGAAGGAATTATCCGCTGCTGTCCGTGGCCTCGTTTTTAGGGAAAACTCTGGCTTTCGCATGTTATTGATCGGAAACAACGCGGAAAACTACCGTTTCCGAGCAGCCGCCACTAGAATTCTCCTCCAGACACTGGAAGAATTCGGACAAAATCTCAGAAACATTGTCGAAACTCTTGTCACGTTGGGATTCCAACTCTTAGGACCTTCTGTCACAGTCTAAAGTACAGAGTTGACGTTGCCAGCACGATCAAATGACATCAACGTGATGCCCTTGAGCCATCTTTTTTCGTGTCACATAATTCCGATATCATTTAAATCAATGCGCCTATTACATTGATGTTTAAATGTTGTTTGTTTTTTTCAATTGTTAGTTAATGTTGAAAACCATAAAATATAATAAAATACCACAAAAATAAACTGTGAATATATTCAAGTCATTCGTGGCGCAATAATTGATTTGTGTACCAGAATGGGCTGTTGGTGTCCAGTTGAACTACAGTTTTTATAAACAATAGAATTCATTTTTGCTGACATTAATAATTTTATTTAATATTTTGATTTTCAGCTAGATATGATGTCCCTCATTGAGTTAGTGAATGAATTTCGCTGCTATGGGATAATTAGTAAAACTATTGCAAATGGGAGAAGTTTTCTTTATTTTTTTTAACGACAAAAACTTGAAGTATATATTTTATTTACTTAATTAGCGTTCATAATCCGACCGTTTCGTAAAAAAGGTTGTTTGCATTCAACCGGTGCTACAAAAAACAACAACTTGTTTTACAAACATATTTTTGAAATAAAGCTAGTGAAAAAGGGAATAAGCAAAACTAGTTCCAAAGAAGACCATTCTAAAAAAAATTATAAATGATAATAAATGTAAACAGATCAACTTCAATAGAAAATATTAGTAATAAAAACATAACACAAACAGGTCTTTTCTTAAATTTAAGACAATGTTTTAATGTTCTGAAAATATGCTTTATGTATTTGCTACAGAACTAGTAACAAAATATATTTTGTTAATATTATGCACGGACTCTGGAGCAGGGGGTCAAATTTCCCAAATGCTATCTCCCTCTTGGGTGATCACGTTAAACATTTTTCAATTGAAAACTACATAATATAGAATTTGCACATAACACGTAGTTTTAGCCGTACCCGATGCGCATTTACTTACGTAGAGAAATACGAGAGCCAAAATAAACAGTAATAGATAAAGAATTTACATGCATCAGATTTAGCATACCCCGTGAATGCAACTCAATGAAGAAGTAAATCAATATTTTCATTTTAACGATTTGAATAATGGCATGGAGACAGCGTGTCCAGTGACAAAATAATACAGTAGGATCTTCAGTTTTCGAATTCGTTTGAATTCAGATGTACAACTACAAAAACGCCTTAACACCTTTTTCATGCCCAGCAACTAACTTCGGCATTTGTGAAATGACATTGTGCCGACCGCAAGCTCCCTAGGAAGGGCGCTTCAAATACCGCTCTCAATCTCTTCGTGACATGAACACCAGGTAAAGCTCATACGTTCTATTGGAAAATTGGGTTAAAAACGCTCCCAATACAAATCACGCGCACATCATTAGAAACGAAAGTGCAGACAGCTGACGCACATTATAAAACACATCCTACCGAATCAACATTGCTGATGGCGGATTAAATACCTGTCACGTAGACCAATTTCGGGTTAAAAGGGAATTAGCAATCACTTGTTTTTGATGTCTTTTATTTTCCCACCGATTGAATTTTCACTGTGCAATTAATTGCTAAGTAATTCTTCTGCGGTCCTGTCAACATATAGGTGTTTTGAATAAAAAGAGATTTCAGAGCTATGTGTTAGCTCATAAAGAATTGTTGTGGTAATATTTGAAAACTCCATATTAAATGTTTTAATGGATTGGAAAAATCGTCAAGACATCGGATATGTTCAAACATTATTCCATGTCTCACTTTGTCTACCGCATTGCTGTTAGAAACTTTTTAATCAACAGTGTGTTTTGTTATTACATTATTCAAGTTATTGGTGTGGCTCCGGAAAAAGCATGATTTTTGTATATGACGAAAGAAATGATTTTTGTGTTCTGTCCTTACATTTCAACTACCATTTACAAATTCTTAAATACACGAAGCGTGAAGACACAATTTTTTCAAATTCAAACGCTAAACGAAAACAATTATTCTGCTATTTGTATTACGTTTTATCTTCCATGTTCTACATAATAAATGTACCAATCGATGCACCGATGCTAATTTAGGCCGTAAATAAAATTGTTAGTTTACATTAACGGTGAACCAATGGCGCCGTCATTATGTTCTTCTGTTATCAGTGTTTTTGCGTTTACAACAATGTCTTGCATTACAAAGCACAATGACCGGTTCTAATTGTATGGATCAACCGTTGCCAATCCCATTCTGTATTATTCCCTAATAATTAAATAAAAATAATTGTTATATTTCATCAAAGCTACTTCTTGTTTGTACTAAAGGAATTACTCGTTATATCTCCCGCATCTTATTATGTAATGCAATTGTCAGTCCGTTTCACATTTTAACTCGATAAAATACATCAATTAAACAATAATATATACAGACATATTATATATATATATATATATAATATATAATATATATATATATATTATATATAATATAATATGGATTCTAAAATTATTAAATCCTAATCTTATTTTCAGATTTGAGTAACAATGCTATCAGGGTCCAAATGTTAATGTTACAAAGAGAAGAATTCAAGACAATTCTTATCTTATCTCTCTATCTTATCTATTCAATAATGAACTTCTCTATTTCGCAACTCAGCATTGGATTCTTCTCAAGAACAGCTGGTGTGTAATATGAATTAAAGTTAACATGTTCGCAAAAATGTAATGGTGCATATTTTTTATATTCTTTCTTAAATTATTACAAAAGAAATCTATTATAAACTCAAACCCAACAATTCAAATGAACACATTGCCATTTATTTTGACAGCCAGGAAAGCAATAATTTTCTAACTTTTACAAATGAAACACACCTTATCAGCGATCCAATGTTTGAAGTAAAGAAAGAATTTGTTATTTCAAGTTAAAATTATTACCACCTTTATTGTTATATACTTTCCTTTTATAGAATAAGCAAATAGCTCCCAAACCTTCTAAAATTATTTCAGCCCTTGACGAGCACGAAATTCAAAGCGGGAGCCTGTGTTTGATGTCCAATTACACAGAAAATACTAATATTTTCAAAATGTTCAACATGACGATTCAAGATCTGTTTTTAATAATATATTTAATTAACAAAAACATTTTATCCTCACATTTGTAGTTGTGGGAAGGCGCGACATTCTTTTTTTCATTTTTCGAAAATCAGACCATTTTAACGAATTTTAGAACTGCACCAATACACAACGAGAGGTTTTAAATTAAATAAAAAAAGTTTTGTCGTTTTAAGAACAAAAAAAATTTAATGAAAATACAAATAGATATCTTCTTGTCACTAATATCTCTCAAAAAATTGAATATAATCTTAATTTGCAAAGATCTATTTTTGGATTCATACATTCATTAAGTCAAAATGTTTTTATCTTCATACTTTATAGTTGTAAAAAACCCGAAAAATGTTGATTTATTGCCATTTTCAAAAATCAGTTTTTTCAGCAAACTATAGATCTGTTCCTTTCGCTGGAGCATCATATAGCTAACCGAGAACAAATTTTTTAATAAAACATTGTTGGTGCTGTTTCCTTAAAAAATATGTTAATTAAAAATTAATCATTGCCTATATTACGGAATTGCGAAAAGCTATTCCAATTTTTTCGAAAATTTGTACAGACCGTATTTCAAAATCTACTTTTAAAGAACAATTCTTTAAATAAAGTAAATACCTATCTCAATAATTGTTTTTATAAGATCGACGCAAAAAATTTGTGATTATTTGGTAATTTTGAAAATCAGGATTTTTAAACAAACCAAGAGATTTGAGCATTCTATAAGCTCTTCAAACTACCACAATACAATTTAATCAAAAACAAATGTGCCATTTTTTTCCTGAAATATTTTGAAAGTGTCCCAGTGACTTATATAAAGAAACCTCAAAATTAAAAATACAGAATCAAATTCAATGGGGGCGGTGACATCGTCAGAATCGGTTTACGGGAATTTAATTTTTATAAGAAAATCGGTTGATCGGTTTTAGCCGCTAGCGTTATCACAAGCAGACGATGGACGTTTTGTTGTCAATCTTTTCGGTGTCAAGGACCACAAAACAACTGAATCTGGCTACCATTCCGTGTTGAAGACTTTTTTCTGAATTTAGCAACTGAAATTATCCACTTTTTCATAATGATACAATGTAAAAGTTTCTCTGTCGAAAATTCTCCGTTAATCGCGAAGCATTTTTGTAACTACTGACGTAAGCGGTAAGGAACAAAATAACACTGGAAGTGGTAGGCAATCTGTCCTTCAATTCGTATTTTAACTGCGTCGACATACATGGAGAAAATGTCTAAATGTTTGCGTTCTGACACGAAAACAAAAACAAAAATAATTTCAAGATGTTTGTTTTCCTTTTTTTAAAAAAACAATTGGAGGATAGTAGCAGCTTCTGGCGTTAGATTTGGAATTCACACATCGAATTAAGCGTAGAGCAAGGTGTTTCCAACCTTTGGTATGACAACTTTCCTGTGGGCCTTTGTAATTAGTGTTCTTGAATGACTGTTCAGACGAGTCTTAGATTTACTATTTTCATTTTTGGTCACGCACTTGTAACATTTCGTAAACTGGTGAGTGAAGTGAAAATGTACTAGTCGGAAATTGGGTTTAGTTTCCGTTTGTTACAGAATGTGTCTTGCAGACGGCATGGAACTACATGTTGAAGAACAACTAGTTGCATATGAGTCATTGTTGCTTCAAATTCCGGCAACTCCCTTTGGATGAGTGAAGTAAATAGTATCTGTCCTGAACATGTACTTGCTCTTTCCACTCATGTTTTTCAGAGGTATAGTGACGGAGTCTTGTACGCAATGGATGGTACACATTTGTTATTTCCAAGTAGTTACGGAGCTGATGTAGTTTACTTGTTTTGTTGTTGATCGATTGATTTTGTTGATTCCGGGAGAGTCAACCGTTAAGGACTTAGTCCGTAAGTGTAGTGCTGTTTCCTTCAGAATTTTGGTCGCTGGGAATAGTGAGAACCTCACTGTCGCTAGCAAGCAGTTTTCCCCCACCAGAGCATCTCTTTTAAGCAGGGTAGCGCGCCATTCGGCGACAATCTCTAACTCCCGACCGGTCTCCCGGCCATGTGTGGTAGTGCAGTGCAATATTAGTGCATGTGCGTGGTGTGGGAGTGAGGGGTGAGGATAAGACAAGAAGATGAACGTGGATACGCGCGGGCCGTGCCAGTTTGTTAGGGTACTGCTTGGCATTCGCCTGGTGTGCGCTACGATAAACCACGGAAAACTATCGATCAGAGCATCCCGGCCTTTAATTCTCCTCCAGACATCGACAGAACTCGACCTAGCTGACAAGCTAGTTGGCCGAAAATACTGTCATGCGGTCGTAACTCAACCTGGGTCCTCCAGTCAGAATGCACTGTAATGACATCAGTTAATACCCTGAGTCCTACCTCTCACGAATTGTTTACTAATCGAGGCTCTGCCTGTAATGGACCAAATGAGACGGTAGAGTGGAACACAAGCGAGTGCCAGTAATTTCTTATTTTTCGTTGAAAATCTGTGTTCAATTCAGTTAGTAAATAAGAGTGCAGAGTCTTAAATGGGATATATGACACAATTCAGGTTCAGGCAATTATTTTGTTTTCTGCAAAAGCTGAAGAGAAAGCATAATTAACAGACGCGCCTTCAAAGTAACGAAATCGTATTAAGATATAAGAACACAAATCTTTCCCACGAAATTACAGATTCTGTGAAGTTTATGCAAGTGATTGAACGTCAATATACTGCTGTTTACAGAACTATCTTGAAAAGGAAGGTTATAATATAGAAGCTCTATTTAAATTTAAATTTAAATTTGGACGGAGACCTCGTATATTACCTATGTGAGTCTTTGCACGTTATAAATGTGATATTTTGTGTACGTGAATTTTTGCACCGATTGTTTTTTGTTTGTTCTTTACAAGTCGCATCATGATCTTGGTCATTAGTGGCCACTAACGATAACATTTAAGATATGGTAACTGTGAAGATGACAAAGATATGGTGAAGACGAAGGGTAGAATGACGAACACAACTACAACCATGCTCGCGGTGGTTGTTAGAATCCGCAATCCTTCAAGTGCGAGATCACTACGGCACTACTACCTAAACTGCTCTCGCAAAATTCGGGCCGCTTGCACGAAATTCGGTTACTAAATCTTTGTTGAGCTGAAAACAGGTTTTTATTTAAATGGCAAACACATTTTAATAACGTGCTTTATACAATTACTCCTCAGCATATATCACCCTGGTCATCATCCAGACCACCCCACATCACCACCTGCCGCTCCTGCCTTGCTCCGCCCTGCCGCCGCCGCCCTCCGCCCGCGCCCTCCCGCCGCCAGCCGTCCCGACCGCCGCCCTCCCGCGGCCGCCCTCCCGCCGCGTTCACCCGCCGCCGCCCTCCCTCGGCGCCCGCGCGCCCGCGAACACCTCACTCCCGACCACGCCCACACCCACTCCGTGCCCACGCCGCGCCGAGTCCCGTCCCCGGCCCCGCCCGCTCCCGCTTGTTTCCTGCCCGCCCCAACTAACGCCCCCTCCCGCTTCGTTTGCTTATAAGCGCTCAGGAACGAGGCCAAACAGTATGTGGGCGCACCGTCACGGTCGTCTGACATGGGGTGGCTCGCCCCTGCATCCTGGAAGGCTGGAGACGAGGCCGCCAGCAAGACGCAAGTGGGGCGGGCGCTCGCGAAGACAAACTGTGACGCCGCGTCGCGGCGGTGGCTGGGTTTCATAACACCCCGCCTCCCCGCCACTGCTTCTCCACTTCTAAGCTCTTTTCGCTTCGTCCCGTGTCCCGCACACTGGCTCGAAACAGGGCGGAAAGGGCCTTCACTCTCGATGCACTCGGAAGATACAACATCACAAAGCACAGTCATGAGCATTTTCACAGGGAGATAATGGGTGAGATTATTAATCAGTGCTTAAGGATTTGTTGTGGATGTGATAATAACAGCGTAAATTGAATTGGCGTGAGAAATTTAAAATTGTATCTGACCAACATACTTCCTTTACTCGAACATCGGAATTAACACCCAACATAGCTATTGACTTTTGATAACCCTAAAAACCTCATAAGAGAACCTATTTTCTGAGAATGAATTCAAATGTAAATATTAAAATCCGAAATGTGTTAATTTTTTTTCTAAATTCCAATAAAATTATAAATAATTACGCTGTTTTGGCTACAAATTTAATCAACCTATTTAATTCACGAATACTTCTCATTTGTTCCTTGTTCAACCACCTACCCTTCTCCTTAACACTCCCCCTTCTCCCTGTCTCCTTAATTCCTTTTTCTCCAGCCGATCCCTTTTCCGAGATTCTCTCTTGGCAACCTCACTACTGCACCTTCAGTTGTATTAAAACTCAGATATTCATTTTTTACCAAACATGTTTCCTTTTTCATGATAATATGTACATTAAAGTCCTCTGTCAGCATTAAGTTTTCATCGGAAATAGCAAATTAGTCCTATCAGTTTCTTATACTGGTTCGTTACCTAATAACCTTTTTTTTGTTGTTAATGTAAAAAAAATCTTTAGACTTTTCTGCAGTGGTTTTGTTTTACGAACTTGGTAACTTGACTTTTGCCCCCAATGAGTCAATGAATTATAATTTTTGACGACTAGGTAAGCTAGTAAGCCTTTTCATGTAAGAATGAACATGACCAGACATTATGTGAAGTTACATATAATTCTTCGAATAACTGTGATAATTTTCTATTCAGGTACTTTTGTGATAATTTTCTTTCAGAAAAAATAAAATGAACATTTTTCGAACGTGTATAAAGTAGAGGCATAACTGATGCCTGTGATAATGCTTTTTAAACTAAAAATATAGTCTTTTATTTTTATGGGATCAAAATAATTTAATATATTCCGAAATTCTATTAGACAAATTATTGAAGCAGATAATTATTTCTTGTTATCTTTTGAATAGACAGTTTCATTTCGAAAACGGCTGGAAATTTGCATGTCCAGCAAGGTTGTCGAAGGTTGTCTTTTAAACACAATTTCTGCCATGTTCATTTAATCACTTTACGAGGTAACAATCAAAATTTTCACTCATAAATGTATTTTCAATGAAAGTTTCCGTCCCACTGTACACAATCAGCCGCCCCACCCCGGCCCTCACCGCTCTCACCACCCGGTAATTCCCTTCCCTCTTCCTCCCGTCTCTCTCTCCTCTTTTCTTTTCCCTCTACACCCCCCAATTCGCCTGCCGCCGCGCTGCAACGGTGTTCCTTCGCGCCCTCGCGCGGCCTCCTCTTCGCGGGCGGAGCTGGCAAATCATCTTGATGGGACAACCGCGGCGGCGGCCGATGGAAGGTAAATATTGACTGGAATTGAGAGGGGGACGCGGATCGGAGAGAGGGAGGGGTGGGGGCTGCGAGAGAGTGAAACGCGAAGCGGGAGAAGCGGCGAGTGGGGAGACGAGCATCGGGAAAGAAGGGAGGGCATCGAGAGAAAGCTAGCTGTTTATTTTTATTGGTAATCTTCGTAAGTTGTCGACACTCTTTAGAAATATATTCTCTTGTGCTGGAGCATGGTCTTGTGTGCATATTAAAGTAAATCGTGGAATGTATGTGGTTACTTAAATGTTACTGATGGAAAACATATTGTTTTAATGTATTTCGATTTGTGTTTAATTGAACATGATGATGCGTGTAGAAGCCAATATTCTTTTCACACGAGAATTTAGTATTTGCTATTTATACTGATTTAAGGTTTGCTCTTTACGTTTAGACTGCTTATTTAATATAAACATAATAATATATTCAAAACTATGTAAAAAATTAACAAAAATGAAGTGAGTAATAATTAGACGAAAGATGTACTCAATATTAGAATAACTTTATGTATTTGATGTTCACGATAATCTTAATAGTATTAGGAAATAATAGAACGCACCTTACAGCTCTTTGCCTTCGTCATATATTACATGTAAACTAAAATTTTCACAAGAATGAGAAATCAGTGTTAAATAGTTGTTTTAAACTATTTATGCTCTGAATGAGATTTCAAAGTTCAGTGTATGTCAACCTTACATTTGCCAAAAACAGAGAGGTTGAACGTAAGGAGGTTACAGAAGTGACCGAAGGTCGCAGAAAAACACCTATCAGAGCTCTCTGCGATTAGAAGTCTCATCCAGGATGTAGCAGAATTCGACCTAAATACTTAGCTAATATCGAAAAACTCATCAGGACCTAACCCTAAGTCCTCCCGATGAAAGTCGCTGCAATGGCAACGTTGTTGGCGTGAGAGAACCCAGCCGCTTTTATCTCGTCTTTTTTCTTCTGAACTACCTCCCACGTCGCGAATTTCGAGGCTCGCACGCGCCCTGGCGGGAGGCGGGAGGCGCGCTGAGGAAGCTGGCGCGAGCGGTGTGTGCGGGACGGGCAGCGCCTTCGAGGGCGTTTTTCGCGGCCGCGGCGAGCTCGTCGACGCGTGCTGCTCACCCGACGCGGCGAGAAGCATCGTTGTCGACGCGCAAGAACTCCGTAAATCGCCAGGCTTGTTAGCACGGTGGGGCGGCGGGGGCAGGGCGGCGGCGACGGCGGTGGCGGCGGCGTGCGAGACTTATCTCGCAGAGGACGTGATCTAGTTATTTAGCGTGGAGCCGGGGAGGGGCGGGGCCGAGGACGGGGTGGAAAACAGTGGGTTGAGGCGCCACGAACTCCATGCTCAGAAGGTTTTCTGTTATATGCGAGAAATTGTTCTCCAGATCGTGTGATTAGTGCCGTACTCGCATCTCAGTGCAGACGAAGGACCAAGATGGTGGGTTTTATATTCCTTAACTTTCCTAGGAAGGTCGTTAGTTGAAGCCTTGAACTGCACTCAAACCGGAATCATGTAATACTACAACTGGTTATAAAATCCACACAGAGTCAATTGAATTATCCATTTTATCAAGTTTTTATACTTGAAACAATTTCTAATTATATAAGTAATTAATTATCATAATAAATAAATTTCCTGCAAAGGTGACTTCTGGAGATTTTCCTCTGCCCTCCATTCCATGAAGGATGGCAAAGTAATCATGAGTAATAGCAACATATGATTGCATATGGTTGGAATGCTTGGTGGGGTGTGAAATGAGTCAGACTACAACCACATAGTAAAAACTTGAACTTTTTAATCTGATCATTCAAACGCACTATTTTATTCGAAAAACGTCAGAGTAAAACACTCCACAGTAATTCGCAATATTTTTAGAGATATTAATTTTGTTTCCAGCATGGTTGCATCATTTTGCGCTTCATAATACCAATTCTGTTCTTTAGTATAATATCAAGATGTTTTATGATTTAATGAGGTTGAAAACTCCAAAAGCTTAATAACAGAACTTTGCTTGTTAACTCGTTGTTCTAGTAAAACAATTTACCACAGACAAAACCTACTTTAACCTTTAAAAACAAGAAAAAGTAATGATCGCGAGTAGCACTTCTGGGTTTAAGTCGTCAGCATCTAGATAAATATCATTGAAAATAATTGATTTAGGTGATCTATGTGGAAATGGAGGGTATCAGAAAGAGAGCAGATAATACATTTAAACCCGTTTAAAACTCTTGCCGAATGTTTTTGCATATCAAAAAGGAACAAACGGAGCTCTACACCTCGCACTTCCGCTCTTTGGCCCATCGAGGCCCACTGGGCTGCGGGTGTGGCGGTGGCGGTGGCTGAACACGCACGTCGTCGGGGAGGGGGCGGGGGTGGGGTGAATACTGCCCGAGGCGGCGTGGCTCCAGACAAGCTCATCCCAGACTCGCAACTTTTATAATCCCTAATCTAATAACAGCCTCCCCCCTCTCCTGCCTCCCCGCCGGCCGCTCTTCTCGGGCTCCCGGCGGCGTGTGCGCGCTGTGTAAGCTGCCTGCCGCCGCCCAAAGACAAGGGCAAACTGCAAACGCTGGCCGTCGCCACCGCTGACAGAGAGCCCTCCGCCGCTTTCGTTAACGTGGCAGGTGGGGGAGGGGGGAAGCGCCGGTTCAGGGTAAGTCCATGGCACGTTCCCCTTTCGCGCCTCTGTAAACACTTCCGTACCAGCGACCAACCCTATCACCGTTCCCTCGTCATGGTCTTGTACTCGCGAACACTGGCAACCACGTGATTATCCTCGTAGTTTTTTGTTGTTTTTTCACAACCTGATAATATTGTTTCGTTGTTTTTGTTTCAGGCATATTGAAAATTGAATATTATCTGTCTGATACTATTTTCTCACGCTTCCAAGTAAACGTGCAATTTATTCATGTGAATTGTAGTCCATTCACGTTTACTTTTCAACTCTCATTTTCGCGCTTGAGTTCTCACTTTCACACAACATAATTCTCATCGCTATTTTCACCTACATGCTGGCATTGCCCATCACCGCATTACCGTGAGTTATATAGGCCTACCCAAAATAATTTATTCTCTTTTGATTCTACTTTCTCGTTTTGGTAAAACACTTTGGTTTAGCACGTTCCTGTGAATCTTCAAGCCTGTGTTAGCAATCCTGTGAATTCTTTCATGCCAGCGTTCACATCATCCTACTATGGATTCCGAGACACATTTTTGTGGCCGAAATTAATAACTTTAAATTGCGATGAATATATTAAGTGTCTATTAATTTCACTCATTAAAACTACAAATCCACACAAATTTATGCAGAAAAAGTACAAAATTCAGAAAATATTTATAATTTTTACTAAAATGTTGAATTAATACATGTCATCTTAACCGCTACTACTCACTATTGAGACCAGGGGCGTAGTCTCCATGAATGTGGGTGATGTGTTACATACCCTGACTATATCAGCCATTTTAATTTTAAATTAATTGTAAATTGTCCATTCGTTATTTTATTTTTGTATTACGTTCTTTTTTTCCATTCGTATTTCAAACATTGTCGTTGAGGATTCTATTCTCCATCTGCATTATGTACTCACTCCAAAATACCGCCTCGCATGTGCTGTGAATCAGATGCACAAAGAGTCATTACATCCAGCGTACTTCTGAAATAGCTATCGTGATACAAAACGTCATTGTTTCCGTCGGTGTTTCAAACGGAACATGATTAATTTATGAGCATTGTAGTTTTATTAGGATTATTAACTTATATTAATGCATATAGCAACTATATGTTTGTACTCAATTTAGGTTAGGGATTTTGCTAGTTTAATGGAGAGGGTATGTGTCCGAGCAATGCACATCTGTAGCGTGGAATGGTGAGCACAACGCGATACAATTGCGACTAAATAATTATGGAATCATACTCTTGTGCCGTGAACAAATTGAAAATAGTACTGAACAAATTGAACAAAACAAATTGAAGTATACAGAATCTAAGATTCTCTGAAGAGGTAAATATAATTAAAGAAGGCAAAAAACTCACAGTATAATTAAGAAAATTGAAGAGACGTTTTAATAACAAAATTAATGAGCAAGAATCATGGTGTTGGGATGGTAAAGGTATTGAAAGCTATTTTAGTTATCTTGTGTTCTCAAACGAAAAAATGTTAAATTTCAATAGTTATGGAGTTTTAAATAATATTTACAAAGCTCCAAAGAAACTTAGTAAGATCTCGTACATTGGTGAATCAGGAATATTTGGGATTTTCAATATTTTTTCAATTCTCGGATTACATATCCTAAGCCAAAAATGAGCCTACTCATCTAATTGAGACATACCCAGATATCATATGGAAATTATTGATTAGAATGATATGGAATAGTGACTCCTTTCGAAGTATCTGGGAATGAAAGTAGAAGAGTTGTATGCTATATTTACAAAGAGTATATTGGATAGCCATATTGGAGATATCATATATTAGATGCAAATATTATGATGTAAATAGTAGGACATCAATATGTTCGAGTTCAAAATAAACAATAAATATGAGACATTGGAGATTTTTGCGACAAAATAAACATAGCTATGATTTGGAACGAGCACACGTATAGAACATAATTTTTTATTGAAGGAAGTTAGCTAACAGTTAACATACAGTCCATGAGCTGAATGACATCGTGTAAAACACTATTCGTCCGGATGTGTGTTTTAAAACATTTTGTAAAGGAAGTTACGCAAATAAGTCTTTTGTAGAAACGGTCTGTATATAGATTATCTACTTACAGATATACTATTCCAAATTTTCTTGTGGTCAGGATAATTTCAACAATGTGTTTGATCTTCAAATATTATTGCTTTAATTCATTATTGTCTAAAGTAAATTCTTCTTATACTCAAATATTGATGACGACTTCAATGTTTTTCTAAAATAAGTTCCAGAGCTTCTTTAGGGCTACAAAAACTTTTTTCTCACGACACGCGTATTCTACTAAATTTTTATTTCTGTATTCTATTAAATGTACTGTTCTCTCGCTTTCTTTCACAATTTGCTGCAATACTTGCCTCTTGCCCCAGGCTCCTTTCGTGCGACCACCACCTTTTGGTCCAAATTGATTTTTCGCATAACAGAAGACGATGTTGACCATATGATGAACAAATGGCATTGATTTTATCTTCATTAAGAATGTAGCTTGAACCCAAACAAATTTTTCCTTAAAAAATATTCTCGGCGTTTATCTTTACACTACCTTTTTTCAAAATTTTGGTATAAACAGTAAATTTTGACCCAATTTTCTATTCAGTCAATAATGTTGCTAATTTTTTTTATATTATCAATTCTATAGTCGTCAGTTAATGTGTTCATCTCTATCACAAACTGCACGCCACAAATCAAATCCGTCTTCATTTCTGAAACTTTGCATGTCTATAGATAAAACAATGATTTGTCAAAAATTGCACTTTGTTACAGCTCGAACATGTTGGAACACTTTGGAACACGATTAGTAATAACCTACTAACTGAATAAGCCGCGACCTAAACCCGACGATTCTTTAGTATATTTTAAAGAAAACAATAAACTTGCGAAGTCAGCAAACTTTACAATTTCACCTTGGCTCGTATTTCGGTGCGGAGGTCGAATGGACGTGTACAGACTTCACAAGCGTGCCTCGCGTCAAGGCAGCCAACAACCACCAAAATGCGGCCAATACAGTTAACTCTGAAGTGCTTACTTTACATTATAGTGCACAGAGAGTTCATTTACGAAAGTTGAAAAATTACATTTATACAACAGAATTGGGTCTTAGAACCAATAGTGCATCCCTTCATTTGGCAAGTATTTTCAATTTTTGTGCCTTCAAAATCTTTTCTATTGTTTCCACAAACCCAATGACAGCCTATGCTTTTAGCATTTTTTCCTTCTGTCTTTAATTTTACCTTGCATCATGTACTCACATCCATATTTTTCTTCATCCTTATTCCCTTTTCATAAAGTATTTGTGAAGAGAATAGTCAAAAATTATATTTTTGGTATTATTCCTCACAATATGTGTTTGTTTTGTTAAGGTAAATACAAATGCATCTTGACATTAGTAAATATTTTTACGATACGTTTTATGAATCTCATCATTTGATACCCTTTTTCTTCGGCCTTCACTATGTTTCAGACTAAATCATGTTTGTCCCTGCTTCTAGAAATAAGACAACTTACGCATAAGCCAAATTAAGCAAATGTCCTACTTTCTTCTGCACTTAGTCTGCACTCTTCGGTTTTGCCATCTTCCGAAGTCACGCTATCACTGAAATCCATTTTTGTCTTCATAAGTACATTCCCTTATCACCACAGCAACCACTCATTTGCAAGTAACACACTCCTATATTTTTATCTCCGAAACCACATTCGTCATCACAGTCACTACACCTGCTAAAACCGTCTTTACGCTGCATGGCCTAGTATCGAAGAGACAATGTCATGATCCAACTATCACGTCACATTGTCATGATACCACCTGTCTAGCTAATTAATGTTACCTAGTCTGCTGCACGTGGCAGTCACCAATACTAGTATTACACCTAGCATCTTTGTAAGTAATAATGCTGCTAAGTCTCTTAGAGTAAGGGCGAAACTTCTTACGCCGTCGTTATTTCCACAATCATCCATACGATCGTTACGACAAAATTTTACATTATAGTGATTACTACTACTTACCCCGCCAACACTCATGCTATCAAGATTCCCACTCCATCTACCACTACGCTTTCATAACCAGCCTCACCCTTCGCGCGGCCGCCTCCCCATCCCCATCCACGATCACGAACCCGTTCTTGTTCTCCCCTACTTCCGTTCCCGCACTCCACTCTTGCCTTCTGTCCCCCAACCCACGCTTCCTTCCCATCGCCGCCCCTCGCTTCCCATCGCCCTCACCTCCTTGCCACCTCCCCATCCGTTCCCACCTTGTTCCCATCGTCACCCTTCATCTCCACCGCAAGCACCGCTCCCTTCACAGCGCCCTCTGCTGCCCCCTCGCTTACGCCCCCACCGCCGCGCGTCGGCTCGTCCGGGAATTAGGTTGAGCGTAAATGGCGGCCAAATTGTAGCCGCGCGCATTACCGCAGGGCGGAGACGTCGGAAATTGCGTCTATGTGGCGAACGCCGCCGCCCGTTCCCATGGGATAGCGATGCGCAGCGACCCTGGCGGACGCTAAGCAACGAAATGGGATCGCCCGCAGTGAATGTACGAAAAATTGGTGCGCGTAGGTCCGATAATTCCGTTAGTGACCACTTGGAGCGCCTTCCGCCGTAATATCCGACATCAGCGCTATATGAGTAGGCATATTATTATTATTATTATTATTATTATTATTATTATTATTATTATTATTATTATTAACGTGCTCAAGATTTTTCATCTTCTTTAGAATATTCTGAGGTACTTACAATTAGTACGCGAACTCTTGAACACATTTCAGGTTCGTAGGTTATTAAGGATTATTTTGAAAATAAAACTTGTATGACTTGATTACTAGCGATGTAATCTCATTGCAAATATCTACATCAGAACTATTTCAGATTACGAGTTTCTATATCATTGTCAGATTAGTATTTTTATGATTGATCGTTTCTGTAAATGTAGATCATTAATTTGCCCAATTTTTTTCAGTAATGACGGAGCTGGTTGTTTTGTATTACTTGGTCTGTTAGTGTTGTTTTTAAAGAAATAATCAAACTCAGTACATACGGAATTGCTTATTTCATTTGATTATATGATCGCTCAGTATTACCATCGAAAAAAGAGGCACTAATTATTAAAGAAAATCAAAGTAGACAGGTACACAATGACATTTGATCTCACTCTAGATTAATTATCTTCACAAACAGAAGAATTTATTTGAATTCAAACATCATCCCATAAAAGCAAAAAAATACAAATGCCGCCCATAAAGAACTTTACAAATGTTTAAAATACTGCACAAACACTGTCACAAAAATGAAATGATTACATCTCCATCTCAGAAATAAAGTTTTTAAGCTCATTTAATATTATAGTACGATAGAGCAAATGTACTATCCATTTGCATATCTCCTCCAGACATCCACAAACACAGCGCCATCGCGTTTGTATCATCGCCGCTCAATGGCATTCAGCATTGTGTTCCTTCTGGAGTAAAATTCCCGCGAAAGGCGGTTATTCCGCGAGGGAACGGCGTGCCCTGGAGACATCCGCAGCCCAGCCGCAGTGCCTTCCGCAGCAAGACTCGGCTGAGCGACGGACGACCACGTCCCCTCCCTGATGCTATCGCTCAACGCTTCTAAGACTGCGCACCAACCCCCCGCCACCATCAACGCCGCCGACCACGCGTCACGCCCCTCCCCATCGCCCCGCCTCGCCCCCACCCCGCCCCGCCCTCCACCCCCACCCCTCCCCTCGCCCCGCCTCACCCCGCGCCCCCGCCTTCCTCCACCACCCCTTCCCTTCGACCCCGTCCCCGCCCCGCCCACCCCGCCCCACTCTGCCCCGCCCCGCCCGCCTTCGCCCCCTTCCCCGCTCCACCTCACCCCCACCCGCCCCCACCACCGCATCCCGCCCTGCCCGCCCCGCCTCTCCCAATTGCCAGGTTAGCCTCCACCCACCGTCTCCGCTACGTCGCGTTACGTCCGCCGGTCCATAGGTCGAGCCCACTCATTCCCAGTCAATGCTTTCTCGACGGAACAAAAATGCCGCTATTCGCGTCTTTCCCCTTTCTCCCCTCACTCCCGCCCCCCCTAGCCGTGCTCCGTCATCCCTTCCTTCCTCACCCCCGTCCTCTACGGTGCTTCGCACTATGACCCCCCCCTTCCCGCTCTGCTCCGTCTTTATATAACAACTTTCACTTCAGAAACGGCCCTATTTCGCCTCGCACTTCCAAATTCCCTCAATCTTGCCTTTGTGAACAAAGCGTACATACTCTTCTCAGCGCCGCCTCGTTCCTCGTTTCTCTTTCTTGTTCAACTTTCCGCCCCCTCCGAGCCATCTCCTTCGCTTCCTCGAGCCAAATGGGGGGGGGGAGGACTCAGTGGGTCCAACTGTCACAAGAAATCCCCAGCACTTTTTGCTGGTATCAAACCAAGCATTTAGACTGCATTAAAACTTGTAGCTTTTATACATCAAATAAACCAAGAATAACTCTAAATCATTCTTTTATTTCAACATTTATTTAAATAAGAGATAACTACAGCCCTTATAAGAATATTTTCCATAAAACCAACAAGGAAAAGTCCAGAGAAAGTAGTGCAGAATACGATTGCAACACTGATACACCGTAGACATGTGTTCGATGATTTACAGCAGTTGTTTATTTCGAACGAATGTTCAACTGAAAGTCATCTGCAGCGTTATATGAATTATAGATTTAAAAAAAGCAATCAATGATCATATTTATTTAGAGATCTTTATTCCAAAAATAGTGCATTAAAATTATTTCCAAAGGAAGATTCCAAAAATACTGCGATAACGGAGCAATTCAAGAACTAAACTGAGTTTTAAACCATCGGATAGGCAGAAATTTCTTTTTAATTTTTAGTTTTAAGTACATGATTGTTCATTAACTTCAATAAATAATTTTTTGATTCCTTTAATTAAGAACAATCACGTCATATTTATTGTTAAAAAATATATTATGGAAGTGTTCATAGCATAGTTTGATTTTACTTTCAGATTACAATCTTTACGTTCAACTGAAGGTGAACTTTTTTATAGTGTATAAAATCATAATTCATAAATTATATTAGGTTCAAGTTTATAATAGAACTTCAAATAACATTCCAAAACTCTTTGGCTTAGTTTCCAAGTCTCTATGTTAATTTAAGACCTTTTCTAATTTTGCTATTTAATTTGTATTAATATTCTTAAATCTACAACTATCGTATCGAATGGTTTATTCCACCCGATCTCTTTCAGGCGCATGCCGAAGCAGTTACAAAGAGATAAGGACTATCTTCGTTCTTACCATTCTCTGCAGTCCCGTTCTCATTCTTGGCCCACTAACTACCTTCTATGTGAAAAGACCCCTACAATACTGCGGGAATGGGATGTCACATTACAATTCATTAGAGTTATAATTTGAGAAAAAGATGTCTAATATTTGTCAATGTGGGCCTCTTGTAGTCTGAATACTTTTTGTTTTCATGTGGATTAAATCACTGACCGGCATACTGCCCGTCCCTGAGTTAGACTTCAGGTTGCCAACCGACCTACATTTGGGAGGACAGTCCTACATTGATGTCAGTTGTCTATTCGTCCTACATTTGTTTTTTTAATGTGCTCCTTTTAGTAAATTTTAACATTTATTGTCATTATTTTAGCACGAGACAGATATCTGCTGGGTATTATATTTTATTGTTTAATTTAGAATAGAATTTAGAATGAAATCTTTTTTTCTGAACGCTGACCTATGCATGCATAATAGTGTCTTTGTCAGCGAATAAAATAAGAGTCGCTCCAACCATCTTCATTTGCATTTTGTTAACGATCCTTTTCCCTTGAAGCGCAAATGGAGAGAAGAAAGAAATAAAGCTGTTGTTAGTTTAAATTAAATATTTATAAAACTAAATGTGTTGATGCTTATTTTTCTATTTTTCGCTTATTGAGTGTCCTCCATAGTACATGACATTGTTGGCAACCCTAGTTAGACTGCCAATGCAAGCGGCCTGTAGGTATTGCACTAATAGAAGTCTGCCGTGTTTTCGAAACATGCAAATCATCTGCAATGAAACTGAAGTTTTCTCCAATTCCCAAAAAAAAAAAAAACCGAAAGTTACAATTATTTTATAATACCATTAATATATTAGTTAATTTTTAAACTGTATAATTTTGAACTTTGAACAGGACTGTAACATTTTTTTAAAAAAATATTGCAATAAGCTTCTAGGTCAATAACTTCCATTTCAATCCGATATTTTCTCCATTTCTTTCTTAAACCTTCAGCAAATTCTGAGACGGTCCCTAGTTTACTTCTGAACAGTAAACAGTTTTTCTTGTCTCAAAAGGTCTCCACTTTCTCAACGTCAACGTCAGTTACTCTTTTGACGCCAAATACAAAATAAATAGGTAAATAAAGATAGGTACATAAATAAAAAAACGATACATAAACGTATTCATAAAGATAGATATATAAATAAATAACAACGACAGCTACATAAATTGAATAAATAAGTAAATATATGAATTTGTGTCATTTCGACCCAGTGTGCGGATGGGGTTGGTCGGGGTGGCGCGTCGCGACGCCTCGAAGGGGGACGGCGTCTTTTTGGGGCGTGGTGGCCGTACTGTCTCTCCCTTCCACATATTTCTCGCGGGAGGCCTCTATCTGGCCAGGCGGCGCGTGCGGAGGGCCTTATCTTAATCTGGAGGCTTCGCGCCGCGCGAGCGTATTTCTGGCTGGGCGATGAGCTCTGGCCTGCAGGGCGAGGCGGACGAGGGGCGGTCGCCCCCCCTTCCCCTCCGCCCTCTGCCTACGCCTTGGGGCGAAGCTCGCCCTCTTTCGTGGGCTCCTCCCCGGCGGGGGTGGCAGTTTGCAGAGGAATCTCTTGCCTCCGTCGTGAGCGCGACGGTTTTGCGTCATACTGACTTCCGCGTACGTACAATTCTTGTACGTTACGAGTACTGTGACCGTGTTACGGATAAGCATGGGAGTGAAAGCGATGGCTGTAGAAAACGTGAATGTTTCATGTTTTTTATTAGTTACCTGTCATATCGATCTTAACAATTGATTAAAAGTTTTCTGTTTTGACGGGAAATTAACTTTAAGAAAGTCCTTTAAGGATCAATCTCTGCCAGACGTAAGCATCAGCGGATTCGGATTTTCAGTGTTAATCAGAGTGTTTGGCACGCAACTTGATACAGCACGTAATATATCCAAAGTGTTGTAATTTTTCTGCCAGATTTCTCAAGATCTCGTATTAATTTCGAAATAGAACACGAAGTAGGAGACCATTCGATCTGCCTCGACTCATATTTATTTATTTATTTGAATTATTATCTTTCGTTTTCATCTTATAATTCTATTTCGTCCCAATCTTCACCCTTTTTTGACTAACAAACTTTGGTTAAAACTCATAATGTACTTGTTACAACCCTGCCATTTTTCTGACCATTTCACGTTTAGCGCTACTTTTCTTTCTCACTTCCTGCTCTCAAATTCCATTCCCCTTGTTCCATTCTGTATTCCCCTATTTCATCTGTATGATTATGTTAATATTTGCCCTTTCTAATACGATTCTCTCTTTCAATTACATATCTTTGCGACTTTTTTGTTTTTCAAAAATGTTCAG
Source organism: Gryllus bimaculatus (assembly GCA_017312745.1). Lineage (NCBI taxonomy): Eukaryota > Metazoa > Arthropoda > Insecta > Orthoptera > Gryllidae > Gryllus > Gryllus bimaculatus. Next base: position 27,586,788 of record BOPP01000001.1, on the reverse strand, counting down.
AATATACCCTTTACAGTTTTCGTTCTTTTTTTCCCTACATACGTTGTGATGACTGTTTTGTTGACTCCGATCAGGTCAATAGAAAAAGTTTTGACAGTTTCTATGCAACTGAGCGTAACCAATGACCACAATGTTCCCCGAAATGTATTTGTTTCAGCTGAAAGTGCTACGAAGCCTATTGTCAATGCCTCAAATTGATAGTTCTATATGGTGGTTCTGAAGTTGGAGGTCAAGGATAATGTTCACGAGTGATTTGTAACGTTTGAATGTCAATTCAACAAACAATATTTTAATAAATGAAATAAATAATATCAGAAATCAAATGAAAATATGCGTATGAATTAAGTTATCAAATGAAGGTAAACGAACATACCTTAAATACTGAATTTCAAAGATCATGAATTGTTTACTTTCATAATGTTTTAACAAAACTCGAAATATATTACATTTTAAGCACACAATTACGTATGTAAATAATATTTTTACTTTGTACTACTGCATTGTACATTTTACACTACTATATTGTACTTTTTTGTATTCCAGGGATATAAATTCATTGAAAATCATGAGAAGGTTGTTGCTGTATTGTAATGACTATTAGGGTGTAAAAGGCACAAAACAACCAACGAATGAGAAATAAATGTGAATAATTTGTAAGGGGTGTCACCAATCACGATCACTAATTGTATTTTAGTATCAATGAGACCCACAAAACAAATCGCTCACAGACGGTATAACATTTTTTTGACTTGTCTCTCACGTCAATATTTTCATTAGAAGTGATCACATGATAAATGCAATAATTCACATGATTTTATTTATTAGTACATGTGCTTTAAAGTTTCCCAGTAACTCAAAATTTTTCTGTGAAAATGAGACCAAATCCCTAAGCTTTCAGAAACGCTCACATGCCATTTTCTCAGAAAGGCTACATTTTTTCAAACTTTTTGGTCAGATAGTGCTAATTGCACTGATTAAGATAACACTTAATCATAATTTTATAGTATTATTTTTCTCATTCTTCACAAATTACTTACATTTATTTTTTAAATGTCTCTCACGCCTTTAATATGCACATTTGCAGTACTTTGTATACATTACCGCGTTTGTGAGTGAAAGTGCTTCAAATGACTTCCAATTAGGTGTTTCGAAAACTTAAACGTTTTCTGTGAAAAAGAGCTTCGAATTCCGCATTTACAGTAACGCTTAAACGCTATTTTCTTTAAACGGCTCCAAAGTTTTCAACGAAAATTTCCTTTTACGACGAGTTCTTACTCTTGTATAATATTCTTAAAGTAATATACCGGTTCTACTATTACGAAACAAAAAATTGAGTAAATGTCAAAAATACGTACTTTTGGTGACAATAGATTGCACCTGGCATGTGTATGTGGCAAGTTCAAAAAGCTAACCCAGACCATTGACATTAGAAAAAACTAACTAGTACGAGAAGGTCTGTGTCATTCTGTAGCACTACTAATTTGTACTTGCGTAAAATTTTCTCATATATTTTGAGCCTGTTTAATATATCCCTCTTTCTACCATTCTATTCTCCAAGTTATTCCCTTGAATGCCTCGTCGGTGGTGGCAAGGTCGTTTTCCACCCTGAGAGCTTCCTTTCTCCATTTTCCTCGCCCGCTCACAGAAATCAACACGACCCAGCACTAGAACATCACAGTGACCGATTTCGTAGTAAAGAGAGAGAGAAAGAAAGAAAGAAAGAAAGAAAGAAAGAAGGAAAGTTGAAAGAAGGAAAGGTGAAAGAAGAAGAAATGACGAAGAGGGAGAAGGAGAAAAAGAAGGAAAGAAGGAAGAGGAAGACGGAAGAAGGAAAGAAGGAAAGAAGGAAAGGAAGAGGAAAGAAGAAGAAGAAGAAGAAGAAGGAAGCGGGGAAAAAAATAAAAAAAAAACAAAGGGGGGAAAAAAGAAAAAAAAAGAAAAGAAAAATAAAGTGGAAAAGGAAGATAAATGAATAAAGAAAAAAAAAAAAAAAAAGAAGAAAGAAGAAAAAAAAAAAAAGAGAAAAAACAAAAAAAAAAAAAAGCAGATAGTTTAGCGGAAAATAAAAAAAAGAAAGAGAAGAAAAAAAAAAAAAAAAGGGGGAACTAAGGAAAAAAGAAAAAGAAACAAGAAAAAAAAGGGAAAAAAAAAAAGAAAAAAAAGAAATCAGGTACGAAGCAGAGTGAAGAAAAATATGTCGGCTGTAAAAAAAAAGAAGAAAAAAAAAAGGGGAAATAGAAAAAAAAAAAAAAACAACAAAAAGAAAAAAAAAACAAAAAATAAAGAAAAAAAGAAATAAAAAAAAAAAAAAAGAATGGACGATGAAAAGTAAAATGAAAAATAAATAAAAAAGAAAAATAGGAAGAGAAAAAAAAAATAAAAAGGCGGGAAAATAAAAAAAAGAAGATAAAACAGTAGCTGGGTAAAAATAAGGGGGGAGAAAGGGAAAAAAATAAAAGGAAATGGGAGAAAAAAAAGAACGGTTAATGAAATAAAAATAGAAGGAAAGACAAAAAAAAAAAAAAAAAACAAATAAAAAAGGAAAAGAGAAAGAAGGAGAAAATTAAAGAGAAAGATGAAAGAAGAAGAGAAAGAAAGAAAAAAAAAGAAGGAAGAAGGAAAGAAAAAGAAGTGAACGAGGAAAGAGGAGGAAAGAGGAAAGAGAGAAAGAAGGGGAAGAGGAAGGAAAGAAGGAAAGAAGGAAGAAGGAAGAAGGAAAAAGAAGAGGAAAGAAGGAAAGAGGAAGAAGGAAGAAAGAAAGAGGAAGGAAAGAGGAAGGAAAGAAAGAAGGAAAGAAAGAAGGCAGGAAAGAAAGAAGGAAGGAAAGAAAGAAAGAAAGAAAGAGCGGAACGTGGCAATGTGTACCTCGTCGGATACAGTAGATAATGGACGGAGCAGAGAAAGTGATCAAGAAAGTGAAGAACGAAGGAATATGAGCTTAGAGGATAGACATACACTGGGATAGCAGCGTTAAAAATGATGACTCTTGTTGCGAAGTAAGGAAGGAAATCGAGATGAAGCGGTGAAGTCAACATCAACTCTGTTGAGGGTAGCAGTAAGAATGTGCTAGAGATCGAGACATGTGAACGTAGAGGAGGAGGAAACAGATGCGTTGTTTATAGAGACCTTGCAGATGTTTGTGAACCGCAGTAGAGATAGAGGGAGACATTTGTGACAGCCAGTACGGTGGTGAGGTGATGAGTGGTAACATGAAAGAAGATGGCAGGCGGCAACGGAGATGTGGAAGATCAGAAAGCACTTTTAGTGCGAGCTCAACTACGCTTTTTGATCTTACTTCAGGGGACCAGTCTTTAATTTCTTTAGTATGTTAAACACGGTTACATGGAAATGGATGTGTAAGAATCATTACATATAATGTTTTGGGACGAAATTTGTAATATTTCATTTGTGTAAAGAATGTCAAAATGTTACTAACGAACATAGTTATGTAATAAGTTCTTTAGTATTACGAGTATTCTTAAGAAAGAGAACTTGACTGTTTTTGAGTTTGTTCTCTCGACTTATAGTGAGACAGGATTAGTCTCGACTAATTGTGGGAACACTTGATGTGGTAGCGTTGACGTAATTAAATAATGGAAGTCTTCTCTGTCAACTTAATATTCCATTGTACTTAGGTTGAGGTACATTTATTTGAAGGAGATGACTTCAATTATTTCGTCAGTTTCGACTAATGAAGCATCGACGATAAATCTCCAAACCTACTGGAAGAACTTCGAAACGCAGGGCTGTGCGGAGTCAGCCTGCATTTTCATTGAGAAGATTCATTTAGTCGAGCCATATGATATCAAGAGATAAATCACAGTGATACATCTCTTTTCAGAAAAAAGTGTTCGGCCAAGCTGAGAATCAAATGCAAATTAATGATACTTTTAAAGCAGGTTGTTTAGCTAATAAAATCAGGATATTGTTAAAATAATAGGTCATGTAGTCAGAGAACCATTGATTCTAAAACGTTGCGATCCTGCGCCTACTGAAAGCAATGTTTACCAGTTATTTATTGAATACTCAGTGATTTTGTATAATGTAATTCAGTGTCTGAAATGGCGTTGTCTCATATACACTGGTGTTTGTGAAAATTGCAACACCCAGAAGGAATAGTTGGAATCATTAAAAAATGTGTATGTGTAGAACAGTGTAATCATAAAAGGTGATTAAATCTGCATAGAGATGGCGTGTACGTTGGTCTAGAAGCGCCCTCCTTTGTGTGACAGGTCATGTGAGTGTTATGCCACACTCAGTCCGTGGAGAGTCGTCAAATGACGTGAAAATTGGCAAACAAGTGCCGATGATCCTCGTCGATGCCAAAGAGCGCAATATCAGCATTACTGTGAGTTTGAATAGGGCAGAATGATCGGTCTCCGGGAAGCGGGTTGGTCGTACCGTGACATTGCGACTCGCAGGGGGCCAGCTGCTACGACAGTGATGCGTGTGTGGAACCAGTAGATAAAGAAGAGTAGTACACAGCGACAAGCGGTTACTGGACCACAATGTGACTACAGCGCGAGATGACCGCCATCTTGTCCGCATGAACGTAACCGAAAGAACGGCGTTTTCCACAGAGTTGGCTCGACTCTAAAGCACTGCAACGGATGAGGTTATTTTGCGTCGACGGTTCGACGCCGTCTGCTGACGGCTGGACTGGCAACCACCAACATCTCAGACAGCAATGGGCACGTGAACGTGTTGACAGGTGTCCTCGCTTTAACCCCGATTGTCGCGTACGTATTTGGCGTCCGTGGTGTTCGCAATGTGTCAGTCTGTTATGCGCCATAGCGAACAAACTCCAAGTGTGATGGTTTGGGGCGCCATTGGCTACATTGTGCGATCTCGCCTCATACGTATTGAGGGCAATCTGAACAGCAACCGCTATATCAGGGAGGTTTTAGAGCACGAGGTACTGCCACTCCCGCTGGCAGCTCCACACGCCATATTTGAGCAGGAGAATGCCCGACAGCATGTGGCGAGGAATGTGCAAGCTTTCTGCGAAAAGGAACGAGTGCCACTGCCTCCCTGGGCTGCACATTCGCCTGTCTCCAGTCGAACATGTCTGGGATACGATCGGCTGCAACGAGTTCCTTCTGGTCCTCCTGCAGCCACTGTCGATGCTTTGTGGTCGCGCGTAGAAATAGCGGGAAGGTGTGTTCCTCAGTAGCATATCCAGGTTCTCTTTGAAATGGCTAGAGGCCGCGATGGCAGCACGTGGTGGCCTCATATCCTACTAAATACTCGAGATGAAATTAAAGGAACAGTTCTATAATTCTAATCATTTGTACATTGTGATATTTCTAATCCGAGGAATAAATTTTATTGTGATAGTACGTCTCTTTCTTGGTGATGTAATTATCATAATCATCATTGTAGAAATGTATAATAAACTAGTGGTGCCACAGAAGGACACAGCATTTTTCGTAATAGTCCGTCTTCTAAATTATTTCGTCTGAGCTAACTTTCCGGTTTTGCCCTCCCTCTTCTGAGCATCTATCGATCAACCGTGACATGTTAAAATAATTGGGACCTCGAATGATGGAAATAAAACATGACTTTAAGAATATTACAAAAGGGTAAAATTTCACCCGTATAGACATTTTCGTTGATTTTTTTTCTTTTTTGGACAATATTGTTTGAGGGTTTCTGAAAGAGCTCATCTTGAAACTTTCCACCCAAAACATTCAAGTTTTCGAGGATATTATTAAGAAATAATTTTAAATAATTGTACTCACGAAGGCCATAATATATAAAACTTGCTAGTAATGTACATATTAACGGTTTTAAATATTTTTTAAACAAAAATACACCAATGTGGCATTCATGCCATACTTTCTACATCATACAACAAAATATATTCAAATTATTTCTTTAAATTGTTTAAAACGGCAGTGTTAAAAGAAGAGAATAACCTGACATATATCTCACTTCGGTATAATCTTCTGTTTTCTTTAAAATACAGGAATTTAACTTTTACTTTCTTGCCCTTACGAAAGTTCTTCGTAAGAGAAAAAAGGTATGTTATTCGTGTGCCTGAACACGGCAAATTTTCTGTATGTAGTACCTGAATCCATATACGATATAATCCATAAATTATTTTGTGATACTAATTGTAGAATGTAATTTCCAAGAGTGATTGTTTCGCATGACAATAAATATACACAAAAATTTACCTATTTTCTGTGATTAAGCGACCGATATTATTTCGTAGAGCGCCGTCAGAGATTTTTTAGTGATTTATAATGTAGTGATCATTAGCTCTTACGGCCACAGACTATTAGAAAGAAATAATTTTAATCTAAACAAGAACTAATGAATGATTTTTCTTTTTGCTTACTCTCCATACTAAACGCTAAACGTATGCAAGGATTGCTTTATTTTATGTGCTTCCTGCAAGAAAGTTGAAGCAAGAGATTTGAGAACCAAATGTTTCAGAAAAATGCTGGTCTCCACGGAAGTTTGAAGCTGTCCGATGAGTAGCTCAAAGAATTTCATGCCTTACGTTCGCATTAAAGCTAGGACGCTTTTACGACTTTCTTTATGTAACGGCCATCAAAAAGTTATTGCTCTGTAATTACAAATGGAGAAAGAAGTACTCCATAAAAAAAGGAAAAAAATTAGCGAGAGTTCCCTCTTCCACGCAGTCGCAGAACAGACTGTCCTAATGGGATTTCTTTAAAATTATATGCATTTCTTTTCAGCATTTGTATTTTAGAAAATAATATAATAAACGAGTCTTTCATAATTACCTTCAAATTAATGAGCTCCTTTGACAGTACTTTAATTCATGATCATGAGTCTGGATGAACAGACACCAAAACTATAGCAATGAAACCACAAAATTAGTTTCATGAATCACTCTATGAACCTCAACTATCAGATTTAATAAGTCCGTAAATTGTTCCATTTCAAGTCATCTCCTAGAGTTATAATGGTTTGCTGTGCAATAGACATTTTCTACACTATTTCATCGGTGAATGTATTCAAGAACTGTAAGAACATATTGGAACATGTAACAAATATTTGTATTGCAAATACTGATTTAATCTGGAAAGACATAAGAATTCGTTGGCAAGTATCCAGTGTACAGTATTAAACGACTCCTAGAGGCGCCAAACAGAGGGTAAGCAGACAGATATTACGTCTTCAATTTGACAAGGAAGAGTAAGAGAAAGGGTGCCTCTGAGGCATCGGTGACATGACACAGGTTAAGTAAAGTTTATGGTAATGGAGATAGTAGTTATGATACTGGAGTCAGTAGAGGCGATAGAGATGGTGGTGGAACTTGGTATAACCGTGCATATAAATACAGCTGAAATGATAGATGTGGCCGTGCAGATAGTTATAGAAATGGAGATAGATACGATCATGGAGATAGCAAAGGTCGTGAAGATAGGTAAGGCTATGGAGATAAACAAAGCTGTGGAGAAAGATAAAACCGTGGAAATAGATATGGCCAAGGAGATAGATACGGCAGTGTAGATAGATAAGGAAAAGGAAAAAGATGTCAGTGAAGATATGAATGGTAGTCGATGTTACGAGAGCAGTGAATGAGGCAGTGAATGTTGAAATTGTAGTGAATGTACAGATGGCAGTGAATGTAGAGATGGCAGTTGAGATGTAGAGATGGAAATGAAAGTAAAGATGCCAGCGAAAGGAGAAGTGGCAGTGAATGTAGAAATGGAAGTGAGGTAGAAACGGCAGTTGCGGAAGAATAGCAATGGATGTAGCGATGCCAGTAGAAGAAGGATAAAAATAGAAGTGGGGATAGAGATAACAGTGGAGGCTGTGATGGCAGTTGAGGTTGAGAGGGAAGGAGAGGTTCACATGATAATGAAGTCTGAGACAATGGAGATGATTCAGTGAATGTGGAGACGACAGTGGAGGTGGAGAGAGCAGTGAAAGTGGAGAGCGCAGTGGAGATGGAGACGGAAGTAGAGGTTGAGATGCTAGAGGAGGTTTACATGGTAGTGAAAATTGGCTTAGCAATGGAGATTGAGACAGCAGTGGAGGTGAAGATGACAGAGAAGGTGGAGATAACAGTGGAGGTGTATGTGGTAGTGGAGGTGGAGATGGCAATGAAGATGGAGATGACTGTGGAGATAGACATGGCAGGCGATGGCCGGAGAGGCGGAGGCAGCAGTGGAGGTTGATGGTAGTTGAGGACTGCAGGGGGGAGGTTGAGGACGTGGGGGTGATGGGGATGGGGATAGGGGCGTGGCGCTTTGACAGGCGCGACGTCGTTAGATTTGGATTCGGGCGGCGCTCCCCCGGCGTCGATCGCGCAAAAGGCGCACGTCACGACGCGGGTCGCGGTTCGAGGCTCTCCGCGCCGCCTCAACTCCCGGCCCCTTTCCCGCCCACCGCCGCCCGCACAGTGGGGACTTCTCCCACTACAATCGTGTGATGCATCTGTTGCCAACCGTGGTTGATACTCAAGGTTAATATGAAGAGGCTAGGCTGACTGAGAGCAATATTAGTCAGTAATACTAAGAATAAGATCACATTCAAATATGACCTCTAGTCTACTTCTGATCCAGGTACATAATGATTAAAACCTAAGTAGTTACAAGCAAGAGCTCTGGGGTTGTATAAAATAAAGAAACACCTCCAAGATGTCTCAATTCAATTTACTGATTGTAATTGTAAGCTCAGTGTCGACTGTCGTCACAACATCGACTGTCGCGTCAACCTCGACTGTTGCGTCAACCTCGACTGTCGCCTCAAACTCAACTGTCGCCTCAAACTCAACTGTCACCTCAAACTCAACTGTCGCCTCAAACTCAACTGTCGCCTCAAACTCAACTGTCGCCTCAAACTCAACTGACGCCTCAAACTCAACTGACGCCTCTACCTTCACTACCATATCAACTTGCACTGTCACCTCTGCCATCTTTTCCATCAATCTCCGCGCGAACAATCCAGATGATCAGCAGTACCCACCCGCCAGCACATCTCATCCTCTGGTTGACCCCAACGACGATGGGTCACCCCAGCACCCAGCATTCGTCGACGCAAGATGCGACATCCTGCCCACTGTGTCCTTCAGTCCTCTCGGACCGCCGCAGTCTCTTCACGTCCAAAGCCCGCCGCCTCCGCCGCCGCCGTGGAAGTCGGGTGTCGAAGAGGCTGTGAGGTCGACGGGAGTCGCCGTGGAGGGACGGCCGTTCGCGTCATATTTTCGTGTCCAAACACGTGATTTTTCTTCCCGCGGCCGTGCCAGGAGCGCTGATGTACGGGTTTGGGCGAAGACGAAATGGAAAAATGTTTTGAAAGGCAAGTATATTTGAGTTGTGTTCGTCATTTTTTTATAACTAACTGAATGAGGCAAACTTTAAACTAGTGAAGTTTGCGATGTAGGAAAACAGTATTTAAAAAAAACGATAAAGGCTGAATAAAATATGATAACTTTTTCTAAAAGAATAATTGCAATATTTTAGCGTTTTAATACTGCTCTTTCCTGGAAAGCTGTTCCTATCCAGCGGGGATGACTCCAGGCGGGTAAGCAAGTGGATACAAGTAGCTCAGAAAAGTAAGATCGATTTTTTTGCAGGTTTCATATGATTTGGAGTGCAAAACAATACAAGGCATAACAAGAGATTTGTAACTACAGCTACAAACATAAGATTAGATGAGGCTAAGTGATGACTGGTAATAATGGAGAAACACTAAGTAAAGCCATTTCAACAAGCAATAAAATGCAAGGAATTAAGACTCAACTGTCTTGGTATTTGCAGCATTGAGTTTTAGAGGAAGATTGCGGGACTAGGCACAGCGTACAGTAGAGGAAAATTCACGCTCGCTCTTTGCCGTGATCACAAGGCTACTCAATTGTTATATTTCGATTTTTTCTAACGTGGCGTCTCAAGGACACGCACGAAACAGGGAGAGGGCAGGCAGTCTCCAATAGGGAGCTGGAACGTCACTACAGCTTATGCGGCTACCACTAGTACGGCTCCCTAATGAAGTCTGCCTTCCCTCTGCCTTTTTAGTGCCTTGAGACGCCACGTTAAAAAAATCGAAGTATAGAGACGCAAGTGGGAATAGGCGCATTGCTCGCCACCCGTGGGAACGGACGTGCAGGAAGCGAAATGTTGTTGTGTGCGTGTGTAGGTGTGAAGGATTCGGCGCTCTGACAGTGGGGGCGGCGCGGTCTGGGGCAACGAGTGGTCAGTAGGTGGTGGGATGAACGCCTTCGCTTATACTTCCATGAATATAGCAAGCTGTTTGCTTAAATATAGCAAATAAAGCAAGCTTTAGAAGATTGCGTCCACGCTGTACTTAATATAGCACAAGACGAGAAAGTCAAAGTAAATACAAATGAGGATCTGCGGCATACCTAAACATTTCCTCCTCTGAAAGTCACTATTTATTACTCAGCAACTACTCATTTTTTATTTATCATATTGTTTATATATAAAAATATAATGTATAAATGATTGGCGAGGCGGCTCGCCTTTTATTTAAGCCGCATGTGTGTAGGAATGGAGTGCGGACCGCTCCCTCGCCGATCACCGCTGGTTGTGCTAATGACTTAGTGCAGCGGTAATGGGCAGTACTCGAAATAGTGAATAAAACGTATTTAACTCCTATTCGACAATGCAGCGCGCTGTTAAAATAAATTATACAACGTTTAAATTCAGCGTTTTTCTAGATAATTGAAAATGTCATAGTGGCTTCATAAAAAGTTCAATATTTCCAAACAAAAATTGTTCATGATGTGTGATATTTCAATGATAATGCCGGAACGGCATAACTACATCTTATCTTTGATGTATTTACCAGTTTTTAGGTCAAAAGTTTATAATCTGACAGGGTTAAGCATGACCCATACTTATACTTCCATTCTTTCATCCATACACTCAAATTGACAAACACACATCCTGATTTTAAAAATGGCGTGTATCTCATCTCCATTTGTATCATGGGAATTTTGGAGTGAGCATTTGGGCACGGGCATTTGGAAGTGCCTTAATAGCTCTTATTCCTTACGTGCATGCAACGTTACAGCTTAAAAGATCCCTAACCACGAATGTCATGTTCATTCCAGATCGTTTTGGTGAGGTAATTCCAATAATATAAGGAGTGTAGGGAAGAGAAATGAAAATTATTGAAAGAAAGTATTTGAACCAGCAACCGTATTTGGATATTTTGCTCCTATATGGAACAGTGAGATAGTTGGGTATGGTGATGACTTAAACATTATGGGAAAACCAATATCGGCAGCTCATTAAACATTACTAGAACTACACATGAAAGCTAAGGAAACTGGATTAAGTATTAATGCTGTTAAAACCAAAACAATAGTCCAAATATTGAAGGGAATAAAAAAGATCACAATAACTCGCAAGACAATTACATTCACTGATATGGAAAGATAAGTAAGAGTGTAAAAAGAAAATTTGATAAGACTGTTGTAGAGAATATTGCCCTGTATGGATCTGAGGTAAGGGAAGTAACAAAAAAGAGCGAAAAGAAATTGTAGGCAATGGAAATGGATTTCTGACGCCGAAGTTGCAGACTGACTTTAATGGATAAAGTTAAGAATGAAGAAATTAAACGTAAAGCGGATGTGATTTTTAATATAATTGACACCATAGTAGTGAAAAGACTAAAATGGTATGGGCACATGCAAAGAATGAACGAAGAGCGATGGCCGAAAATATTGTGGAAATGGCAATCAGCTACCCATCGACGAAGAGGAATACCTAGACCTACGTGGGGAGAGGGAGTGGATGAGGCAATGGAGAAGACAGGATTAAGTAATGAAGACTACACCGATAGAGAGATGTAGTGGCTGGGATGCGAGAGACACCCTAGGGTGTAATATAACTCGCTATACTACTACTACTAATAACACTCAGGATTATGGGCAATAAGGACAAGTACATGTATTTGAATGTAGTCAGTCTACTGGCAGTATCCTGATTAGCGAATTTATCTCCAGAGTCGAGTACTGAATGTTTTGCCCCTGAATACTAAATCACAATATAGAACGTGGCATGCAACTTAAGTCACTTTATTTACCCAAGATAACTTACAGATTTATTTAAAATTATTAAACGTCAATTACTGAGGCAAGAGAGTTGTAATAATCACCATTTTTGACATTCTTTTCGTTTCAAGGGCGGTTGTTTCTAAAAAAATTATTGAGTGATTTTTATGATACATTTTCGATCAATAAGTAGCAGCGTTTTTTCTCATTCATCGGTATGTCGATCTTACCGGTGTTCTGCTTCTAAATGGTGACATTTGAAAATCATTCCAGAAGTGTGTTTGGCTGCTGTCTCTGATGGAAGGCAATAGCTTCTCTGAGGGAAGACCCTATCAGTCTTATATGTGCATGCGAACGGCCAAGAAGAATTCTGATATTCTTCGTCTTTTTACTTAACTTTTTTTAGTTTACTTACGTTGTTTCATAAGGAAGAGGATACATTAATTAGTGCAGCGGAAAGAAAAGCATTTTGTCAGAAAAAATCACATTGTTAGGTACTGATATAAAAAAGTTAATAAATGTTGGTCCTATAAATAATAAATGGTATTCTGTAACACTTTCTGAAATCAAAATCCACCTTTTGAGTATCCTTGATACCGAAATAACTATTGACGACAATAATCTCCTACGTTGGTTCGTCTGTGATCAACATTAGGATCTAAAACAATCAGAGAATATTTTCCAAATTTGATATTTCCGAACAAATTTGAAACGTTTAGTTTGATTGATTTATTCAAAAAGACTCATAATTTTCAAAATTGTCACAAAAATGATTCGATTTTTGGATCAAGGAATGCTTAAAAGTTATAAGAGCTTAAATGTTTATCGTCGTCTTCCTACAATTACATTAATGAACACTTCTAACTAATTTCCCCTAATGAAATCTGCTTTTAAATAAAGATATTTAAATTAGAATATATCTTTAAATCAGGCCATATATATTTTTTTCAAAAGGATGAGAATTATTCGTGTAATTGTACATGAAATATAGGCAGTAAAAATAGTTTCTCAATATCAGATAATATAAATAGCGCAAATACCATGATCATTAAACTCTCTAAATTTCTGAAAACTTCAAAAAACTGCAAATAGCAGAAAAAAGCATGTGCTGTTGTACCACGAATTGTTTTCTTGTTTGTTTCCATTTTCATCCCGTCCGTCACAGAAGTAGAGTGGCAGACAGACAGACAGACAGACATGCAGACAGACAGACAGACAGACAGACAGAGAGAGAGAGAGATGGGGAGGGGAGAGAGAGGAAAAGAGAGAGAGAGAGAGAGAAATAGAGAGAGTTACAGACAATTTGCCCATTTGCTCAATGACTCAATTATATTTATAATTAGGTATCTCACACACAAATTAACTATTGACGTTACATGTTGAATCAGAACATCTCGTTGGAAATACCAGAGACTTGTAATGTATGGATAGTTAAATAAAATATTTAACCTGCAATATTAGCTATAAAGTTCAATTTATCGTACACAGAATAACATTAGATATTACAGAATAAAAATATGAATTTAATAAAAAGAAGAGTGAGACTCGGTTGAAAACAGCATTTTTGTGTTAGGAATATGACATACTGTAAAAAGCACTTCAGTTTATAAATCCTGAAGCCATCTAAAGCCTTAAGTGTATGACAAACTTACCATTGATGATAGGAAAATAATTAGATTTCACACGCAAATCTTACCTGAAACAAAAGAAAGAACTCTAGTTAGAAAGCTGCCTATCAATACAAGTTGATCCACTGAATATTTAAGAGAGTATACCTAATAATAAAGTGATTTTTACGTCTACAAATAACTCAGAAATGTAATTTCTGGTAAACATTAAAACTGAAATATTCTCTATAAGGAAAGATTTCGATTTATAAATTACGTTTTCAGTACTGAGATATGGGAACTTTTTCTTAGCTTTACAATTGATTGACTCGAAAGTGTCAGGTTGTGGTAAGTATCTTGGCAATGTGAAGCAACTGGAGACTACAAAGTAAACAAAAACTGACGCCTGGCCAACTGAGAATCATATCAAGTTTCAATTAATCCATATTAACAAAATAATGTATGCATCTCATATCAACGTGTCTTTAGCGTTAAGAAGAATGACACGGATTCTGTCATTTCATCGCCGGCCAGCATTTCTTCCGAACGCCAAAGCCTCATTTTCTATACGAGTTACGTTAATAACAGATTTCAGAACAATCGAATTTATGAAACCAGGATAGATTAAAAACTATGATCTCCAAGTTTTAAGTGAATTTGAGCGCAGCAACTACGGAGGTCATTTGTCCCATAAGTATAGTGGATGTTTTATTCTGAAGGACGCAGTGATTTTCTCCCGCTGGAAAGCGGAATCCAGCGCCAACCTACCGTCAGCTAGCGGAATTCTCTCAAACAGGTATCCCACCAGAGGGGCACCGCCCCAGCCGGAACAAGCATTAAGCTCCCAGACCAGTCTCCCGGTGTATGTGGTAGTGTAGTGCATGTTAATGTAAGTGTGTGTAAGAGGTGTGTATAGGACTAGGAGGAGGAAAGGAAGATCGTCCGCGGTCCGTGGCTCGTTTGTTGGGGTACTACTCCGGCATTCGTTTGGAGAAACTACGGAAAACCGCAGATCAGAGCAGCTGGCTGCTAGAATTCACCCTCCGAGAGTGGTTAAATTCAATCTAGCTGATCAGCTAGTATTCAAAATCCTGCCACCATCGTCGTGACTGGAACCTAGGACAGATGCACTGCAGTGACATCCGTTATGCAGTGAGCCACCTCCCCTGGTCTACGATCACTAAAAACATCTTCTGCACCCCCCCTCCCCCTACTTCTTCCTATCCGTCTTCGCCCCACGCCGTCTATCGTTCGCCAGGCGTCCCCACTCGCCCTTGCCTCTTCCCCGCCTCTCCCCACTCACCGGCTCACGCTCCAAGTCGTTCCTCCCCCTCTCGCCTTGCACCCCTCGCCCCACCTCCACCTCTGCCCCGCCCCGCTCAAGCCAGCTTCTCACCCCATCGCTTTCGTCCTCCTGCCCCCAGGGGCAATGTCTGGGCGTCGCCGTGCGCCGTGACGCGCCCGCTCGCCCGTCCATCAGGGCGATGGCTCCCTTATCGACACGACGCACTCGCGCGCTCGAGTTAGGACACGATAGCGGCGGCGGCCTCTGGCGGCGCGGGCGGAGGGGGCGGCGGACAAAGGCGCAGCGCCCGGCGATAATGCCCTCCTCGTCGCCGGCAGCGGCGGCCCGCCCTGCCCGCGACGCACACTGGCCCCGTGCCGGCGGCAGAAAAGGTAGCAGGGCCAAAAATGAAGGAACATGTGGCACGGATTGACGGGGTACGTATAATGTAGTGGAAAAATTGCTAAGCGGACACATGGATAATTGGGTAAATGCGCGAGCGGTATAATGATAAGTGAAAAACTAATTATTTGATAAACGGACAATTGAATAAGTTGATAATTCGATATTTAACTAAATTAATAAGTGGACATGATTAGTAGATAAACGATAAATGGACAAATATAACTAGTAAGTAAATTAACAAATAAATAATATCGTATAGTTGAATTGTTCATTCATATACAGGGTGCACGGCCAAATCCGGACAAATTGAAACTTTTTCTTTACACTATATATTTTTTGTTGTAAACATGAAAAATTAAACAAAATGTTTTTACCACGTTTGTATAGGATCATATGGAATAAATTTATTCTTTACCCCCACTTGCTTGAAGACCGCCTCCATCTGGGTCTGAACCGCTCGCAAGGCACGGTGCGCAAGGCATTACGTCATTTCGGCAATGTGCGTCAATAGGACTCGGAGAGATGCTACGTTGGGTGTCTCGACTTGTTTGTCATCTCTCATCAACAGCCTCCAATACATAATAATAACGGATTTAAATACTGGGCTGTTGGGAGCGCAGAATTCCTTTCGGACCAAAACATGTCGATTGTCCGATAACCAATTCTGCCACCAAATGACTGTATGGGGGCGCACCGTCTTGCTGGAACACATATGGCCTTTCCAAATGCTACGTTGTCCATCGACGGCTTCACAACGTTAGATAAGACATTCACATAAACCTCCTTGGTCACTTTTTCCCCTCTTTGGAAGAAATGAGTGCATAAATCAACCTTCGGACGAAACAACTCCTAGCACGTGCAAGCATTGGCGGAATTTTGTTCCTCGATGACCACAGGACATCCTCAGGTCGCGGGCAGCAGCGCGTCATTTCTTCCGATAATTTTTGCGTCGTACCGTTAAAAATTTTCTCGTCGGAAAAAATCTGATCGTCCCAAGCGGCTTGTTCCGTAGAGGAGCACAAAAGAAGATTGCACCGTTCAACTCTCTTCGTCCTGGCGGCTTCAGAAAGCATCCTGTCGAACTTGATGTGTAGACTTGTAAGGAGGTTACCTGGACAAATCTGACGCTGTGTCTCACTTATTCGACAAGCGAGCAATTTTTCGGATGATTGTCCCTGATCCTCAAAAATCAGTTCTTCATGAACGCGTTGTATGACTGCTTGGCGTCCTGACTACGTCGGGCTCCTTCGAGTGCACTTTTGCTGGGTGTTAGGAGGACCTTTCTCTGACTTCTCGCGTCCTTGTAATTTTGCCACGACTCATACCTGTCGATCTCGATATCCGAAGAAGCTGATAATCTCGTGCTGAGCGACCAGCGGCGAAACACTTCATTATGCTTCTCTTCGATGTTTCTTCGGCTTTGTCTAACATTGGACTGTTGTATGGGTTATGTTGCTATAGTCAGAATGGGTGATACGATATTCATGCTAAGCAATGCGACATCTTTAGGGGCATTAAAGCGCGGCGAGATTCAAATCTAATTTTGTCGGGATTTTGACGGGACCCTTGTACATGAATATATTTTGTAAGACAAACAATATTTTGGCAAACAAAAAATATAGCAACACACAGAAGTAATTCGTATATTTGTTCAGAGCAGAAAATAAATATATTAAGAGTTCCTATCCTGTTTTTTGGATATTTTCTGTACACGTAAACCAAGCAGTAAAATCAAATTTTATTCTCTTGAACATTGCATTAAATTAAAATTTATATATCTTTAGAATGTTGTAACCGAGAGATCACGCAACGGTTTGCCGATCGTTACATTTTGTCCCCTGCGCCGCCGGTCGCCACCCTCGCCCCTCTCGAGATGCTCGATAGAAGAGCGTTTCAAGCGCGCCGCAGAGTGGAAGCACCTCCCCCATTCAATCGCCGAGTCCCCGCTTCGCCCTACGCAGCCCAGGGCCTCGCGCAGCCAACGCTTCTTCGCCGTTTTCCGCCTTGGGCGCGAACTTATGGACCAGTCCAGGATGATTTATATTTCGATAGGAGAATGAGCAAGGCTGGCAGGAAGGTAAAAGGCTGTTTTGTCTCTTAACGTAGTGTCTTTTCTACCAAGCACGTGGCGCAGTGGTGGGATTAGAACAACGTGTAGTAGCGGTTAATTTAAAATACAATCGGCGAGAAATTACGGATTGTTATATACAGTATATGTAATGCATTCTTTGGCGTTATATTGGATAATGATTTTGTTGCAATAGATGTCAATAAAGAATAGGAACCTGGAACGAATTAGGGTCAGATCTACATATTTGGTTGACCATTAAGTGTTATAATTCCATTTTAGGTGATATGTAATTATCTTTCTACGACATAATACAATGTAGGGAAAAGTTAACATGAATTGTGACATTGAATCGTTTTTAATCTAATAATGACAGAAATAAAGAGGTTTTTTAACTATTTTTAAACTACAATAGACAGTTACTCAAAGCAGAAAAAGTCTTAAAAATTCATTTATTTGGGTACTGCTCTGATTCGTCTGGTGATTGATCGGAGAAAACAAAGTAAACTACCAATCAGAGTAGCAAAAGCTAGAATCTTGTCAGACAGCGGATGAATTAGATAATGACAAGCTGTGTCAAGAAATCTGCCTGCCCCGTCGGGAGCTGTGTACGAGAACATCCATCAGAGGGCTGTAGTGGCAAATAGTTGATGCCCTGAGCCATCTCTCCGGTACAAATGGTCCAGGTTGCAGTTCTGCCCTCCGATTCCCGTCTCCTTTCAATAAATTGCCAACCTCTATCAAATTAGACTTTTGTTTCGAAAAGCTTGCCGTTTTCTCCCGATCTTTACAATTCTTCTCTATAATGTATAACAACAGCGAGAAAGTTGAACAATTTCGAGCAGTTTCTTCTACTTGAGAAACAACTGCTGAAAATTAAAAATGTTGTTTATGTGAAAGCAAGCTTCCATAAAAGCTTCCTGCATATTTTCGAAAGATTGCACTGACGGTATGTTGAAGATCTATTTGATGAAAATATGTCTTGTAATTCACTTATATCGTCATTATTAGACGGTTGGAGATAGACGCCAGAGAAAATCAAGAAAGGCAACAAAAATCGACCTAGCGTGTTTTTATGCGTTTTCTGCACTAAAAAATTTTTCGAGCTTTGAACTTTACCAAAATGGGGATTTTGAGGTTCTGTAAGTACCCCTCAAAGATTCAAAATTTCCGTTTTTGATGAAATACTGTTATGGTTTAGCGCTAGCGTTTTTTACAGCAGACATCCGGATGGACGCGGACGGTAGGCATCGGAACAGACGTTGTTTTGCTCTGTCAATCGATTATTTGGTGTCAACGGGAGGAAACGCGTTATTCTGTCAAACAAACGCGTTAGGGAACAATGGAAACGAGTGCTAAATATATGAATAATCTACAGATTTAATCTACTTTTTTTGTTATCCGGATCCTCTGAGAGATGGACGTTTTTTTATTATTGTTCAAGTAAGGTATTTACCAGCTACTTTAGATTCTTCTTTATATTCTTAAGTGACGTCATATCTTACGTTTTACTAACATCAAACATTTTTTGGTTAAGTAGATACTTTATGTGACGTTAGATATCTTATTTATCCGTTAGTTGCAGAAGCTTGAAAGAGATACTACTTGAATAAAACCTCTTTCTTGACTGACTGAAACATCAATCCTCTTGCTGATGCATTATAAGATAATAAGGTAAACAAAGAAGAGGTAGAAGGTTCGGCATTCCTTGCTGGTCGGTGGAGAGAATAGTTT
>BOPP01000001.1:27542917-27567663 GCA_017312745.1 Gryllus bimaculatus | reverse complement strand
GTATAATGTAGTGGAAAAATTGCTAAGCGGACACATGGATAATTGGGTAAATGCGCGAGCGGATAAATGGATAAGTGAAAAAATCAATTATTTGATAAACGGACAATTGAGTAAGTTGATATTTCGATATTTAACTAAATTAATAAGGGGACAAATGATTCAGTAGATAAACGATAAATGGACAAATATAACTAGTAAGTAATTAAACAAATAATTATCGTATAGTTGAAATTGTTCATTCATATACATGATATAATTTTTTGTAAGACAAACAATATTTTACAAACAAAAAAGATTGCAACACACAGAAGTAATTCGTATTTTTGTTCAAGATCAGAAAAGAACAATATTCAAGAGTTCCTTTGCCGTTTTTTGGTTATTTTCCTTAAAAGTAAACCAAGGCAGTAAAACAAATTTAAATATCTTTTACCATCCATTACAATTATAATTTATATTCTTTAAAATGTTGGTAACTGAGGACACTACGTAACGGTTGCCATCGTTACCATTTTGTCCCACTGCGCGCCGCCGTCGCCAGCCCTCGCCCCTCCTCCGAGATGTCTCCGATAGAAGAGGCTTTTCGCAGCCCGCGCAGAGTGGAACACCCTCCCCCATTTAATCGCCGTCCCCCGCTTCGCCCTACGCAGCCCCAGGGCCCTCGCGCGGCCAACCGGCTTTCTTCGCGTTTCCGCCCTTGGGCGCGACTTATGGACCAGTCCAAGGAATGATTACATATTCGGATGAGGAGAAACTGAGCCAGGCTGCATGGAAGGTAAAGCGTTTTGTCTCTTAACGTAGTTGTCTTTTCCCTACCTAGCAACGTGGCGCATTGGGTAGAACAACGGTAGTAGCGCGTTAATTTAAATAGCAATCGGCGAGAACATTACGGATTGTTATATACAGTATATGTAATATTACCTTTGGCGTATATTGGAAATATTTGTTGCCAATAGATGTCAATAAAAAATAGGAACCTGAAACGAATTAGTCAGACCTACATATTTGGTTTGGACATTAAGTGTTATAATTCATTTTAGGGCTGATACTGTAATTCTCTTTTCTACGACTAATCACAATGTTAGGGAAAAGCTAAACATAGAATTGTGATATTGAATCGTTTTTATCTAATAATGACAGAAATAAAGAGTTTTTTAACTATTTTAACTAAATAAGACAGTTACATCAAAGCAGAAAAAGTCTTAAAAATTCATTTGTTAGGGTACTGCTCTGGCATTCGTCTGGTGTTGATCGGAGAAACCAAAGTAAACTACCAATCAGAGCAGCCAAAAGCTAGAATTCTTCGTCAGACAGCGGATGAATTAGACCTAACTGACAAGCTAGTGTCAAAAATCCTGCCTGCGTCGGGAGCTGTGTACAAGAACATCCCAGTCAGAGGGCCTGTAGTGGCATCAGTTGATGCCCTGAGCCATCTCTCCCGGTACAATGGCTCCAGGGTTGCCAGCCTTCTGCCCTCGGATTCCCCTCCTCCCTTTCAATAAATTCCAAACCTTTCAAATTAGAATTTTGTTTCGAAACTTCGCCGTTTTCTCCCGCATCTTTACAATTCTTTCTCTATAATGTATAAGCAACAGCGAGAAAGTTAACATTTCGAGCATTTCTTCTATTGCGAAACAAATTGCTGAAAATTTAAAAATTGTTTATGTTGAACGCAAGCTTCCATAAAAACTTCTCATATTTTCGAAAAATTTGACATGAACGTATTTGAAGATCTATTTTTGATGAAAATATGTCATTTAATCATTATATCGTCATTATTAGAGTTGAAGATAGACACCAGAAATTCAGAAAGGGCAACAAAAATGCGACCTACGCTGTTTTTATGCGTTTTTCTCCACTAAAAAATTTTCGAGCTTGGAACTTTACAAAAATGGGGAATTTTGAGGTTTCTTGTAAAGTACCCTCAAAATTCAAAATTTCCCGTTTTGATGAAAATACTGTTATGGTTTAGCCGCTAGCGTTTTTTACAGGCAGACATCCGGATGGACGGACGGACGGGTAGGCAATCGGACAGACGTTTGTTTTGCTGTCAATCGATTATTTGGTGTCAAGGGCCCAGGAAACGCGTATTCTGTCAAAACAACGCGTTAGGGAACTAATGAACGAGTACTATATATATGATACTCGTACAAGATTTATCTACTTTTTCGTTATCGAATCCTGAGAATATACGTTTTTTTTTATTATTGTTCAAGTAGGTTTTACCAGCTACTTTAATTTCTTCTTTATATTTTAATACGTCCAATATTTAGTTTTACTAGACATCCAAACATTTTTTGTAAGTAGGATACCTTTATGTGACGTTATATATTCTTATTTATCCGTTAGTATGCAGAAGCTGAAAGAGATACTATTGAATAAAACCTCTTTCTTGACTGACTTGAAACATCAATCCTCTTGCTATCATTATAAGATAATAAGTAACAAAAGAAGAAGGTAGAAAGTTCGGCATTCTTGCTGGTCGGTTGAGAGAATAGTTTGTGACAAACGCGCCACGTTAGGCGACTGTTCGCGGCATTCTTCTCCACGAACACAATTTAACATGTTGCTACAAGGCTAATGATCTTTTGTTATATCGCTTTATTTCTTTTCTATGGCCTGGAAACTCTGACAACGTAAATTTTAAGACTTGTGCATCGGCTCTGGTAATGTGTCACCATGAGTAGCTATGACTATACGAGAATTGCTGGAGGTTCTGAAACAAACGTTTCAAATTTACACACATTTAAAACTGACGGCCAAAGCTAAGCAGGTTCTCACAACAATCTACACGAAAAAATTGAAAATCATCAATGTTATATGTCTGAATACTCTTTACGTGTTAATTTGATAAAAAATCAATAAACAAGTAAATTTATATATAAAAACAAAGTAGGGTTAGTTACAGCATTTATAACTCAGGAAACACGGAACCAATTTCAAATATTTTTAATTTTCTGGATTCATTTTTAACACAAATAACTGAATAACTATAAAAATGTCGAAAAAATCATGATATGGCGCTGTAGAACAAAACAAATTTTTATGTCAAATGCAATTTTCAACACACTCGGCAGGACTTTTTGAGTTTATCTTTAAATATGCATCTTTAAATATCTTTAAATATGCTTCTAAACGAAGCATTCTATGATATTAAAACTAAAATTTTGAGACGAAAGGCCTCAAAGAAACGTTTCTTACCCAGGATAAGATTTTTCAAAACATTCTATTACATTTTAGCTGGGGAGAGACCAAGAGAGAGCGGAGAAACAAACTGAGAAAAAAGGGAGATGAAGAGTAGAACTAATTCTGCCGGGATCCGCTAGTTAATATTGATAACAATTTTAGTTGTGTTTAGTTAGTGAATTGATAAAAAAAACCGAAGTGAATGCACCTAACTAGATATGAGGAATAACTTGATTAAACGAAAATAATCCATCATTAACTATATTATGAAACAGCTGACCGAATTAACTCCAAAAACCGAACTCTCGAATGTGTATTCATCAATACATCCAATTAGAAGCGCAACCAAATCACACCAGTGAATGCATAAATAGGTAAGCGTTTGATTAATTACGCAATGATCGTATTACAAGAAAAACTGACTTTTTAATTACATTTTAAAAGTTAACTTCCCAAATACTTTGCATTACGCCACTCGTTTGAAATGCGGATTCCTATGAAGCTCGTTCCAATCAAAAGTATTACACCAATATCATTCTTTCATTGCCACTTGAAAAGAAGAAAAACAGAATGGAATTCGAATCATTTTTCCGAAAATTCTACACGCATTTTTACTCGCTTTGTTGCCGCGCCGGAGATTCCCTTCTGGGTACACGTATTTGTTAAGAGATACAATTCCGTATCAATCAAAATTTATGGCTATTTTCCATTTATTCGCGGAGGCTCGAAGCCCTTCCTCCACAATATCACACCCACGGTAATTCGCGATATCAGTTCGCCACGATCGCGGATGTGGAAGCTTTCAACTACGCTGCCGCGCTTTTCCACGAATTTCCGCGTTAGTCTCTCCATATTACTTTTCCCGATTCGGCTAATAATCTTATCGCGAGCACATGAAAGCGGCGGTGCAGGCTGCATGGGAGAGAAACCTCCCCATGTGTGGGATAATCCCCAGAGCGTACGTAGCACACGCGGGCGAGGAACGACTTGGTGTAGCTACCCCACTCCCACCCCCGCCGCGTCGCCTCCATCGCCACCTCCCCTTCTTCTTTGTTAGAGCACGCATTGTGCGCGCGCCCGGTGGCCGGCGCCGCAACTAATGCAAACACAATGGCCGCCGGTGCGGCGCGGCCGCGCCACGCCTCGCCTCGCCCCTGCAGCTCGTTCGCGAGCGGTAATTGGTGCGGTTCTAACAAAGCATTCATCCCCGGCCGGTGTATCAAGAATCGCTGCTTTAATTAACTTTTTATTGACGGCGCGGGAAGCTCCCGAGCGGCTCCGGCCGGCTTTGCCAGCTTCACTGCGCGCAATGAGGCGGGGGTGGGGGTGGGGGCGGCGGCGCGAAGTACGCAGCCCGCGGCAACAGGCAGCGAGACCCTACCGGGGCTTCCCCGGAAAGCTGGCGTGACGGCGCGAAGACAAACGTTGGAGGGGACGGGGTGCGGTCAGCTGCAGATGATATTCTCAAAGGTGGGGAACACTCCGACTCGCCTATCCACACGTATTGAAAATAGCGTACTGGCGAAGTTCACGTTCACGTGATACTATTTCAAGAGTTTACTATTTCATATTCAAAGGCCCGGAAATATTTTACAGTACCGTACCAGTACCACACCGTACACTACCAGGAGTACATAAATAAGGGGGGGGACTCCACGCTCAGGGTAAGGAAGCAATATAACAGAGGGATTTTGTTTCAAATTTAAGAACTAATAAATCTAGTATTTATCAATGCACTACAATCTTTTTCTGCACAGGGCTCCAAAATGAGATTTGGTTGGTCCACACCCAAGGATTTAAACGCGGCACAACGGCGACGTCACGATCTTACGGGCGATCAATCGAGGTGGAACCTCCGCGGGCCAATAAAAAAATGATGACAGCCAATGATGATAAGGGATAGCGAATGGCCATTGGTCGAAAGGCAGAAATCGAGAGAAGCAGCGGGCGGAAGGGTGGTGATGCGTTACGGAACACCTGCTGTTAAAAATTTCCATGAGTGTAAGACAGGTTTCGCGAGAACAGAGCTACGATATCCCGTTAGAAGATTTCGTAAGAGCTACCAATTTTCTGCTTAAATAGTCGTACGAGAAGGACCTCATCTCGACTAAATTTGTTTTCGGGAGATTTGTTAATTTTTTGTGAAAGTGCAAACAATAGTAACTTCACTTTTGCTTGTTTTTGGGAGCAGGAAATTGAACGGTTAAGGTGTTTGATAGAGTGAAACCATACGCAAGCACGCTCTGCTAGCGAGGTTGCTGGAGTAAAGGGTCGGCAGCGAGGTTTTCAGGCTGACGATGCTTAGACGGCGACGCCAGCGAGGTTCGTCCGCCAATGTCCAACGCAGGAACGTGAGTACCCGTGCAGCCCAAGACAGAAGCAATAAGCAAACGTGTAAATAAATTTAACGACAAAGCTAAGTCACAAAACAAACTTTAACAAAACCATTAGTGTCCGACTCAATTCCCGAGAGGCACAAGCCAATTGAAAAGGCTTATGCCCCTGTTTGTCAATTTCAGGAGTGCATCTCACGATAAAAAGATATTAGTATACAGCGCATAAATGTATTTAATTTCCTGCACAATTAAGAGGGTAATCTTAAACCAAAGTTTAAACTTCTTTCGAAGTTGCACCGGGTGGTAGAATAGAAGCATACTGTTATTGTGAAGTATATTTAAAGCAAGTTAAAAGATTATCATTATTTATTTGGCTGTGGCGCAAGCGTCCAGCATCACAAGGACACGAGATCTGTGCACATACCTTTTCATATTACTCAGCGTTAGGTTATTGTGTATATTTTTTGTGAAGAAAATATACGCTTTTTAAGTCTCAAGAAACTCACGCTCTGACCTCATCATTTTATAGTCAACATGCCCATGTTCCCACAAATCCTTACTTCCAAGCGGAGCATTTGGAATGAAATCAAATTGAACCAACTCGACAGGGCTGAAAGTGAATCGCTGGTAAACCGTCGTGCGCTCGAGGGAAGTCCACGCTGAGATGCGCTCACAGAGGGTTGACGACCTCTAACTGGTAGAGTTATTAAATGCCAAACGCACCGCGACAATTTTGACGGAGTGTTCGGTGCTATATTAGTATTATATATATATGTATATATATATATATATATATTATATATATATTAGTATTAGTAGTATAGTAATCTCCGCCCCGCGGCGGCCTTCACTGGTAAGATTCCGTTTTGTTCGTCGGTCTCTCTTTAAGGTGCCCATTTAACAAACGCGCGCAAACGGATTGCCGGCAGCTTGAGTTGTTCCCAGAAAGGAAATGAACGCAAATATTGAAGGATTTTTTCAGGATTTTAAGGCATTTTCGGAAATAAATTTCAAACGGGCATCCGCTGATATTGATTGGGGAAAGTCAAGTGGGAGGCACGAGGTTTGTGTGAATTGTGTTGCGAAGTAGAACTTGATTCAATATAAAAATTTTGGCAAGAGACAAAAATTTAAGTGCCACTCCAAGACGGCCGGGAGAGCAAGACATGCACGTGTATTATAGTTGTTATTATTGTGTAGCTGTATTCACAGTATTAGCTGTCAGGTATGTCACCACAAGCAGGCAGGTATACGATGAACAGAGGGTGTGTTGGTAGGTTATACTGAAGGCAGGTAATGCGCTTCTGACATGCATGTATTCAAAGATTACCGACACTGTTTGCAGATTAATATACATTCCTGGCATTATAAGTGAAGGACACGTCCCATAGCCGGCGAAGTGTCATTTTTGGATAGTCCTGTAAGCTGAGTATTAAGAGGGCCAGTTGTTTAGCTGTTACTGGAAGTTCCACTGAGATGCGGCTTCATGGGGAGATCGGTATATTCTGGATCTTTCTTGATATTTATCAACTTGTACGTTGTGGTATTGGTATGAATATGGTAAGCGAAACATGGCTGATGGTTTCTATGAATGGTACGTTATAGGTGGCTATTGCCGCCGAATGTCTGGTCAGTGATAATAAGAGCGATCCGCAGTAGAGTGTTGTGCTCACACTTAAGACGTTGTCTGAGGGCATATTTATATTACGGCAACGGTAGTGGCGCGGTCAGCCCGTTTCTCAATGCCAATTAATTGGGCGGGTGATCGGACGGCGGGGTGTGGTAGAGGGTTTGCCGGGAGAGCAGCCTGAGGGAGTGTACTCGGCGTAGGGGGGGGGAGTCTGGTCGGTGAGGCGAGGCGTGTGTGGAGGGCGCGGGGTTGGCCTGTTGGGCACTTCATCATGGGTCTCTTTTTGGTATTCCAATGTGGCGTGGGCTGCTACACTTCTCATTTGTCACGTGTTGGATAGTTTCGCTTGGCAGCTAACATCTCTAACACGATTGAATGAATGGTAGAATCTCTCAGAATGTGTTTTTCTGTAGTTCATGTTTTGGTACCACTTGGTCTGGATAGCTTCATGAGGCTTCTCGTCTCCGGAAAGAGATCAGTGTGAGCATGCGTGCGACGCAGAGATGTCGCTTCTGGTTAACTCAGCTCGTGAGGGTACTTCCATGCAGTGCCTTCCGCTTTTCCATAGGAAATCTTCTCGTTCCGTTTCAATGATTGGTTGAATCAGGCGGATCAAGCTTCTGTCAGTTAAAGGATATAGTTATATCAGGCGTCACTGTGTTGATTAACTCTCGACAATGTCCAAGAAGTATCTTCTGAGTGAAGCATATGAGACTGATGTAGATTGGAGAGGTCTAAAAACTCGCCTTCTTGCGACTGGGAGGGTAAAGATGCCAGATTGAATGGGGATGATGTTTTCGGTGTAAGTCATAGCGGTTCGAATTTAGTTCTTGGAGGTGATCGAGGTCGGTATTGCTTCCATTTAATAACGCAAAGGAGTATGTGAGCATGGAATACAAATGAAATTGATGGCCTGCAACAAGGTTTCTAGAAGAGTTGAGTTTTTAAGAGTCATGCATCGGGTTTAAATTAGTCGTTAGTATTGTTCTGAGTAACAGTGTGTTTTGATTCGGGGCTGTTGGAACCAAGTATTTTGAGTTTCATGGGGTTCATGAGTAATCTTGGTTCGATTATCAGTTTCCAAATGTATAACTTGCATATGCCCCCCGAAGTGATATTACTCCCTGCACTTATCAAACGAATTTCATCTTGATGTGTCAGTGAACTTCTCAGTACGTTTATTAGTTGGCTCGTTAATGATTCAGTGTCTGCATAGAGCTTCCAGGTGCATCCATGGTAAGGATGTTGAGACCGGAGAAGAGTTGAGATTTCCCTTTTTAGGAGGCGATTTGCATAATTAGTGAATGAAGTAAAGTAGACAGGGGATTAAGCTAAGCAGAACAAGTTTAAAGGGGTTTATAGATCAGGCCTGGAAATCCTGGCGGATGTGTATTGTATCTTGTGTGGACGTATTGTTTTCCATTAGATGGATATCAGATTTGTATTCCATGACTCATGCGGTTTCAGGAGTTTTTGGATAAAAGGGTGGACCTTTGTATACATCCGACAGATTGAAGGAGCCAAAGAATGGGGCACGGTGCTCAATGCTTTAGCGTAATCTAGTAAAATGCGTACAAGTTTCTTTGTTGCAAGGGCAACTTGCCCCTAATTACAGAGATAATGAGTGCTCCTTCAACTACCTGAGAATCCAGATCTTCATACCTTCATTATCATTTGCTAAGATGTTTGTCGTCTCAATGTGTTGATCATATTTGTGAACACAACCGATGTTATGAGTTTGTAGAAAGTTTGAAGGGCTGGTGTATAGGGCCTGTACATCAAGGGGTCTTTAGTGTCACCCTCCTTTGGTAACATGAATGTTCTACCTTCAGTGAGGAAGTAAGGAAGATTTTGTGGATTGTGAAGAAAGTATTGAATTATATTAGCTTTATTATTATTATTATTATTATTATTATTATCATCATCATCATCATTATTATTATTTTCCAGTTGCTCACAAGCCTTAACGTTTTTGACGATGTTTGCACTACGACAGTTAATAAAACAACGCTACTGTGCGAAGGCCTGGCTCTAAGACAAGCCGGAGTTTCCACGAAGGAATTGCAACACATGACAACGGTTACGAATTATTTTAGCAAACAGCTGATAAGACGAACGAAATATGAGAAAGGGTTGAGAGAGGTTCTAGTAATACGAGAAGTTCTAAAAGATGAAACACTAACTCTTTACTTAAACAAAGATATTGGGAAAACAGGGGTGCCACAGATCGTCTACTAGTTTGTTACCTTATCTCTTCAGTGTGAGCTGTGTTTTAGATTTTACCCCAACCTCTTGTCAGCTGCTCTCTTGATGAGGATGAATCTTCGTGTGGGCTAGGAGCGACACGGCAGACACTAGGAAGTGAGTTGACACAGCGAATGCCGTCATCACTGTTTACTGTCTCATTTGAACTGTGCCAGTTGTGCTAAACCTGCCGGCATTTTCGTGAACTGTTCTGTGCAGTATTCTGCCTACTACGACTGTGATTCAGTTTTGTTTTGTTCTCCTCCTTGGTTGCTTGTTTTTAGAACGATTTGAATTTTGGATTTTGGAAACACTTATAAAATAAACTTATAGTTCTTATTCCTTCTTATTTCAGAACACAACAAAATAAATACCGTCCATAATAACTAAACGACCAAGAGTTGGCGTATGAGATTGACTTTTTTTGTAAATGCTAGACATTTTTCAAATTTCCATATGAATAGCATACTGAAACAGGAGAAATGTACCTCTTAATTGTCAGCAGATGACATTTTGACTGGTAAAATGCAGTCAAAATATCATAATCTGACAGTTTGTACTGATCTCTTATTATGATAAGTTGAATGAAGATGTCAAGGATTGAGATTTACCCAGCATTTAGCATTGATGTTTTAATTCCAAGCGCAGGGAATAGAACACAAGATTCTCCATCCTTGAAAATCTGTCACTCCCAGCCAGGTTTCAAACCACGAACTCTGGTTTAGGATGGCAAACGGACTAACTTCCAAACAACTGGGATCGGTTTTATTCAAATAGTCTGAAAAACGCATATTATTTCTTAGCATTTTCTATTATTACTTTGATATTAAAGAACTGAAATTATTCTGAATTAGTCATTTTGTTGCCTCCTGTTATTGATAATTCATCTGATAGTACGGTGTTATTGATTAAAGAACATCAACGCTTTCAATTGAAATTTCACGTATACTCGTTTTGTATGTTGTCACGTATACTAAGTCTTTGATATCACATCACATCATGGTCTTGTTGAGCGAGTAGAATTGAGAAATTACAAGAATTAAACACTAGAAGCTGTAAAATGAGAAAGCTATTTAAATATAAGAGGCAGTTTGTAGGGAAAAACTTTAAAATTGATTTCGTGGAATTGTCTCTTTCAGGCCAAACTCGTATGCTGATTGTGTCAGTCAAATTGTGAAGCAACGACCGGGAACTAAATCTTCATAGGGTGCGTCTAGTCTCATAAGTACATATTTAATACTAACTCCAGAGTGAAATGGCAGCTATGAGTTTATTAGCAGGCATTCACTGAAAAGAGTTAAAAGTGAAGAAAATGACAATTGTTTTATGACATAAAATGACCGCTGTACCTTTCATAAGTTGGCATGAAATAACTAGAACTTCTATGAAATATTCCGTAACAAAATTACACATTAAGAAAATATTGCAGAAAAAACATCCCAGAAAAGTCTGAGACTAAATGCAATTCTTACGTAAAAAGAAAAGAAATATGGTATGTGAAACGCATGGTTATGTTTTAAAAACAATGTCAACTTTCTGAGAAAACACTTTTCCGTGTCTCCGCGACTTTTTTCTTTCTCTTTGGAGAAACCACAATTGGACAATTTATGAATTTAAACAGACTGATGCTCGAAAAATCTCTCTAACGTTCAGTAAATGACAACAAATGGCAATAAAGTATTGGTGCACTTTTTCTTTTAGAAATTGTAGGTTATTTTTTTATCGTGAAAAGTAAAATACTTACTTCATTTTCAAATATAAAACAACCACAAAAAATGAAAGGTCACGAAAGAGCATGAAAATATTCTTTCTCCAGTGTAATATTTTATGTAAAAATATAGTATAGCCTTTCTCAAGAAATAGACGAGCAGAAGTGACACGTTTCCGTCCACCTAATCAGCGAGCCGAGCACGCCCCATTTCCATTTCTTTGAATAGAAGAGACGGACGGACTGGAAACGCATCAACGTTAACATTTCAATATCGCTAATTAGGCTCACGCGACGCCGAAGCCGGCCCAGCAGAATCGAAAATTTCATGCAAACAGACAACTATTAGGGCGAGGGACAGAATGCGCTCAGCAAAGCGGATGACGAAATGAATTCCGGGAGACTGACGTCGGGGCGAGATGGGATTAAAAGGCTCTTCCGCCAACCCATTGGGAGGTCAAAGGGGACGACATTAACATCTGAGCGGGCTGAAAGGAGCTCGGCCGCGGAGCCGGAGACGGGAGCAAAGGAGTGGGCAACGCGCAGGGGAGGGGTGAGAAGGGAAGGGTGAAGAAATACGACGTGGCGTGGAGAGGAATGAAGGCTCAAGAGAAGGCAGAGGAGGAGAAAAATGAACGAGAACTGAACAAGTAAATGGGTTCTGGAAGGGGAGTAATAAAGGAGAGATGAAAGACTAGAAAACGAAAAACAAGAGAGTGTAAATGGAAGAGAAAAGGTGCACAGGGAAGGAAGAAAAATATGTCTCGAGGAAATACAAAAGAAGCAAATGCGGAAAAAAGTGAGCGGGAGGGATCGTTATAGTGATGAATCTCAATAAACGTTGGAGAAAAGGATAAGACGGAAGAAAAGAAACATTCAAAGAGAAAATTGGATAAGAAGTGAAAAGAATATGAAAAGATTTAAATAGAAGAGAGATAAAAGAAAAACAAAAGAAAGACATTGAGAGAAGTATAAATGTTCAATGCCCCCAGACGAGCGCAAAAGCGACGGAGTCTGGAAGAACGAGGAGGGTGGGAGAAGAAAAGATTGTAGGGAGCGAGCAGGAAATAGAAAGTACAGAAGTGCGTACGTATAAGTGAAGAGGAGAGAGGAAGGAGCGTTAGGTCGTCAGAGGAAAGAAGGAAGAGAGAGAGAGAAAGAGAGAGAGAGAGAGAGAGAGTGGAAGAAGAAAGGAGCGAGGGAGAGAGAATAAGAAGGGGGAAAGAGGGAAGGAAAAGAGAAACAGGGAAGAGACGTGTTATGGAGGGAGGCATTTAAGGGGAAGGAAGTGACAGAGAGGAGTGGGGAGGGAGGAAGGAAATGAAGAGTGAAGGAGTGACGGAGAGGGGGAGCGAGAGGCTAATCGCGACGAGGGGCGGGCCGCGCGTGCAGAGGCGGGCGCCGGGCTTTCAAAGGCAGGAAGCGGCGGGATGTGCACAGGCGGGAGAACAAATTCGCGGACTACGGGCAGCTGTGGGCGAGATGGTGGTGGAATAAAAGGGAAACACGATAAGGGTTGGAAAGGCCACGTCCATAATGCATCCTAGACGTTACGTATTAAACCTGTCGGGTGGAATGCTGATACGTGTATTATTTCGGGTTATTAATTTTTGGGAAGTCTTCAAGTGCTTTCTTTCTTCTTTGCATAGTCCCAAAGATTGTATCTAATTATGATTTTCAAAACTGCTAAAATTGAGCGGGTCCGTCTCATTTCTTTTATGTTTAATTATCATACACAAGATACCAAAAATACCAGATCAGCCAATGTGATCTTAATTCAAATATTTTTGTGCAGTGTCAGTTATAATTAATTTGACTTAATTATAATTAATAATTTGCTTTAATTATAATTAATAATAAATTTGCATCAGTTATTAGTAACTGAAATTAGCTACACTGAAATACAATAAAACGCATTGTCCTTTGACTTTCTCTCTCTTCTCACTAGAAAATTTCAAATCAAAATTGCAGTTGCGCAAGCAATATTGGAATTTTGCTTCATGTCATGCCAATTGTGAATGAGACGTCTCCTTTCAAGATTTCCTTATACCATTTGAAAACTGTCTAAACGTCTTTTACTGGAATATTTTATTCACGTTGAAAACCAAATGTTTATTAACATTCATTGTTATTTTTGAAGAGATATCTGTGAGAGCACTCCGACAGTTCCCGATCTCCTCTATAGAGTGCATTCTCCATCATGAAGGCATGTTCGTTTGACGGTAGGTCAATGCGCAAATGCGAAAGATATATGAGTTTCTGAAAACACGGAAGTTATCTATTGCGTGTTTCCTTGCTCCTCTGTTTAGACAACATATGGACATCAGACTTGTGAGTCTGCGGAGTCTCCCAGCAATACTTCATCTGCAATAGTGTGGGCGGGGGAGAAATCCAAGCCAGGATGGGTGAAGAGTAGGACAAGAATGTCTTGGGTGGAGAGGATCGGTGAAGGGTGAAGAGGAAGTGTTTGACGGGGTGTGGATGGAAGGGGCTGGGTTGGAGGGGATGAGGTTGATTGGAACGTGTGTTGAATGGCACGCATGGTGAGGGGGATGTGGTGGAGAGGAGAATGGGGTTGGGAAAAGGGAGGGGGATGGTAAAGAGAGGGACGGACCAGAATTTGTGGAGCTGAGCGTGGCGGGGCCGGAGCGGGTATGGTGTGATTGGGCTGGGCGGGAACCGGCCATGTGTGGAGCAGGATGGAGGGGGGGCTGGGAGGAGTGAATAGGGGTGTGGAGAGTAATGGACCGGCGGGAATGAGGCGGCGGGGACCACAGATGGTGGTAGGGACGGAGCGGGTCTGGACTAGGCGGCGCACAGCGAAACGGGGCGTAACTGAGCGGGGCGAGGCGGCGCGGGGCATGGACGATCGGGGTGTGGTGGGCGAGGGGAGAGGGACAGAGAGAGCGGGAATGACGGGAGCGCCCCCTGCGGGCTAACCGCACGGGGACGTAATTGCGTTACGTCTCCGAGCGGAAATTTCAACCAAACGCGCGGCCCGAATTAAACTGCTGCAACGCGGAGCATTAAACTCAACCCCAGCGCAGCCCCTGCCCCTCGATTCCGACGTCGCCTCACTTCGACTCCCCTGCGCCCTTCGCCCACCTGTCCACCGCAAACTCCGGCTTCACATGTCCCGTAACCTTCAGTTCTAGAAAGAACCTCCTAGCCCTGCGCCGTGAATCCTCACTCTAACCGAACCTACTCCGACTGACTCTCCTTCTAGACTCTCACTTCGTGAAGAGCATTGACTCCTTCCTGGATACAACTCTCATTACTGACGACAGGATTTTCGTGAAACTAAATGTTTTATACGAACAAGATTCCCGCATACAATAAAATGTTTGAGAGTTTACAAGCCATATAGAATGAATTATAAGTATGTTTATTATACGTAATTTAGTGCACAGTTGCATGTTTTTATTCCATTTTACCTGTTACCGCATGTTATTACATGTTTCGTTGCATTTGAATATACTTACAGGTGAAATCAAAACATTTCAGAAGCGAGATTACAGTATGTGTTACTAGAATAACCATTTCTATAAATCAATGAAATCCCTCTGAGTTTATATGACCACCAAATATTCTAAATGCATTGCATAACATACCCCCCGGCCTCTTCTTCAAAACCGCATATTCTGTAGAAAAGATGATCGTATGTTTGTTAAGCTTATTAGAATCGAGTACTTGCTCATGATTCTTAGAATCCATGCGTAATTTGATTGCAAACTAACATTTTCCTGTCATTGTCTTACCTTGATGGATTGGGGAGTGAGAGTATGTTAGCTTAGACTCCTCCAGGATCCTGTATATTCCATCATCCTATTCATTTGAACACAGGGTCCTCGCAAACAACATTGTATACTCTACGAACTTATTTTATAAATCGAATAAAACTTTTGAGTGATAAATACTACTTACGTAGTCACTTAGTTACTTATTAGTTAGTTGTTAGTTATTATTAGTTAGTTATTAGTTACTTATGTAGAGTAGAGCTTTCTTTCAGTTGCTCTCAATCCATCTTCATATCTGATTGAGGATGTTGTATGTTCGAAATATGCTCGCACATAAAAATTTTAAACACTATATTGATTTTTATTTGACGTATTTTCGAAAAAATAAATACATTTATTTGTACATAAGTTGTTTCTTCATGTCCATGGATTTCGTTTCCTGCTATTCTCTGTCTTCCTTCTCTGCCCGCCCTATTTCTCTTTCAACTTCCTTACAGTAATGTTTCCATTACTTCATCTTTATCCCTCTTTCTCTGTGTTTTGCTGCACAAATCTAACACTCGATCCCCAATACTCTCTCCCTGCTGTATTCTGTAGTTTCTGGTCCTGGCTGATGTCTCTATCCCTTTCGCCTGACACTTTGATCTCTTGCTGCCAAACGGCAGCAGGCTTTTCTTGCAATTTAAAGGCTTTTGGAAGAACCAATGCGTTTCCTTGTTCCCTTCATATTATTCTTAAGAGACAAGCCATTGGAAGAGCCGCAAGTTATTGATATCAAGATGGAGAAGTAATTCTGCATAAGTATAATAACGAATAATTATAAAATATAGTTTAAAAAGTGTAAAAGATCTAAGTAAAGTAGTTTCTCAGATAAACCGGTAAGAAATATAGTTATTTTAACAGACCCCCTTAAGGATTTGCGTTTTGCTTAAAAGAAAATATATCAATATATTGAGAATGCAAATACATGCCTCGCAACACAGACAAAAAATATGGATTATCATATAAGTTATAAGTCATATCTAAATTATTCATTTTAATAACCTGTAAGAAAAACTCGAATGTAAGAAATAAACTTTAGCAATTCGAACTTGTACAATTTTTGAAAAACAAGGATTTTAACGAACATGGGATCTGCATATTTCTGTTCAGAGTTTAATACGCTTTCCGACCAAAAATATTAATTTAAAAAATAATTTTTTGAGCGATGAAAGTGTTGAAAATGTTCCACGGGCTCCATGTAAAGTACTCCTCAAAATTAAAATACCGGTTTCAAATTGAAGGGGCCGTGAAACCAAATCGATTGGCAAATATCGAGATTGGAGAAAATCAGCCGAATGGTTTAGCCGCTACCGACGTTTGGACGACAATTGATTTTTCTGTTTCAAAGGCCCAAAAACATAGATCTGGGCTACACCACATGTTCGAGATTTTTTTCCTAAATTTGGCAACTGGATTTATCCACTTTTTCGTGACCAGGGCCCGGCAATAGCAGTTTTTCTGCCGAAAATACCTTTCCACCGTAGCATTATATAGCGTTCTCTAAACTGGTGAAGCGGTAGCTAGAAAGTACACTAACGATTCTACAGAATGGTACAGACTTTCTTGTACTAGTTAGTTTTGTAATTTCTTTGATCTGGCCATGCCTCATTCCCTTGCCAGCTGACATTTATTTTTAGTACATTTTTTTACGTTTCTCAATTTTTCGTTTTCCGAATGGTATAATTCAAATATTACTTTATGTGAATTAAAGAAGAGTAAAATTTCGTCCTATATGGACATTATCATTGAAAAATTTGGAGTCGATTTTAAGAAAATGTCTTTAAAGCGTTACTGGCGTTTATGCTATCGTAGGCAGTACATTTAGCACTACTTTTATAGAAAGCGAAAGAAAAAATTTGAATCCGTTTTTGATAAATTTTGTTTTTGATATTTTTTAAAATTCTCATATTTCACATAACTGCTATTGGCGCAAAAACTATCGCTACAGTATTGCGTGAATCTTCAAAACAGTGTACATTAACTTAAGAAAAGGAGATTGTCGAGAAAAAAATACTTGAAAGAAATATCACTATCTACAATTTTGTATTTGTACGAAGTCAAACTTTTGCAATTTTCGAAAATTCAGAGTTAACAGTGAAAATTAAACCTTTGCCGTATTCATACATGTATTTCACTGTATTCTTCCAAGAAATTTAAAGAAAAATTGAAGCCATTTGGGAAGAGAGATTGAAAATGCCCAGCAGAGCTTCATGAAATATACCCCAAAATAAAAAAAAAAATTTTCAAAATCGCAGATGTCCTGATCTATTATTTTGTAGTAGTTTTTACGTCACTAAAATCGCGTGCATACATTCAAACGTCAGTGATCTTGGTTTTCATTCATGTATCGCGTTGAAAAGAACACAGCTTGTCTTTGTCAGCTGCACCATTCTATCGCACAGAAAGAATGTCCAACAAATAAAAGAAAGCGCCCGGCTCACTCGCTTACATGTTATATTTTATCACTGGATAAGCTTAAACGAATATGCGTATATCTACTAAATAAGAGGCGTTTAAATTGGAAGCACTATAGACTGTCGCCAAGTGAGCCTAGGTTAGTTCTGTTGAATAATCTGGACATTATGTACATTTATTTGTCTTAATTAACTTAATTAAAATTGTCTTAATTTATATTCGTATTTCTCACAAGCATTATAAAATTCTAAACTTGGGAAAACTGAGTAAATTCTCGAAAACATTAACTATTTTCTAAATGATATTTTTTGGAATTAAAAGGTCGTATGTCCAAATAAAAAAAGTCAAAAACTATGCAAGTGAGGTTTGAATTCTAATTATTTCCAATATTAAAATGACTAATGCCGTTTTTTCACATGTATAACCTGGGAAGATTTTGTTTTGAGAAAATACTCATTTCCAATGATGTAATGAAGAAATCATCTTTTGAAAAATTGTTGTACAAAATAGGTGCATTTCATATTCAGAATGGTACGGATATATATAATATACGGGTATTATATAATCATTATTTTATTAATACGTTTGTCTTTCTGAAGAAATCCGTACTGCTAGTGCGCAAAATTTAAAATTATGAATTTAGTTGTTTGTGCGTGCAAAAGGATGGCGACCTGCGCTGAGAAAAATCTATAACCTACCAGTCTTCAAACTTCATTTGTGGACTCGCAGCCAGATGCGCTGCGCTCCCGCCACGTTTGCTGCTTTGAGGAGCATAACGTGATGCTCACTGAATTGATCAGTATGGCCTTGAGCATCAACAGTTGATTCTCAGTCAAAATGAATTAACTTGATCTCAGCCAGAAGGTTCGTCATTATCTTTACTATTGTGGCGGCCAACGTATTACTATTGCCAACTTCAAATGCGTGTATGTGCCATGAAGTGTTATCACAGAAGAACATAACGTAACATTCATTTC
This sequence comes from Gryllus bimaculatus, assembly GCA_017312745.1. Classification (NCBI taxonomy): domain Eukaryota; kingdom Metazoa; phylum Arthropoda; class Insecta; order Orthoptera; family Gryllidae; genus Gryllus; species Gryllus bimaculatus. The sequence goes on along the minus strand of BOPP01000001.1, from coordinate 27,549,391 downwards.
GCAATGGGATATGCGTATTCTCGTATGTCAAAACAAAACAATGGGATTTGAATGAAATCAGCTTTTCCCCAGTACATCTAAATATCTTCGCTTTATTGCATTTTCCTAACACAACTGATTTTATAACTTCGCTATTGCTGAATCTACAACTTCTTATATACCGCAGATCGGCTGTCGCCTGTAACTCAACATAAAACAACCCCTACTGCTTTAGACCGATGATTAGTTTTGCCAATAAGACTAGTGTCAAATCACCACGACTACCACAACACCCCGCTTCCATTCCTTCAACCACCCTAACTTTCATCACAACGTCTATAAGATTAACCTTCACAAACTCCACGAAGATTTTACGACCCAATTACGTACCATCACAACGGCTACATCATCCCTCGATTACGATCACCACCAGTATCATACATAATATCACCCCATTACAATTATCCCCCTCATCAATAATATAAACTCCACCAATAATATCACCACCAAAACCAATAATCTCACTCCCATCACCACCACAAAAAATATCATCCCAATACAAATACCACCACCAGCTCTGACAGCAGGCCGACATCAACATCATCGTCTTGGATAACAGCAAAAGCGACTGTTCCCCGCAGACACCCATACTCCAGCCCTCTCCCCCCTCCCCCAACTTCTCGTTGCTCCGCTGCCGTACGGCTGTACGGCACCAAGCCATTCTCGCGGCTTAAAGGCAGGTAGCGTCGGCGGTTCAGTCGCCGGCGCGGCGCGGGGCGGGGCGGGGCGGCGTCGCGTGGCGTCGCGTCTCGTCGCGGGGATTACACCGTGTTTGGGCGGCGGGGCGGTCGCCTCTTATCGTAATTGCGAATGTAACTCCGAGGCTTACGGGTGGCGCGCGCTCAGGTCGCAGCCGCCTCCTGCCTCGAGCAGCCTTGCCGTGCCACAGCCGCTTCTCACGCGGGCGCCATCTTTGCGCCCGCACGCCCGCACGCCCGCACGCCCGCACGCCCTCGCCAAGCGATGCTGCTCGCAGGTGAGAGGGAGCGCGGGAGTGACTGAGGGCGAGGGAGTGAATGAATGACAGATTGAGAGTGGTTGAGAGTGAGTGAGAGGGTAAGAGGAGTGAATGAGTGAGAGAGAGGGTGAGAGGAGTGAGTGAGTGAGAGAGAGGGTGAGAGGAGTGAGTGAGTGAGTGACAGGGTGAGCGAGAGCGAGTGAGCGAGAGCGAGTGAGAGAGAGCGAGTGAGAGAGAGCGAGTGAGAGAGAGCGAGTGAGAGAGAGAGAGCGAGTGAGCGAGGGCAAGTGAGGGAGAGAGAATGGGTGAGAGCGAGTGCGTGAGAGCGAGTGATTGAAAGAGAGCTAGTGAGTAAGAGTGAGAGAGTATGTATATTTGTGTTTCCGCCCGCGTCTACTTCTTCGATCATTTGTCTCCGCAATATACTGCCAGAGTTTATCATCTTATAAATAGTGAATGCCGTCACTGATCTACATGTGGATTGTGGGATCTGCGACAGACTAAAATACCAAATAATCTTCCGACATACGAGGTAGCGTTGTGCACGAAAGTCTATTTGTTTGCGAAAACTATTTGTTTGCGTAAGAGAAAAGAAGAGGAGAAGATTTATGAACGAAAAATTGGTCTAAGTCCATAGTACGCTTGTAAGGGAGTTGCTAGGTATATCACTAGGTATTTATTTTAGAAATCACTTAAAATTACTTCCCTTTCTTCGTCTTTCTCTAACTGAATTCTCTGAGTCTCTACAGCCCCAACTGGCTGCAACCTAGTATCCACCAGGAACAATCAGTACCTTCCACTATGTCTGCACTCAGCTGTGAAGACGCTATCTCGTGGTAAACTGATTTTACGCTTTCGCCATCTTTGCGTTACAATTTTATGAGGCCTGAGAATATAATTTTTATTTGACATTTGCCTACGTAAAACAATAATATAAATTATGTGATCTCCAAAAACCATAACACGTGTTCAGAATATATGATAATTTATAATTATTGACAATTAAAATCACTACAATTCACTAATATTTCACGGAGAACAATTTCCCTTCGACGTTCAAGTCTCGCCTGTGGCAGTATTTTCGAAAGTAGCAATCGCCGTTTAAAAACCATTCACTTCTTAGATGAGAATCGCCTCTCAGAGAGACCGATAAAACCCCGTTTTATGCTTTGATAATTCGTTTCCTGGATTTGGCCAGATGGCAGAGCAGTACTTCAGTTCATATTCCACGGATTTCGATCGAATCATCCTCACTCATTCCAATCTCATTCTTAGGGGCCCTCTTAATAATAATAATAATAATAATAATAATAATAATATTGTTATTATTATTATTATTATTATTATTATTATTATTATTATTATTATTATTATACCTTTAATTCACGGCGAAAGATGATATAAAACGGGTCATTATAATACTCCGGGATGTAAACAGCATGATAACAAGCATTTCTAGAGAGTATGGGTGCCTCTATAATATTTTGTGCGAATAATGAGGGTTGATCTCGATAAATCAATTTCTTGCACTTGCTTGCTTTTAGAATGACCTGGGAGCCAGCCAAGGTCTGACACAAATTTTGCGGATCAACCCCAGAGCACCGATATCTATCAGAATTATCGGTGTTTTGACGCCCACATTACGCTGATATAGATTTACAAACTCTTGTATTTAAAACGCTTCTCTGCGTCCTTGGTAACGACGTTTTGATCGCACAGCACAGCAATACCGACAAGTAGAGACGCCTTTTCTCCAAATCCCTGATAAAATATTTGGTTTAATTGTCTCTATCGTGCGATCAAATTGAATTTGTTGATTGTACACAGTTCAAGGGACGTCACCGGTGGTGGTGACCGAACACTTGCTTGGAACATCGAGGGCGGTGCAGATCTGTCAGTAGCGGTAACTACATAATCTGTCATGACTTTTCAATTATTCCATTTTTGCTAGAATTGGAGAACAGATATCACTATTTCTGTATATTCCTAGCAGATGCGGCATTTTTCATCTTTTTAAATTTTGAAAATTGTTTTATCATCTGATCTTGGGGAGATATTACAACTGTTTACGAATCTTGCATCATTCTTCATCTTATAAGTCACATACATTATTGATCTGCATCTTGTCCATTCTTTTTAAAAATTGTCAAATTGTTCGTGGATGACTTCTTTAACATTTTTTGTGTCTCCTATTTTATGTTAAGTAGCATCAGAAGTTCTGTGTGTGCGTTATTCTCCATGTCTTGCAGATTTTTCTTCGCAATGACTCTTGCTACACTTACAATGCCTCTGTTTCTCATTCTTTGACCACATTTAACGACCTCCCTCATTAGTGGGTCATCTCGATGGCTGACTACATACTTCCCAATCCCGAGTACTGGATTGTGCCAGGAAGCTTCAATTTTTCCGAAGCCACATCATCTTCCGTATGCGACAAAAAGTTGTGTGCATCAACTCGATTGTGGGCAACATGATGTACTGAAAGCATTCGATCCATGATTCAAATTTCTTGATCGGTCCATTTCACTGGTCTAAAACTACATTCGGCTACAAGCACCACCAAAATGCGTATTGCAGATATTTTATTCCTGGAGTTTAGAGCTGACTGCATTCTTCTGTCATACTCCCTGCTAATTTGCTCTTTCATTATGCCGTTTGAGATGTCTTCACATTATTAACGACCAGGTATTTGTAAGTTTTATTTGGCTGAAGATCTTCAATCATGATGTGCATATCAACACCAACGCTCTGTGTCGTTGTCACTTTATCTCACTTTAAATTGTCTTTTGAGAATTGCTCACACCAAATTTCATGCAGATGCCATTGCTAAAATCATTGACACCATTTGGGAGCATATCCCTTCATACTTACCTCTCCCTACGCTCTCCGCTGCCGTTGCCTGGCCCGCCATGTTTCTTAAACCCACAGCCCCACCTCTCGTACCCAAGCCTCATTTTGCTGCCCAAACATGCTGCCCCGCCCCGCTCGCCCCGGTTGCTGTTTGAAGGAGAATTTTAGAGGTCGGCTGCTCTGATTGGTAGTTTTCCATGGCGTATCCGATCAACACCAGGCGAATGCCGTAGCAGTACCCTAACAAACGGGACACAGACCGCACGCCTATGTTTCCTATCTCTTCCTTGTCTTATCCTCACCCCTTACACACACTTACATTAATATGCACTACATTAACAGCACACATGCCTGGAGACCGGTCGGGAGTTTAAAGCTTGTCCCGGCTGGTGCGGTTTCCTGCTGGTAGGAGATATTTGATTGGGGAAACTCCCGCTAGCCGACGATAGCTAGGCGTCGGATCTCGCCATACAGTGGGGGAAAGACCATTGTCACATCTCGAGCTAAAAAATGCACTACACCCCCGAGACTAAAGGTCCTGGTAGTGGACGCGGCCGGAATCACTAACAATCAATCAATCCGAACCTGCCGTACCACGCTGCCGTCCCCAGCCCCTCCCCCATTCCCCTCCACGCGGCGACTGCCGTCCACATCGGCCCGTGCCTCCTGCCACAGCCCCCGGCACGCGCGGATTGCGCCGAGCCATCGACGCGACGGCCAAACGGGAAGCGAGTCGCCCGACAGCGGGGAATCCCCTCGCCGATTATCGGAGCGCGAAACGGGCCGAGTATCGAGCACCGGCTTCCCCGAAGAGGATCTGCACAATGCTTCAAATCGATACGTTAGCGTGGTATTTAATGTTAACGTTTGTTCAATATAAATCACGTGTCTTGTATTAATACAATGAAAATTGACAAGATCTAGGATTCTATGTTTTGACTATACATTTTTGTACAATGTATTTTTTTTATTCTAGTGACTTTTTGCAAGAGGTGTTTGTTTAATTACCACTCAATATAAGAACATATTATTTTTAAAAAAACTGACTGAATAAAGTTATTAAATCGCACGTAATTTGCGCTATATATGCGAGTAATATGCGAGTAAGTTACAAAAACGTGTCGTTCAATGCAGATCTGTTTTGCCAGCAAGTGACGGGTATTGTATTATCCTAGAAAATGAGCTACAATTCGAATTATTACGATTTTCGTAATTCGTCCAAATCAGTGTCAAGCTTATGATGAGACAGACTTCATCCCTACATTTTTTATTGAGTAAGTCATTTATTATCGATGTAAAATATATTTCCTGATACTGTGTGGCAAGTCTGAAGGCCACTATACAAGTTACACCCCACAATTTTCTAACCTTTCAAATCGTATTATTCACTGCTAGACGGTCTCTCCACAGACTCATGCGTAATGAAAAGATACCGTACGTTATGGTTGAGAAAAGTACCCTGAAGGGAACCTACCGGCAAAAGTTCCTTCTACCTACCGACAGACGACGAATACACAAGTATCTCTTAAACTCTTTCTAAACTTATTATAACGGCTTGGGTTGATTAATGATTCCGGACACAACTGCTGTGGTCACCACTCTCATCAAAGTAGTGAATGTTTTATTCCAAAAGGTGGCTAAATTCTTTCCTCGCCGGATAGTGAGATCTAGCCCCCACCTGTCGGTTTGCGGGGTTTTCCTCCTCCAGGTATCTCCCAGCAACGAGAAATCGCCCCAGGCAGTACAAGTTACAATCTCCCGTTTGGTCTCTATTTTAGTGTAATTCAATTAAATGTATGTGTGTATGCAAGTAAGGGATGACGTTAGGACAAAGAAGAAGACGGCACATTAGCACATCAGTTGATTAGAACTGAGCCGGTATAGGCGTGGACGTCATTTTTATCGCGCTCTACGTCAAAGGCAAGGTCCTAAATTTTTGTTGTTTTCTCAACTTAACATTGCAGGCATTGAAATAGCAAGAATGGCGGAGAATGAACATTTCAGTTAGTACTACGCTTTTTAATTTATTTCAAGCAATATATTATAGTAGGGCAATACATTGTTCACACACCACAACCTAAAATTTTAAAGTGTGTCTCATGTATATGAATATCATTCTTATTAACACATAGTAGAGTCGTAGAATAAAATTTATATTTCGTGGCGAATTATTTATAACTATTAGAACAATCAGACGTGCTGGGTAAAATTGTGACGCCACTTGCTGGTGGGAAAGGATTATTAAGAATTCATTGCAGAATTATCATTACAAACAAATCTTACAAACAATGCATACAAATTAGCTATTACAAGATTACCACATCGTACATAAAATTACACATTTCATCGCAACCTTTAACGTAGCATTATTTCACACGATTCCATCTGTATCACAACGTTAGCAAGCTTTCAACTACTCAGGCGAATCGCGAATCGAACCTAACGTGTTTAAACTGTGCGCCACAGATTAACTAACGCTGTTTGATTGCGTCAATGGTTTAAATAAAACCGGAACGTTTCACAAAATTGAATATTACGGAAAATTACTCGCGATATAGACAATGGGTCACTCGCCGCATCCCCGCCTCATTTCCCCAATTAGGAGCAGGACGCGCAAACAACTGCAG
>BOPP01000001.1:27510685-27530549 GCA_017312745.1 Gryllus bimaculatus | reverse complement strand
AACCTCCCCACCTCGCCCCCTGTTCCCGCCACTCCCATCCCTCGCCACTTCCCTTTCCCTCCACCTATCTCCCCGCCATGCATCTTTACATCCCTCCTCGTCCCCGCCACTTCCTTACCCCGTAGCCTCCTACCCTTCTCCGTCCCGTTCCTGCCGCATTCCAACCTCCCTCCTATCCCACCGCCCTCGCCGCCGCTACCATTTTCCCACAACTCCGCTTTCACTGCCACCCGCGCATGTCACACTGCCCCATCCCCAACCGCTCCCCCTTCTTCCAATGCCTTCTCCGTCTGCGTCGCATCCACCACCGTCGCCGCCTCCGGCTTCCAGGCGGCCTCTTAGAAATTCATACTGGCAAAAATAAGCGTGACATTGTTTGATATGCTGCGCTTAACCTAATTAGGGAGAAAGAGAGCGGCTGGAGGAGTTGACTTATTAAATGGAAAATAAAGAAGAAACGACTCCCGCTCCCGACGCTGCCGCCGTCGTCGTCGTCGTCGTCGTCGCTGCCGCTGCCTCTTTGGGACTCGGCGGGGTTGAGAGGGCGTCTAAACAGATCTGTGCGGCTGGGGTTAATTAACCCCAGATTCAGAGCGGAGACGTGAGTCGAGCAGGGGACTGCGGCGTCAATTGCGATTTAAACTGCTTCATCAGCGTCTTCTCGCCGCGAAGCCTGCTCCAGCCGCCGCCGCCGCCGCTGCTGCTGCTGCCGTTGCTGGAGGCCTTTTTTCCGCCGCTACAAAAAAGCGAAGAAGTGGAATGTTGTTCGCTTTTCAAGTGGTACAAGTGGTTTAGAGACGTTTTTCGAAATTTAAATGATGACATGGATGGTTGTTGTTACGAAGTTCTTGAACGCGGTAAAGGAGGGTTATTTTCGAAAAGATTCATGAACAAAATTGATCATGTTAGATTATTGTGTCTCTTGTACAATAGAAAAACTTTACTTTACAATAAGTATTTTTATTATTTTCTGCTGTTAACTTATTTTTATTAATTATTAATTCAATAATTTTATTTTCATTTAATCTGCAGATTATAGTCCGAAGGTTCTTAATCATGTATTTTACAAATAATTTTGTCTTTATTACATATTGTTAAGTGCAAATGCATTTTGACGAATTTTCCACACCGTTTACAGGCGTATCATTGTGGTCGTAGGGAAGGTCGGCATCGCATGCAGCATGCGTGCCTTACGAAGGCCAACATTGATTCTGTTCGAGATGAGAGGTTTACAACAACGCAACGCCAAACTGACATAGTATAACTGTACATCAGGTTGTGCAAGGTCAGAACGGGCCGGCTGTCTGACCGAGAGATTCGTGTTAAAGCGATACGGAAACACTCCACTTCCATTATCGGCCACCTCGATGTGTAGCGCGCCTTCAAACGGAGACAGTCGGCAGCGCCACCGAGAATGATCGGGGCTCTGTCCACGCAGCCACCCATCGAGCGTCACCCGATGTGAGAAACGAAGGGTTCGTGAGTCACCGCAGCGGTCACAAGGAGTTCACTTGTTGCACGCAGGAGTGGTCTTCCTTCAGTCAGATACAAGTTGGAGTCTGACGAAAAAGAGCTTTTTAAGATGCCGTGCGCGAAACGCAGTTTTTCGTGCTTGTTTTCCGTGTGCGAAACAGCTAATTTTTTCATAGAGTGCAAAACATCACGAGGTGTGAGAGACGTCTGTAACGATTCGAAATTTTCTTTTGTTTTGATGAGGTCTTTGTTGATTATTTACAAAAAAAAATAGTTTTACGACACTGACTGGAATCCATTTACTTTTGTATTAGTAAGGCATGTCTAGTCATTTGATATTTAATTTGTATTCCTTTACTTGAAGCGTTGCGTTTTGCTAACGGCGTGTTAAAAAATACTATACGCAACACGGGTGCGAGGTGATTCGTGTACTCTTCTCTTTGTCATGCAAGGCGTCATGACGGTGTTGCGACTTCCTGTTGAAACGACGTCGCATGTCCCTAAAAACCGAAAAAGTGTTTTCTTTTGAAACGTCCACCCGTCTGTAAATACCACTATCGCCTAAACCATACGTAGGATTTTCCAAATGGATATTCCCCGACTGAACTAGCGCGACTCAAAGCTTTGCGATTTTGAAAAACATTCTTTAAAAGTTGCGAGTACTTTACATGACCCCCGAAACACTATCAACATTTTTTTTAAAACTAATTCAATTTTTCAATTTTTTTAAACAATAGAGTACAATACTCTTAGAAAGATAACATAGGTCCTTTTACACTGTTAAGTCTGAATGTTTGAAAATTTCAAAAGTATGAATTATTTCGGCTTATTCCTTCTGTTACAAAATTGAAGACAGATTTCCCTTCATGTAAAATATTTTCTCTATATTTCTTTTATTAAGATCACGCACATTCTGCTGAAAATTTTGGTAATTTTCGCACAATATTGTGAGCAATATGTGCAATATTAAAAAATTACAAAATCAATAATCTCTCAAAAACAGCTCCAACCTTTGTCTCTAAACTTTTGATTGGAACAGTGCTAAATGTTGTCTTTCTGACGACATTCTAGAAGGTATTGTACACAGATAATTTTGTACTATTCTTGTTTTTTTCAAAAATTATAAAAATGTACTTTTTTTATTTGATTCTTACGTCATTAATATTTACATTAACGGTGACTAATTTACATTATTTTACAGTTATGAGTAAACGTTTTTGAATGAAGTCAAATAAAGTTTCTAGAAAATTCGGCATTTTCAGAAACAAATGACATTTTCTCAAAAAGGCTCCAAATTTTTTCTTCAAACTTGTAGCACTAATTTCACTGTTTAAAATGACAAAAATGTCATTTGACACAAAACTTAAGTCTAGCATTCGTCGTAACGCTTAAACGATATTTTCTTGAAAGCGGCTTCAAAGATTTCAGCAAAATTATTCTTATAGGGCAAGGTTTACTCTTCTATCATATTCTTAAATTAACATATCGTTTCTACTATTAGGAAAACTGAAAAAATGAGAAATTAATAAAAAGTAGTTTGGGTGCCGATAGATGGCAGCTGACAAGAGTATGTTGCAAGTACTAAAAACTAGTCCAGATGAAAAGAAACTAGTGGTGCAACAAAATGGCACAGACTTTCCCGTATTAGTTTTCTATTTCCGTTGGTCTCGGCTAGCTATACGAACTTGTACTCACAAATACAATAGTGTTTACAAATTGGTGGAAATAAGCATATTATCGGCCTGAGTGATCTTTAAAAACCTACATTTGTATAATTTACAAAGAAAAAAATATTCCTCCAAATGAACTTAACATCATATTAAAAAGTGCAATAAGCATCATCGGTTCGAAGGTTGAAAAAAATGAGTGGTTTTTGAGAAAACAGCGTTTGAGTTCTCTTGAAAATGCGGAATTTTGAGCCAGTTTTCAAAAAAACGGTTGCTTTTTGAAGAAAATTTATATGACTTTTAAAGCACATGTGCTCATAAATATAATTATGTGAAATAATTATAAACGTTGTCATTGCCAACAATAGTATTTAAATCATGAAAAATGCCACAATAACGCACCACAACACCTATATAATGAAGTGAACTAATCGCCGCTAATATAAATATAAATGACGTGAGAGACCAGTCAAAGATTACTTTTTTGTATTTTTTGAAGAAACAGTAGAATAGAGCAATACGGCGTTTATGTCATATCATAGAGTACATTTAGCACAATCCCTGCCAAACTTTTAATGAAAAAATTTGGAGCCGTTTTTAGAAAATATTTTTGTAATTTTTTAAAATTACACATATTGCTTGCAATATGTCCCGAAAACTATTAAAAACTATTAAAAATGTATATGACCCCAATGAAACAACTAATTATGCACAACAAATTTCATTTCAAGGAAAAAATATTTATTTTCAATTTTGTAGTTGTAGGAAGTCTCGGAAAAAAATTCAAACTTTCGACATTATCGAAAATTTTCAGTTAAAATCCCATCTATGCCACCTCTATAAGTGTATTTTACTTTCTTCTTAAAAGAAATTTAAAGAACAAATTTGGGGAGGTTTTTGAGAAAATTTTGAAAATTTCCGGGGCTTCATCTAAGATACTACCAAATGTTGAAGAAAGTTTTTCAAAATTGTGGCGACTCGAGTGGAGCTAGATCGACTGGAGAATATCCGTTTTGGAAAAAATCGTACTATTGTTTACGCGCTAGTAGTGATCACTGACGGAAGGACGGGCGGACGGACGTTTTGCCGTCAATTGGTTTTTCGGCATCAAGGACGCACAAAACAGGGATTCTGGCTACAAGTATTTTTTTATTTAATTTAGGAACTGGATTTATCCACTTTTCCGTTATCGGGGCCCGGCAATGAATTTTTTCTGCCAAATATCCGTCGTTTATTCGCGCAGTATAACATAACTTTCCCTATACGACGTAATATTATTCTTTGTATGTATATGGAAAAGTAAAAAATTAACTAATTATAATGCCTGTATAATTTTGTAGCACCATTATTTATTAATGTAAAAATTTAAATTTACGTTAATACTTAGTTAATTAGTTAGAATCTTAAGATGTGTTACGAAAATATGTATAGTTGATAAATCTAATATCATGGCAAAAAAGAATGGTTTAAGGTAGAGAAATTTTATTTCTAAACCCATTTTTATGTTGACAACCGGAATTTTCCCTAATCCAGGGACAGGTAAGAGTCATAATTGAACACACCCGAGTGCCTAGAGAAGTAGAGGTGTGAGGTTTTCATATTTATAAATGATTACAAATTAATTAGTTACCTTTACAACGTCGCACTATGTTTCATTTGATTGCGTTTGATTTTGCAAATGATTACACAAATTATACAATTTGAAATGGATTGTGACAACAATCTTTCTCAAAGTAGTGAACGGAATAATGATGTGAATAGCAGACGTATTATATTTAATCAATTGAACGATAATCTCGTTTTAGACGTATGGACCGACATCCATCTGTATTCACTCAACATCTGCATTAAATGCATAAAAGTAATATGAAATCTTAATTACGTTTCTTACTCTTGAAAGGAGATATTACTCTCGCGCTGCAATCCACAAGGAGGAACGAGTCTCGAAATGTGTCGCACGTCTCCCCTAGTTCCACTGCGGAGAGCGCGGCGGTGATTTGGAGTTTCCAAACCGAGATGAATAATGATGCGGCCATTACGCTCTCAAATGTTCGGGGCATCTGGAGCGCGATACGTGACAGCAGCCATGAAATAATTCCCCCTCAATAACTGACTCGTTTCCAAAGCGAAATAAACTAAATAATTTTCCAATTTCTTACGAAAATTTTCCTTTATGAAATGATTTTAGAAAGTAAAAATATCGAACCTTTTGCCATGGCAGAAAAATAATATAGAGTACACTTACCAAAAGATCAGCACAATTGTCGATACTGATGTTATCAATTGCTTACCTGAAACAAAATAATAGAACTGGTTGATATTTAAAGATTGCATATTTGAAGACAATACTTGTATTTGTCAACTAATTCTGAAAAAAACTATGAATACAACTCAAATTTAGCTCACTAAAATTACACTAATTATTAAAATTTAGGGATTGTAATATTTTGGATTTCTTATTCATTCAAGTGTTTTATTATGAAATCCCTAAGCATCCCTCAGCATTTGCTTCAATGCGCTAGAGTTAACAACTCAACAAAATATTCTTGACATTATTAATATTTTATTTTCATTTTCATTAAGATAATGAACATTTAGTTGATTACAGTTCCGGTAATGTCAGTTACGAAGATGATTATACCGAAGAAAATTATATAATATACGTATATATAAAGTTGAGGTTAAACAATGTCGGGACGAAATAAAATTCTCATGTCAAACATATAATATAACAATTTGTATAACATAAATTATGTTCATTAATATTAAATGCATTTTTTTTGTTTCAAAATTTCCTTTGTTAGTATCAGTAATAGGTTCTAAAACAGAGGAGTAGAGAGAAAGTTATGTAATTCTGCGTGAAAAAACGGGGAATTTTTAGCAGAAAAATTCTTTACAGCCCCCTGGAAAGAAAAATAAGGATACATCTAGTTGCTAAATTTAGAAAAAAAATCTCTGACAGGTAGAGTGGTATACATGATTTGTGAGTCCTTATTACCAAAAAATTGAATGACGGCAAAAGTCTGTTAGTTTGTGAACAACGCTAGAGGCTAAACTGTTCAGCCGACTTTCTCCAAAATTGATATTCCCAATCGATTTGACTGATGTCGCGCCCCCTTCAATTTGAAATCGATATATTAATTTGCGGGGTACTTAACATAAAGCTCCTGAAACATTTTTAAACTGTTCATAAAATTGCGCCATTTTTTATTAATTTTTTAGATAGTGTAAAGGACATTTAAGAGGGTAGAGTAAGTCTCATCTTCGTTGAAAATCTTGATTTTTCAAAAATTTAAATGTTTTTGGGGAGTATTCCCACAAATAAAATATTAAAGATAGAATTTTTTCCTTAATAATACGCGTTTCTTAAAGATAGATTTTGAAGTAAAGTCCCGTACAATTTTTCAATATTTTTTGAACATTTTGCGCAATTTTTCCGTGAAAATACGAGCGAGGAGTTATGTGCTGTCCTTGCACCACCAGTTATTTTCCAGGCGAGCAACGGCGAGCTACCTATGAAGCGGGTTCCATGTAATCTCTTCTGATAATGTTGCTATTCAGAGCGTGCGATCTCTTGCTGACCCTTCGACAACTTTAGTGTTCCTGTGCATTTCCATATGGCGGATGTGCAAGCTTGGCGCCTTAGCAATAACTTTGTTTTCGCGACTCACTTTAGTAGGTAAGCGGTGAATACTGAAAGCACAACTGGATATATTACGAGAGAACAAACCGAACACTCCTCTGGAATTCTTGCCAAGTAAACAAAGAGATGGAAGTTGAAGTCTCTTTGACTTTACAACGGACAATTTCTGTAGGAGCCATATCACGATCTGTAGGTATTTCTATTATTCACAAGGATAACAAAATTGTCGAACGCACAGGCAATCTCAAAAGCCAGAAATTGTAACGTTTTTCAATGTAACGGCAGGACACGTGCGAGCATCTGAGTAGTAATAACAGTAGACAGATAAACAAGAACATTTCGTAGGTGTATTCTCTTCTTTTGTAGATATGGTGATATTTTATTTTTACATATATTTCTGCATATACTATTCAACAAATATTCCTCCCCAAAACCATACCAAAAACACAAGTTCCTTCAATGCGAATGATCGGTTCCATATGACCCAACGTCACTACAAGTGTTATAGATATTAAATCTGTAATTAAGGGTTAAAGTTGATGATTTTTGCCAAAAAAATCAAAATAGAGATTTTTCAACCTTCTGTTAACTAAAATTACCAACATTACATTAATAAAAGTTTTCCAACCCACAACATTTATAAAAAGAAAATTTAATTGAAGATCAATAGGAATCATACAATTCTCAAAATGTTGGGAAAGTGCAGAGATATGGCCTTAAAAAATAATTTTCAATAAAAATTCCGGAATTTAATGTTGCAGAGTTCTCTTCAATACTCAAGTAAGTCAATTTAAATTTAGCACATACAAACAAAATATAACATTGTGTTTATAAGTACAATTTCGACCTCCAAGCTCTAATCATTTTTGTAAAAATTAACTGCAAAATTGAGGTTTTGCTGAATGCACCAAAACAGTGTGGGCGTGGTACGGTGGATGCCAACGCTCGCTCAAACGAGGGACAGTCGCAATGCGACGCGGTTTGCCCTCTAGGCGCTCGTCCCCCGTGTCACCCAACGTGTCCCCTCTACCGCGTTCCCACCCCCACCCATACCAGCGCCAGCGCGTTTGCAACTTCCCGCCCACTCGCTCGCAGGCCCGCCCCGCCCCTTCCCGCCCCAAACTCCCCGCCCCAAACTCCCCGCCCAACTCCCCGCCCCAAACTCCCCGCCCCAAACTCCCCGCCAAACTCCCCGCCCCAACTCCCCCCCCAAACTCCCCGCCCCAAACTCCCCGCCCCAAACTCCCCGCCCAAACTCCCCGCCCAAACTCCCCGCCCCAAACTCCCCCCCCAAACTCCCGCCCCAAACTCCCGCCCCAAACTCCCCGCCCCAACTCCCCGCCCCAAACTCCCCGCCCCAACTCCCCGCCCCAAACTCCCGCCCCAAACTCCCCGCCCCAAACTCCCGCCCAAACTCCCGCCCAAACTCCCGCCCCAACTCCCCGCCCCAAACTCCCGCCCCAAACTCCCCGCCCCAAACTCCCCGCCCCAAACTCCCCGCCCCAAACTCCCCGCCCCAAACTCCCCGCCCCAAACTCCCAGCCCCAAACTCCCAGCCCCAAAACTCCCAGCCCCTCCCAGCCCTCCCACCCCCCCAGCCCCTCCCAGCCCCTCCCAGCCCCTCCCAGCCCTCCCAGCCCCTCTCAGCCCGCGTCACCCACCGGCGCGATGGGCCGACCGAACTGCCGGCGGCTGGAAACTTCCGATAGCTGCTATCGAAACACTGCACCCCACGTCACCGCTCGCTGCCCGCCCCGCGCGCTCCCCGTCGTGCTCCAGCAATTTCCGGCCCGACCGCCAGGCAGCGCTGTGCGCTGCAGAGCGGTCGGCTTCACGCGGGCCAGCGAGCCGCACGGGTGCGCAGTACACCGAAATCGAAAAGACAATATTTTCGCAGAACCGAAATCGAAGGGAATAATTGAATCGAAAACGCGACTGTGTGCAGGGAGGAGGGAGCGAAATCTCGTAAGCGGTGCTCAACTAATACAGGCCTGTTTGCCGGTTGATGCACTGGAGACGGTTTCTGAAGGTTGTCATTCCATTTACTTACGGTAAGTCTGATGATTCCTTCACGCATTTCCTCTGTA
Source organism: Gryllus bimaculatus (assembly GCA_017312745.1). Classification (NCBI taxonomy): domain Eukaryota; kingdom Metazoa; phylum Arthropoda; class Insecta; order Orthoptera; family Gryllidae; genus Gryllus; species Gryllus bimaculatus. The sequence goes on along the minus strand of BOPP01000001.1, from coordinate 27,521,679 downwards.
ATTATTTGCATCAAGGGCGTCTGGTGTTTGTTATAAGAAACGATATATTTAAATACATTTTAAGAAATGTAGGAAAAAGTAATTTCACCGATTTTAAACATATCTTTGAGACTATTTTCAATTAAATTTCCTTCGATTAAAATCTTTTAATTTTGCCAACGTTTCCTCACACTTCTCATATTTGACTGTATATCTTCTAATCTCCTGCCCTCTCCGTATTTTTCACGAAAATGATTATCTCAAAATACGTAAATAGTTAATTATGCACCAAAGCCATTATTAGGATGCCAATGATCGAGCGGCTACAAATTACTCGAAGGTCTTTGACCCAAAGGTTTTCTGTCGCCCGATATCTTTAGTAGTAGAGAACGCCCCTGGTATACATAAGATTTCATTTTTAACCTAATTTAATTATTCACATTTGCTTATTTACTAATTAACTAGATGTTAACTCGGTTTTCATTTTCATATTTTCCTCCCATAATACTTTTTCATGATTCCCTCTCATAATTTCCTCCATAAGAGACCATGTACAATCAATCAACTGTTTTAATTGTTTAACTACTCCCTAAACATTTAACTGTTTCCTCGTAATCACGAAATTCGCGATCCAGGTAAGTAAAGTTTCAATTAGATTGTGTTTATTGACGTTATAAGGCCGATAAACGAAAGAAACCAATTTCTTTGTTGCCGTGTCTCTTCGATAATTCTTGTTACACCATCATCTTATCAGAAAAATTACATGTAAACAAAAAATACATAGCACATCGGGTGGCCCACAGACAGCGTTCTATCTTTCTGTCAGTCTGTCCCGGGTTCGATTCCGGGCGAGGTCAAAACTGAAACTTATGCTTTCTTATACAAATCGTGTCATTTTCTATAGCTGTGTGAAGGAAACAAACCCTAGAAGGCCAAATAAGCTCGGTATGACGTTGACATGTCTCTCACTCCTCCCGCATGCGTAATGAAGAAAAACGGAGCTCAGGCGTTGGAGCACCGCTAACTAGCGAAAGTCGGATTAATCCACCCAATATTCCAAATACATACACACACAGCAAGACATACTATTTCTTGGAATTCTCATATGTCACCTTTAGCAACAGAACATTTGTTTCGGTTAAAAACATTTATTTCGCCCTAAAGTCTGCACGGACGCTGGCAGTAAAGAGTGGCCTTTCGTTCCTCATTTAGGTTGCGTTAAGCCCATATTATAAAATAGTTCCAAGAAAACATCAGTAGTTATGTAAGGACGTGTGATTTTCTTGTTACTGAAGGGGAGAAGGCAATCGTACTGCTAGGCAAGAGGACGCTCATTTCATGTAATTTTCTAATTCAACGGAATGTACAGTTTAGAAGCAATCAATTGAGTGTGCAGTTAACTGGCTGCTGATAAGGGTCGGAGGCCGGGGAGCAGGTGAAGCGGCGGCGGAGAGAAGTCGAGCAGCCAACGGCCCCGAGGGAGGCACGGCCCGCGTTCGAAGGAGAGCGGACTTCTTGTGACAAATCAGAGGCCCCGGGGGGGGGGGGGCTGGGGCCGCCCACCCGCTAACTCAATCTCGGAGGCGGACGTTGTAACCTCGTTGGGCAGTAGACAGCCACCGCCGCCGCCGCCGCCGCCGCCGCCGCCGCCGCCGCCGCCGCCGCCGCCGGAGGCAACATCCATCCGTTCGACATCAGACATGGGGGCAGACGGGGCGAGGGAAGAATGGTAGGAGGGTGAAAATGAAAGAAGGGGCGAATAAAAAGGAAGAAAGAGGAGAAAGGAAGAAGTAGAAAGAAGAATACACGGAAGGAAAGAAGAATACACGGATGATGGAGGACTAAGAAAAAAGGGAGTAAAAGACTGAATGGCGAAATAAGATGTGAAGGAGGAAGAAAACAGCTAGATGGAGGAAGTAGGAAGCAAGAGAAAGAATAATAAACTAGGGCCGTGGGACATCGTTCGGGAAATGAGGAATTAGACACGCAGAATGAGGGACGAAAATGGAGGAACAGAGGACGGTGGACGAAGAATGAGGAATGAAACCTGGAGGACGGGAAACACAGAAAGACGAATCGGGAGAGGGTCGAAAGACGGCAAAAAGGGACGGACGAGAAACAAGGATCAAGAAATGAGAGATGATGGGTTGTATTCAAAGAACGAGACAGAAGAATAAGGGACATAGATCAAGGAACAAAATCAAGGGACTTGGGAGGTGGGTAGAGGATAAAGAAAAGGGATATAGACCAGACTAAGAACGTACTCCAAAATTAGGGACGAATCATATGTCACTAATGGGAAGCGAGAACCGTTTTTATTTACGATCTCTATATAGAAGTTTTCAATATTGAACCAACAATTCAGAATAAAGTGGGGTGAAGGAAGTTGAAGGTCTGACTGTTCACAGGGAATGTGGCCAGTGCACAAGTATTTCAGATACCTATCGCGTAACAGATTTCTTCGATTGTTTTGGAATTCTATATCTTTAATCTACGTATGTAAACATACAAGAAATGTATAATATCGATTAACTTTCCCTTGCTCATTTCATCAGAATCATTGTGTACCTTAGTTGAAAACATTGAGAAGTAAAGTATTCTTGAAGTATTGAAAAAATCACCTCGTAAAATTTCGTAAACACTGATGTTCTTAATGTTTTAGACTGTGTGATTCAGAATAAACATTGATCCGTTATGACACGCAGCATGTGAAAAAATGGATTTAATTACAACTGTTCTAGTTTACTGCCTGATATCACTACTTTCTGACACCTTACAGTTCCTTGGGGTCATATAAAGAAGTCTTTCTCATCACGTGTCTCTCTTGGGTGCACTTTTCTCCACAAGCCCTAAGGCGACGTTTTCGGACTTCGTTTGATCCCACATGGCACTTCTCCATCCACTGACATGCCACAACACACTGGCTTCAAACATCCTCGTTCATATTACGTACTTATGATGTGACACTACAATGTATTGCGTTATCGAAGTCTAAGTCAAAGACTTCAACTTCCTAGATCATGTCGATTTCCATGTTCCGTTTCTGCAATGCCATTCTGATTCAATTTTCCAAGTAAAATGCTTTGAATTTTTTAAAGATTTTTGTATTCTGTAAAAGTGTAGCGTCATAGGACGGGGCTTCCTCTATCAGAGAATCTCTTGTAAGCCTGACTTCAAGGTGACGCTAGGGTGCCGTCAGGCGACGCAGCGTTGCTAGACAAGCGTCGCAGGACTGCGTGTGGGGGGATAATACATGGGAAGTCACGTGGTTAGGCCCTGTATATGGCAGAGTCGTGAATACAACCGCGGATAACGCGTTGGTTTCCTCGCAGCAAGACTTCAGGTCAGGCTGGCGCGGATGTGGTGTGTGCGCGAGCTACTCAGATGAGGCCGGGCAAGGCTGAGTGGTTCTCGGCTACTGTAGTCCGGAGTGTAGGGCACGAGCTGCCTTGCAATGCCGATCGCGTGTGGGAAGAGTTGCCTCGGCGCTGTCGCCTCCGCAAGGCGCGTGGAGAGAGACAGCTGAAGGGAATTAGCTCTGAGAAACGCCTTTGAGTCAACACTTTGTGTATTCTACATATACCTGTAAATAAACTGTACAACGTTTATAACGTGTATAACTCACTCGTGTCTGTTTCCTTGTGGTGTACATCCCTGCCAGCAACTTAGAGAGAGGATGCACAGGATGGACGAAACATTACAAAATAACAGTAAATAAATCTGCACCTATATATAATAAAATATTATATTCTAGATAAATCCAGTTTTATCTGTTTCTATTATAATTTTTATAGGAATGTACTAGTAGAGCGTATTTCTTTGTTTTCTCGCAAGGTCTGATAATACTGCTCTAGCAAGCGCTTTATTGCGTACTTTTTCTTGGACTTGCATATTTATTTTCATTTTGTATTGAAGTAGATAATGATGTGATACCATTCTCACTTTCTCGCTACTGTTTACGCAGTATAGAGAAAGTATTCGTCGGCTTCCTGTGGATTTCCCCTAGTAGGGTACTACCTCAGCCCAGACAAACTGAGTACTGGTTCATGTGATAGCGTAGTGCTTGTAAGGGGAGTGTCAGGGGGCAGTGAGGAGGAAGGAAGGATCGCTCTTGGTTGGTGGCCCGTTTGCTAGGGTACTACTTCGACATTTGGCAGATATTACTTTGAGAAATTACGTAAAATTACCGAGGAGAGACGCCGGCCACTAGAATTCTCCTCGGACACCGACTAAACTCGACCTACGCAAACAGCCAGTGCCATAAATTCTCCATCTTCGGAGCTCATCGGTACAATGTTTTCAGCGTAATTATGCAATTATCATTGATGACCTTCGAATTTCAATTCCCGTGATCTCGGCTCCCCAAACAATCTATTCTAAGTCTTACATTATCTGCCATTATCCAAGTAATCTTCAATACACGTTCATCCTCCTCCTCCTCTTGCCTTGGTTCTTACACTAAATGATTTCTAGACTCTTCCCTCCTTACTACCTTTTCTCCTATACCTATTCCTATTCCTCATATATCTCTCTAATCGCACAAACTTCATCTCTTGCAATTTCATCCTTCACATTTCGCTTAATAGGTGTATATGTGTGTACAAGTACGTATACACTTGTAAAATCAGATCGGTGGTTAATATATGTGTCATTATGAATGTGTGTTAGTAGTATGTAGTCCGTTGTAGCCAAATAAAGGAATCGGTCAGTTTTAAAAGCCATTAGTCACTCTTCATTAATTTTCGCTTTTGTGAGAAAACAAAAGTTGCAGCATAGATGCATCGTTCCACGTGGAAATTGCGAAAGTTAGATAAATAGAATGGCCCTGAGGACACTGCAAAAATCAGGATTAGTTGCAAAAATCAGGTTGGAACTATGTTTCACCGATAGGTTACATGCATAAATTACTAGCAAAATCTGCAATTGTCCATGATTCTCGAACAATAAACTTAATATATTAGACAACCTGTCAGTGTTTTTTTTCTTCAGAATTTACGAGATTATACGTTACTACGAGTATCGTATTGAATATCGTATTGTTTGTTACCACAAAGGTGTTACTACTGATAGACCAAACGATGTATTAAATTACTACATTAAAGCCATTCCTGACAATGTGTAACATTCAGTAACTTCTTCTCAGATGGGTGAAGTGCTCAAAACAATGCAATAGTGAGAATGTGCCTTGCATTGGTAAAGAATAAATTTCAAGCTATAAACCAGCAGATCCAAGTATAAGATCACTCCTTTCTTCTTTGAGAAAAGGATTTTTTTATTGGGAAGAGAAAGATAAGGAAATGGGCCAGGATGTACACAGTAATGGAGTGTGTATCAATTATTACCAACTTCTCTAGGAAACAAAAATATTTAGTTACTGATGTAGACTATAATAGCCTTGGTGACTACGAAACATGTTGGCTTCCACTATTCAAGAAGTCTGTCCTATTCATTGAATCGCACGAGAAGGGAATGCCTCAAAAACAGAATGGAACATTTCACGCGTCAGGTGTATAATCAGTTTATGTATTCAAGGCAAAATTTACGTATAGTTAGGTTATCCAGACTATTAATGGTCTAGCGAGCTACAACTTAAGGCTCCTTAAAAGTCTCTCAGTTCCATTGTAATGCCAGAAAAGAGAGCTTACGTACATAATGTGGCAATAAAAGGTAAGAAAATTGAAAATTTAAACAATTTATAGGATGAATATCCAATGAAGAGGAACTTTAACGATTCTGGAACAATGTATATGACTGGAATATCATTGTCAAAGCGAGATGTTCAATGGAAAGTATTTTTTGAACTATCATTTACTACGTACTATCATTTACTACTATCATCAACTACATATTTCAAGCAACTGATTTTGTTAAATGAATCATGTTCGGTGTAGATGCACATTTTCATTTGACATAATATTGTAATAAATATGTCAAATTACAAAGTGAGCGTGCATTGTGTATTTATTTACATGTTATGTCAAACATTTCTTGATTTGTTTTTGAAATCTCGTAAGTTATAAACTTTTAAATTATAGCATCTAGTATTGTACTACAATTGATTTAAGTTAATTACATGTCACCATGGCATTCTTAATAAATATTAACGTATCATAAATAAAAACAAGAAAAACATGACCATGTACTTAATTATCGCGTTTATCTTATTTTTTACAACTTTTTAATTCGTGACTTACGAAGTTTTAAAAATAAAGGATTCAAATATTGTTATACTATAGTGCGCCAGGAAAGTCTCTTCGCACTGGCCGATTCAGGACCTCCTATTAAAAATAGCAATTATGTTGTCAGCCAACTGGTCCCTACGAAGCAAGTGACGATGAGAACACTTCCGGCATGTGTTAGGATTGTGGTGAGTGCGATGTATACGTTTACGTTTATTACACGCTGCTACCAACATAATTTTTGTTGCAAGCACCAGGGTGCCTCTGCGGAGAGACGTTTCTGGTGCGCTGTATCATTATTGTACCGCATGTATTTTACATTCTTCATAAGTTTTTCTCCACCGTTCGTCAACAGTTATCACTTTCCTTCCTCCGCGCTCCGCCCTCTTCTCTCGACCTCATCTTCTTCTCCGTTCATCCTTATTCTCCAACCTTCCTCTTCAGTCGTCGGCCATCCGCCATAGGTTCGCAGTTCCGCTGCGGTTTGGAAATAGGCGGTCCGTGAAAAACACTTGTTTGCCGGCGCGTCCCGCCCCACCTCTCCCCGCCCCCGCCCGCCCCCCCCCCCCGCCGCCCCGCCCCGCCCCCCGCCCCCCGCCCCGCCGCCCGCCCCGCCCGGGAGCTTGCCGGTTTGCAACTTCGCTAGTGCTCCACTCGAGCGAGCGGGCCGTGGGTAACGCTGCGGGTGCTGTTCTGATTAACAGCGCTTACTACGCGGCCGGAGGGGTTCCTGGCCGGGCAGCATTTCGCCAAGCTTCTCTGGAAAACGAGACGCTGAATCGCCAAACGCGAGAATAATTATTTCATGTTATTTTGGCATTCACATATGTTTTAATAATTGAGATAAAAAACTGAACTACAATTGTATGTTTTGTTAATTAATAAAACTAAAAGTATCTAAAATCAATAGACAAATTACGTTTATTAGAGATAGAATTCCTGTTAATTAAGCATATGTTCAGCGACACAGAAAGATTGTGCATAAAATATCGATAACCATGTAAACACGCTTACTTTGAGTTGTATGTTTTATGAATGGCCTTCATAATACTCTCACAAAAGTATATATATATATAATATATATTATATATATATATATATATATATATATTATAATATCATGTGGTTATGGGATTGCGCGACCCCATAACACCATCCGTCCTCATATGTGACTCTCCGCGAAGCAGGCGGGATGGATACCATCGTGTAAAGCAGAGGTACTTAAACGCGCGGCTGTTCCGTTTCCCGTACTAAAACGAATGCGAAGCTAGTCGGAGCTATGTTTTCCTTGTGAAGGGTTAAAGAAGAGGGGAAGTAGCAACCCTCACGAAATTTTCCCAGGCGCCGCGCCATAAATAGCGAACGTCAAAGCGGAGCTCCTCTTTCTTGCCACACGCGTCGAGTAGTCAAACTGCTTTGATAACCGTTCGACGAGTACATTTCGTTAAACATTGATATTGTTTGCGTGGCAACGACCATCTAGGTAGGAGTATTCGGCGTCGACAGACGTTCTAAATTAGTCCGTCGCGAGATAGTGTGCAGATAAGTAGTGTTTCTCAATAAACAACACGGGAAGTAAATTTACCCGTTGTGAAGAATACTATTAATAAGTTCTGGCTTGTAAAAGGTAGAAGTAGCAACGAGCGAGGAACTTGCACAGATCTTTCAGGGTAAAGTGTCAAGGGCCGTTTCGCACCGTGGCTGTATCAGAAGGCGTCCGTAGCAGACGAGAAAGAAGAAGAGGCCGAGGATCCAGGCGACGTGAAGAAGACGGAACGGTTGGAGGAATGAAGGAGAGGAACGCGAAGAAAGGCACGCAGACGGCAATGCTGAATCCCGTCTCTCTCGCACGCAGAGCGCGACGAACGCGTCAGCGCCAAGCGACCAATGCTGGCACGACCATCAAGGCCAAAGTCTAAGCGATGTAAGTTGAGGATCGCTCGAAAATAGGTCAAGTTCACGTCTGACAGGTAAAAGCTAGTATATTGGAAAAGTGTTAAGAATTTGATAGGCACGGTGGCACGAAATAAAGTATATAATAGTAAAGGAGACTTTGGGTGCGTATTGCCGCCTAAAGAACATTCGTACTTAGGACATTTAATCTTATTTTCGCTTATTTCAGACACAGTTAAATTGTAAATTAGAGTAGTGCACTTGCACACATTTTGTTCTTTACATGAAATATTCTTGAAGCGGAGAGGATTGGTTAACATTGAATTGTGTTGGATTTCGGATGTCAATGTTATTAGGATAGCACAAATTTAAGATATATTTATGTATTCCCAGGGAAGTTCCCAGTGTAGTTAGGTAAGTGTACGTCACGAGTACAATCTGAAGTAAATATGTGTTCAAATTCACATGATATGTGTTTTGTCTTAAGGTCTTAGTTCTGTGTTTCGATTACTTCTTGTATAATAGTGGGTGTATGTTCACATTAAATATTTCCATTAGAGTTATATGTCTATCTAAACTATTTTTATTGCATTTTTACGCCCTAATAAGTGGTTAGTGGGTTAAGAGAGGTATAAATATCCAGCTTTCACCGTTCTGTGTGCTATTTACCATGGAAAATGATGGATTTTGATTGTGTAATTCTCCGGAAGGGGGATTTATACATCGATTTATTACACTATATTTTTCAACTATCGCACGATCTTACTACCTATGGTAGGTCGATCGCTGCTTTGCACGGCCTCAGACTAATATGTATTTTTTACAAATTATCCTTATTAAAGAAAAGTTCATAGCTTACTAATCGAGCAAAATCTTTTGCTCAGTTCATATCACCTGAATAGTTATACAACAATCAGAATTTATCCGGCATGATGCTAAGGCGGCGCAAGTAGAGAGGTGGGATGTATTGTTGTTATAAGGCTCCTGGTGTTTTATGTAAGAATTGATCTATCTATATAAGTCGGCGCTAATTATTTTTATTGTATCGAGGAGATTTGCTCAACGACACAATATGTAGTATCACTATATGATGTAATTTAGTTATTTTTCACTGAGTGGAAACAAGCATTTCCGATAAAAATATATAATTTATCTCATCTTATAGGTTTCCGGCAGAACCTAATTGTGTTCCTGAAATTGACTCGATAAACACATAGGTGTTGTTAACTACTAATTAGTGTTGAGAAAAATACACTTATCATTACATTGTTTGTGTGTTGTTCTTGCAGTTTTCAACACTCCAATAGCAAGATAAATGGTAAAGTAGTCAGGAGATGAATCTGGTGCCTTGAAATTATTGGAGAAAATAGAAATGGATGTTGTATTTAAGGAGTACTTGAATATATATTTCTAAAGCACTCTGAACGTAATATAAAAGATAAAATTGCAAATATCGGTTCTACGACACTCTATTTAGTTAGCAATTTAAGCTCATAGTATATGGTGCGGGAACAACTACAATGGCTCAAGTTAAAAGAGATTATATTACTGTTCTGACATCTGATGATTAAATGGTGGATCAGTTAATACTTATCTAATTGTTTAACAGAATTCAAATGAAAATCGGCGATCGAGGGTGACAGACTTAAAGATAAGAATATCTTTTCCACCAACCGAGAATATCTAATCCCAGCGCTGCGCCATTTACACTTCCAACATAGTAATTTTTGTTTTTATCCTAATACGACCAACTGGTAACTTGTCCAACCTACGTTCTAACGCGCCGACTCATGTAGTCACTCTCATACATGGCAATATTTTCTCGAACCTAATGTTATCACGGAGCCAATGTTGCATGGAGTATATAAATTTTACTTCAGAATGAATAGATTGTACAATATTAATAATAACATAAAAATTATACAATCACGTTGCCTTATGTCAAATCGTCATATACGAGATATATTTGTTCCCACAATGAAGTAACAGGTGTCATCCTTAGAAAGAAGTAGGGAGAGGTGAAAATGCTGGAGAACAGCGCAGTATGGCAGACGCACTCTGTTGCAGTTTCCAAAAGAACTTTTAATGATGAATTATCATTCATATTAACTATTCGAAAATTGACCTTTTATAGTTGAATGTAAATTTAATTGATTTGAAATAACCGTTCAAAACTGGTACTAGCGTAGTGACCTATGCAATATTTTTCTAGTTTTTAAAATTCCTAAGTGTCGCGTTCGTCAGAGGGGAGACTAGGGCAGAAAGTGCGAAATGGTTTAGGCCGACGATAAATGATTTCGTAAAACTACAATTCATAGAGGTCCAAGTGCAGGAAAAACTTATGTGTTTTTTTAGGTAGGATCGCTCAATCCTCTCGTTTTCTGTGGGAAGTTCCAGGTCATTAGCGTTGTGTATTTGTAATTCCATAAAAACTGCTCCGCATAATTAACATCACCTCTTGCCGGGTCGTCCGTCCAAGGAGAGAAAGTGTGTCGCTCAGCAGAAGTGTGGGGAAAGCATACCGTGGGGGGGGGGGAGAGGGAATCGATCATCGTGGGCAGGCGTCGTCGCGACTCCTGCCGCTTAGTGCTAGACAATGCTGTGGACAACGCCGAGTAAGGCGGAAGGTGGCGACCTGCGCCAGATATAGCAAAGCAGCAGGAGAGTGGAGTTCGGCCACCTAGTGCATCAAGGCGACATCGTGCAACGTTTAGTGCTAGCACCATGCTGGGTCGTCCGTGTGATGGAAGGAAGGGATGCGCGCGCCGGCAGGTGCTAGGATCTAGCGAGGCACAGAGGGCGGTGTTGGCCATCTAGGGGCCTCTAGAGGACGGTTCAGCACAAGGTCACATTAGCGATAGCATGCTGGTCGTCCGTGTGAGTAGAGTGGGGTTGCGTCGCGCGCCATTGCCAGGAATCCGGCGGAGGTGGGGAGACGGTGCT